>SJYA01000435.1:42319-53479 GCA_006410615.1 Neotragus moschatus | reverse complement strand
AAAAAAAAGACATTGACCACAGCTATTTTAACGTCCCTATCTGCTAATTTCAACATCTACGGGTTTACATCTATTGACTGACTTTTTCTAAATTATGTGTTATATTTTTCTGCTTTTTTCATGTTTACATGTTTACAAATTTTATATTGGACACTGTAAATGATACTTATGGAGAGTGTGAGTTTTGTTAAACAACTATTTGTTTAACAAATAGTACTGAGATTTGCCTGAAAATACAGTTAAATTATTGCCAGATTACCTTGATTGAATGGAGGCTCACTTTATACTTTGTTAGGGAGTACCTATTTTAGTTTGGCCTTTAATCCTATGATGAGTCCTTTAGTTCTGGTCATGCTTTTTTCTTCTAGTCTGTGGCCTCTATAGCATTTCACTGGAAATCCCAAAGTGTTTAACAAGAATATCAGGAACCCAGGCACAGCTTAGCTGGTTCAATCTGGCCTAAGATCTCTGATGAGGTAGCTGTTGGCCAGAGCTGTGGTCTCTTCTGAAGTTTCAACTGTGTGGATGTGGGGGACACCCATTTCCAAACTCCGTTGTGTCAGATTATTGTTACTCACTTGTGTCTGATTCTCTTCCCTGCTGGCTCAGATGTAAAGCATCTACCTGCAATGCGGGAGACCTGGGTTCAACCCCCGGATTGGAAAATCCCCTGGAGAAGGAAATGACAACCCACTCCAGTACTCTTGCCTGTAAAATCCCATGGACGGAGGAGCCTGGTAGGCTACAGTCCATGGGGTCATGAAGAGTCGGACACGACTGAGCAACTTCACTTTCTTTCCTTCTTTGTGTCTTGTAATTGTCAGAGTTTCACTCCCTATCACATAGACCTCTGCATAAAGCCACCTCATCACATGGCAGCTGGCTTTCCCCAAGGCCAGGAATTCAGAGAGAGGGTGCAAGAAAGCCAAGCCCCAATACAGGAGTCCCAGTCGTTTTTATCACTTTGATTTTGGAAATGACATCCCTTCATTTCTGCCATATTCTATCTTTATAAGTGAGTCAATTAATCCAGGCCATACTTGAGGATAAGAAAGAATAAATACTAGGAAGTGGGAATCTTTCCAGTCTCCATCTTAATAGTTGCCTACCACATCATATAAGCTTTTTAATTAATAAAATATATAGTAACAGCTTGTCACTGAGTACCTATCTTTAGTTTTTTAGTCTCAGACATCCTTATCCCACAATCATCCTATCAGGATACAAAACTAGTTTCAGAGAAGAGAAAAATCAATACACAAGGAGCTTAAGTGACTTGTCAGTTGAAATCACAGCTTTGATTTCCTAAAAGTCTTTATTGTAGAGTCAAAGAGTGGCACATTCAATGTTCAACTCCTGCTCTTTTTTTCAGATCTCAGTTTAATCATTATTTTCTCCAAAAAAGTTCCCCAGTTCTCTGAGACTAAATTTGGTACAAACTTTAGGCATTGTTTAGTTCTCTGTTGTTGTATTTGCAATTAGCATCCTGTGTTACAACTTTAGTTGTACTTGTCTATATAATAACTACTAACACAAGCTCTTTGAGGGCAGATAGGGTGCCTGATTCATGGTTGTGTGTGATTTTTGTCTGACAGTCTACTGGAAAGTACCTATCTCAGGATCAAAAATAATTTTTTCCCTTTTTCAAAGCAAAGAAAACAGACTAACTGAAATATGGGAAATTGAGCAGAGGCTGGAGAAGAAATGAAAGTGACACTAGGTTTATCCGATGCCTTTGCAGCCCATACACAGAGGAAGAGGCTCCAGAAATATGATTTATAAATGTCCCAGAGAGCGTTCTATTTATTTCTAAATGAAAATAAAACTTATGTTGATGTTTCATGAGAGAGGAAAAAAAAAAAAAAAAGCCAGTGAGAGGTATAAAAGAAGAAGGTGAGGGAAAAAAGAAGAAAGGCAAGTCTTTCCTTTGTAACACTTGTTTCCAGATTTGTTCACTCGCTGGACTAAGGATGATTTAGTCTTAAAATATATTTCCAAAAATGAAATAGAAATAAAAATGCTAGGGACAGGTTGCACATCAGCAGGGCAGTGAATTGCTACGCTGTGGTTTTCCCTCAGTTCCTGGGCCTTCCTGCTGGGTAATTTGAGAAGCTGTGACAGGCATCGTTGGCTACTCCAAGAAGGTCATTTTTGACAGTCAGTCGTTAATTTTCTGACTTATGGAACTTGTCTTTTTTTTTTCTTCTAAATTTGGAGATGATGTTTCTTTGGTGTACTTTGGCTTTTCATTCATTAGATTCTCCAGGATTGCCAGGGAGGACTGTAGAAAGTCTTTTGAGTGACATTTTAGCACTTTTTCTGAGCCTTGAAGAATACTGTTGCCGGGGCTTTTGGAGGATGGATTATTTTCTTGGCAGGTAGTGCAGCCTCCACAGAGCTCATTAGGCTTTCGGTTGAGTCGATCTAAAGTGCACAGTTGAATACTGTCATAAAAAAGGAAGTTTGGGTCTAATTCCTAATGGAGCTGCAAAGACTACAGCTCCTTTTTGATCTCTGAATTCCAAAGTCTTTTACAGTTGTCATATTACTGACTGTTCATTCTAGAACCAGGATTCTTTTTCTTTCTAAGTCTTTTATGCTCAGAATTTTATTTTGATGCTTAGTATACATGAGCAGATTTGGCACCCTGGTGTATTTAATAATATCAACATTTCCTTCTTACCGGCTCTGTGTGTGTGTGTTTCTCACAAAAGAGCTCTTCTTTGCAGAACCTAGTTTCTCCAGGTTAAGCTGTCATACATCAAAGTCAGTTGTCTTTTCTCACTATTCCTGTGTAACCATTAGGTTGTAATATGCCTCATTTGATAACTGACATAAAGTTTTGAATGTATGATGTTCTTTTGGTGATTTGGGGTGGAGGGAACAATTTATCAACTCTGGTGTAATTTGTAATTTTCTTAAGAATGAAGGCTCAGGGAAAACTCATGTTCTGTATGACGGCAAGACTACACTATTGCCTAAAAGTAAAACCCTGCAATCTGGACAAGAAAGCAGAAAAAAAGGACAAGGTCACTTCACGTGTAAAGCTTTTATTTATGTCCCATTATAGATATTTCATGCTATTTTAGAAACTATATAACTTTAAGAAACAGTTTTATTCCACTTATGAAATAAATCATGTGTCCATTATTAATTTTTCTCTTGGTTGCCAATAATATGTATGTATTGAGCACATATGATATGAGTTTAAGTTTAATAATCACAAAACATTATCATTTTTGTCTGTGTAACCAATTAATAAGTAAAATATGAGTATGAACATTGTAAAATGTGAAGTTTTAAAATGAAAAATATGACTTAGGGAAGAATTTTTACAATAATTTCAAACTATCATTTAGTATTTACTTAGATTAATAGATATGAGTGTGACTATTTCTTTTCCCTTTTTGCTAATAATTATTTCTCTCAGTCTTCAGTATGTCTGAACACCTATAATCCATAGCTTATTTTTGTTTTAGAATTATTAAAAATTAGGCACTTCTGAATTTAGTGGAATATGAATGAAAATATTTGCTTTTTAATAAGAAGACAAGTGTGGTATAAACTGAAGGCCCATACTAGAACACAGAATCATCTTTCTGTCCTATAAGGGCACTAAATATATTGACTTACCTTTGTTAAAAGAAAAATAAAATGTTGCAACAGTTTTGAGTATAACTTTATAAAAGGTAAAATAGTTACCTCTAATCCTGAGCCTTCACTAGCCATTTTAATTTTTGTGCAACAACTTCCAATCCTTTATCTATTTGCATTTATATTTTTATATAACATATATTCCCCTTAACATTATATCCTCTATCCTTCTACATGTTCTTGAATGATCTCCTAGATTACCACTTTCAGGTCTGTATAATTTTCAAAGAAGACTTCTATTTATTTTAATAGCTAAGAGTTTTGTATTTCCTTTTCTAATGCTTAAAACAAAGAAACATACAAAGTTAATGCCCATTTGCTACCGAAACACTGATGCCAACCTGCCAGCATGATGGAGATTTAGGCAGAATTTAACATGCTGCGTTGTCTGTGTGGAATTGGAATTTTTCTTCCATCAGCGCCGAAAACTATAGATGCCACATTCCTATTTTCTCATGTCCCCAGAATAAATATTGCAATGAAAGCCTGAGCCCTGTGAAAGTCAAAGGAGATCCAGTTACCTAAATTCTCTTTAAAATATTTTAAAATCTATGGAAATATGTTGAATACGTTTTGAATTATGATGTTGGATTATTTTGTGAACAGCCGAAGTATGAATCAATAACAAAAAAATAGTAACATTTTCCTTGAACGTGTTTTCTTAAAACATTAAATGAAGAGGCTTATTGAAGGGTTTAGTTTTATTAAAAATTTATTGAAACAAAAATGTGTAGGCTTTTGTAATCAACTTTACAAACAGTCAAAATTAAAATAATTTGTTATATTCTACTGTTGAAACAAAATGTTAGCCTTACAAACCTAGTCTTAACTAGAATAAAATTATCATAGAACTAGCAATTGAGTGCTAGAGGTCTCTAAGAGACAAAAAGTACAGTGGAATTAATGTAAACCATTCATTCCTGTATTCACTCTGATTATTTACTGAACACTTTCTCTGAACTTGGCAAGACTCTAAGAAAGACCAAAACTGTCTAGATCCTTGCCCTCATGAAGCTTAAATTTCCTTTTTTAAAATAATTTTTAGTGTAGTGTAGTTGTTTTATAATGTTATATTAGTTCCTCCTGTAGAGCAAAATGAATCAGCTATACATATACTTTGGAGAAGGCAATGGCACCCCACTCCGGTACTCTTGCCTGGAAAATCCCATGGATGGAGGAGCCTGGTAGGCTGCAGTCCATGGGGTCGTGAAGAGTCAGACACAACTGAGCGACTTCACTTTCACGCACTGGACAAGGAAATGGCAACCCATGCCAATGTTCCCACCTGGAGAATTCCAGGGACGGGGGAGCCTGGTGGGCTGCCGTCTATGGGGTCGCACAGAGTCGGACACGACTGAAGCAACTTAGCAGCAGCAGCAGCAGCAGCATACATATACTTATATCCCCTGCCTTTGGACTTCCTTCCCGTTGAGGTCACCCTATCGTATTAAGTAGAGTTCCCATGTGATACAGTATGTTCTCACTAGTTATAAATTTTATACACAGTATCAACAGTGTGTATGTCTCAATCTCAGTCTCTCAATTCCTCCCACTTCCCTCTATCCTCCTTGGTATCCATACATTTGTTCTCTATGTCTGTGTTTCTATTTCTGCTTTGCAAATAGCAGCTTAATTCAGAAAGCTTAAATTTTCAAATTGAAACTCTTTGGAAATTGAAGCCTGTTAGAAATATTAGTGACCATGTTGTTCTGTTATTTATTACATGATTTAGGTGGAAAGAAGAAAGGAATACAATAAGTATTTAGTTGCCTTGTTTTCTTGTAGCAAATTCAGTATTTCTTACTAAGGCCTGTCTGGAAAATTAAGAGCTTGGAGTGTAAATATGTAAATGGATTATCCTCCTCAGTGGGGTTGGGTAATCTTAATTTAACAAGAATTTCAACTCTGTGGTGGTGCTCAGCTCCCACTGAGATATTCATTTCTGTGCCAGAGTGATCAGCTCTAACTGTGCAACCACGGCGTGGCTCTACTTCGAGCAGATGGTGAACAGATCTCATCTGCAGGTATGTGTTGAAGAGGCTGCTTTGCTTGCATGCCACAGCTGCACTTTGCAATTTTAACTAATATTCTCCTATGAATATATCAATATTGACACTACAACTATGAGGTCTTGCTCATAGTTCCATAGTGACAGAGTGCATGCTCGGTCATGTTCAACTCTTTGCGACCCCCATGGACTGTAGCTCGCCAAGCTTCTCTGTCCATGAGATTTCCCAGGCAAGAATACTGGAGTGGGTTGCCATTTCCTCCTCCAGGGGATCTTCCCTACCCAAGGACTGAACTTGGGTCTCCTGTGTCTCCTGCATTGCAGGCAGATTCTTTACCATCTGAGCCCCCAGAGAAGCCCCAAAGATTGATGTGTGTGTGAAAGTGGAATTTTTCCAGGGGATCTTCCTGACTCAGGGATCAAACCCTCCTATCCTTCATTGGCAAGCAGATTCTTTACCTGTGAGCCATGTAGGAAGCCCAAGTAAGCTCCATATTTGTAGTAAAGGTGGAGTCAACAATATCTTCTTTTGAGATGTTAGCACCTTCTGCCTTTAGCTCTGGGGATCAGAATGAACTTTTGTTTTCATTCTCTACTCCTGTCAAAAAGGACACTGTGCTATTAGTGGTATTTCCTATAATAAATGTGCTTTACTTACTTCCAAATATATAACTTTTAGTCTGTCTTCCAAAGATAAATATAATTNGTCAACAATATCTTCTTTTGAGATGTTAGCACCTTCTGCCTTTAGCTCTGGGGATCAGAATGAACTTTTGTTTTCATTCTCTACTCCTGTCAAAAAGGACACTGTGCTATTAGTGGTATTTCCTATAATAAATGTGCTTTACTTACTTCCAAATATATAACTTTTAGTCTGTCTTCCAAAGATAAATATAATTTATTATTTTGAATATTTTTATCAGATTAGTAGCTTAAAGAGATAATCACATGAAAATCTTCCTNGGGTCCTCTGTCCATGGGATTCTCTAGCCAAGAATACTGGAGTGGGTTGTCATTGCCCTCCTTCAGGGGATCTTCCCCACCCAGGGATCAAACCCTTGTTTCTTACATCTCCTGCTTTGGCAGGTGAGTTCTTTACCACTTGCACCACCTTGGAACCCCTTGCTCCTACCTGGTAGACACCAATTAATTACTGGGAACTCAAATTAGACATCTCTTCATTCAGGAAAGGTCTGGGTTAGGTAAATCTTCTGTGTGTGACTATAAACTCTGTATTTACATAAGCAGCACACTTCTCACATTTTGTTTTAATATTCTATTCACCTGTGTACAAGTTTTTCATCTTTGTGTGGGAAAGGTGTCTAGATACAATGATGGTTAAAAAAAAAAAAAAAAGACCATACAGGGAGTGTAGCACAGCTGATGAACGATATGATTGAGGGTACTTCAAATTCTGTCTTATAAGAAATAACTGAAAAGATAAAAAAAGAAGAGTCAAACGCTGTGGGAAACACAGCTAGTGAAAAAGTTTAAAACACTGGGAGCAGCATGTAGCAGATAACGCAGTTTACCAAATATCCTTGCGCTCTTCTNCACAGCTGATGAACGATATGATTGAGGGTACTTCAAATTCTGTCTTATAAGAAATAACTGAAAAGATAAAAAAAGAAGAGTCAAACGCTGTGGGAAACACAGCTAGTGAAAAAGTTTAAAACACTGGGAGCAGCATGTAGCAGATAACGCAGTTTACCAAATATCCTTGCGCTCTTCTAAATTTCCCAGCATCCCTTGCAGTTCAGTTATGGTCACATGACTAAGCTGGGTCAGTGGGTTGAGTGACATGTGTCACTTCAGTTGCTTTGCCCCTTTCAGATTTCTTGTCCTTTGGCAAAGTGATCCAGAAGGCCCCATGTTTCAGAAAGCATAGTTACAAGGTTCAGAAAGACATCCTGACCAACAAGAGAAAGAAATAAGCCTTCACTGTGTTAAGACACTTAGATTTCAGGGTTTATCTGAAATGGCCACGAGAGTTAACCACCAAAGATGAATTTGGTTCTTTGAAAAAACAAGTACTGCTTGTGAAAATTGTTAAATATTAATTATGTTGAATTGGTTCATAGTACTTTTCAGGTCTATGATCTCCTACTTTGTATATTCATTCTATTAATCTTTGAGTTTGATATTGAAACTCCAACTAAAAAATCTTAATTATCTATTTTTAAAAAAGATTTGGAACATATAGTGGAAATATATGTAACTTTATTCCATATTTTCCAAGTGTCCTATAAATGTGCTATTATATTTTCATAATTTAAGGAATAAAAAACACTGTTGGTGTTTGGACAATAGGAACATTGGAGAGGGATTGGAGTAATTCACAGATTATTAGACCAAGACTCCAACAGGGAGATGCATCATTCTGGGAGAAACAATAGTTTTAAGAAGAGGAATGACCCCTAGCAAGGCTACCTGGGAAGACCTGTGCTACTTCTCTCTAATGGCGGTGAGAATACATGTACCAGCCACCTCTCTAGAAAGCTGGCACACCAAGAGGTTTAACTCTTGTCTCATCACAACCTTTGATGAACTCGTAAAATTCCCCAGGGTTCCAAACATCCCTACAATGGTCCCTCCATGCACCAGTATTTGTGGTTCCAGACTGTGGCTTTTCTCAGTTCATTTCAGTCATTCAGTCATGTCCAACTCTTTGTGACCCTATGGACTGTAGCATGCCAGGTTTACCTGTCCATCACCAACTCCTGAAGTTTGCTCAAACTCATACAGAGTCAGTGATGCTATCCAGTCATCTGTTGTCCCCTTCTCCTCCTGTCTTCAATATTTCCCAGCATCAGGGTCTTTTCCAATGAGTCAGTTCTTCACATCAGGTGGCCAAAGTATTAGAGCTTCAGCTTCAGCATTAGTCCTTCTAATGAATATTCAAGGCTGATTTCCTTTAGGATTGACTGGTTGGATCTCCTTGCAGTCCAAGGGACTCTCAAGAGTCTTCTCCAACACCACGGTTTCAAAGCATCAAGCCTTTGGCACTCAGCTTTCTTTATGGTCCAACTCTCACATCCACACATGACTACTGGAAAAACCATACCTTTGACTAGATGCACCTTTGACAGCATAGTGTCTCTGCTTTTTAATATGCTGTCTAGATTGTTCAAAGCTTTTCTTCCAAGGAGCAAGCATCTTTTAATTTCATGGCTGCAGTCACCATCTGCAGTGATTTTCGAGCCCAAGAAAATAAAAATCTGTCACTGTTTCCATTGTTTCCCCATCTATTTGCCATGAAGTGATGGGACTAGATGCCATGATCTTCGTTTTTTGAATGTTGAGTTTTAAGCCAGCTTTTTCACTCTCCTCTTTCACTTTCATCAAGAGGCTCTTTAGTTCCTCTTTGCTTTGAGGTTATTGCATATCTGAGGTTATTGATATTTCTCCCAGCATTTTCTAATCAACAGCTTTTCTCCTTCTACATTTCTGCCATCGCTGGATCCCTTTCTCTTTTTTATTTTGGACCTTAAGCAATGTGACCTATATCTGCCAGCCTCAAACTCAGATTGACTTGGGCACTACCTAACAGAAGCAGGAAGTGAGATAATTCAGTGCTTCTGATTTATTTACTTTTGACTCACTGTCTGCTACAGTGACAGGGGAAGAACTGTTCTGAGGCACATTTGAAGCTATCTTTACAGGCAATATTTTCTTGAGAAGGCAGGTTCAGTTCTTGCCAATTTCACTGATTATTAACTCAATATATTTAAAAATGGATGGACTCAATAGGCAGCAAGATGACATTCACTCTACTCTTTTTTAAAATATAAATTTATTTATTTTAATTGGAGGCTAATTACTTTATAATATTGTATTGGTTTTGCCATACATCAACATGAATCCGCCACGGGTATACATGTGTCCCCATCCTGAACCCCCTCCCTCCTCCCTCCTCGTACCATCCCTCTGGGTCATCTCAGTGCACCAGCCCCAAAACTCTACTCTTCAAAATGTATTTATTGAACAACTATTATGCACCAAGTAGGCTGAAAGGATTTGCACAGAAGAAATAATAGAGCTCTCACCTTCTTGGAACTTGCATTTTAATGGGACTATAGAAAATAAGTGTGTGCATGCTAAGTTGTTTCAGTCATGTCTGACTCTTTGCAACCCCATGGACTGTAGCCCGCTAAACTCCTCTGTCTATGGGATTATCCAGGCAAAAATACTGGAGTGGGTTGCCATACCCTCCTCCAGGGGATCTTCCTGACCCAGGGATTGAACCCGTGTCTCCTGTAGCTCCTGCATTGCAGGCACATTCTTTACCACTGAGCCACCAGGGAAGCTCTAGAAAATAAGTAAGTATAGGGAAAATACAAGAAGTACAGATAAGCCATGTGGAGGAAATGAAGTATCTGCTTTATTCTGGGTGGGTTACTAATATCCTAGAGTAGACTTTGATTTATCCAGAAAGACGAAAAATTATACTCTATGTCCTCCAAAATCTATCTTACAAGCTGCCATATTTCATCAGAGAATTACCACCCAAACCCCAAACGCTGTCATCCAAATTGTTGGCTCACTACCAACAAGAACAGCAGTCTGGAAAGCAAGAGAAAATGCAACATCTCTCTTGAATGAGGAAAGCAGAACTTTTGCCAATGCAACAGCCAAGATTCAAAATTCAAGAAACTTTCAGAAAAGGAAGGCTCAAGCAGAGTTGTTCAACCATAACAGCTTATCCCAGACAGAGGAAGGACACAGATGGACAAGGGATTACTGCCATGTGCTACGCAGTGCCACCACCGGTGAGCTGGGCCGACGTGCAGAACACCAAACGCCATCCACTATGAGGAGCCATGTGAAAGCCCCCGCTGAAAGGCCGGCTGGTTGTCTCTTTACTTTTTAAAACTGGCATTTAAATCACTCTGGCAGATGGGAGAAAAGTATGTAATAAAAGTTGACATTTCATTTTTACTCTGTATGTTTGTTAAGTTAATTCTATTATCATTCACTTAGAGATCAGTACTGAATAGTAATCAGACTGAGACAGCTTGCAGCTAATGTAAAGAGAGGATAATTTCTAAGGGCCAAATAGACCCTAAGTGACAAGTAACAATTAATCACATGTCATTACCTTAGGAGGTCCCAGGATGACAAAAGGTAAAAGCAAAGGTTTCATAGTAAGGCTAAGCCTATATTTGGTCATAGCTATTTTTAACAATATTCCTCTGGGACTTGTACATTCTAAAGAAGGAATGCAAACAGGGGAGGGAGAGATAGAAAATATCGGTTAGATTTTACACTTTCTCTTTTTTTCAAGACTCTCATCTTTCTTTTGGTATTAGAGCATCATTCTCTTTTCTAACATACTTGAAGAGCTACCTCATAAGCAAATAATTCTCACCCAAAGTCTGTTACTTTTGACACAGAAATGTACCACTTCAACACATTCATCTCAGATAAACTTTGAAATTGACTTAACGTTTTCACTTATATTATTTGACCTCCAAAGTAACTGGTTTTCCATCCTTCTT
>SJYA01000435.1:11449-36122 GCA_006410615.1 Neotragus moschatus | reverse complement strand
TATTACAAAGACATTTCCTGAACTGAGAGCACATCTCTGGAAACTATGTTGCCTTGGAATCTCTCTCCTTACTCTTCTTCCGACTTTTGCACACCAAGTGGTAGGAAGGGGCAAGCACATTCTAAGTATCTAAGAAAATTTTTCCATAGCAGAGATAAGAGGTGAGAAGTATTCTGGTTTCTGAAAGAAGTAAAATGATAGCACCTAAGGAATAAGAATCAATGATAAAAACGATCTCTAGTTGTTTTTTTTTTCTTTTTTCACTATTCATTTGATTCTTATACCTAGAGAAGTGGATTAAAGGACTTTTTTCTACAAAGGCAAAGATCAGAAATGGCATTTTTAGAGATGTAGAATTAGAGCTGAGATGACAATCAAATTAGAATGGTAAAACAATTCTTAAGTTAGAAGACAGTTTTTTCTTCAAAGAGTGAAAGTGGTGGTGTTACAGAGGCTAAAACATAAAACATAAGCTTGCAATTGCTTAACAACCATGTAGAAAAGGAATCTGAACCAGGGTTGCAGGTGGAAGGTGGATTTGCAAAATAAGTTGTTTGGTAAGAAGAAGAAAAAGGTAAAATTATTTATATGCTTGTGTTGTAAAATGAGCTATTTGTATTCAGAGCACAGAACTGAAATGAACATGATTAAGGCTAAGATGTCTAGAGTGAAGATTAGAAATTCAACTGGGAAAACACTAGGGGAATATAAAATATGGGTGTAGGGATAGAAATCTGTTATTCTCAACAGTAATATTCTGTTAAGTAAATAAATAACCATTAAAATTTGATGTGATGTATAGTCTAGTTATCAGGAGATTTGAAAGCAGCGGTTAATAAAGAAATACCCTTAATTTTAGAAAATATGAAATCACTGTGAAAATTTTACATAAAAATGTGCCTTTAATTTTAACTAGAAATATTGCTGTTTTACGGGAGATGAATGGCAACTGCAATATTAAACTTAGCTCTAACATTTGTTACTTCGTCAGCTTTTACACTATTTACTCAAGAGGGCTAGAGAGCTCCAAGNGAAGGCTTTCTTATCTCTCCTTGCTATTCTTTGGAACTCTACATTCAGATGCTTATATCTTTCCTTTTCTTGCTTTTTGCTTTTCTTTCCTTTTCTTTTCCTTTTCTTGCTTTTTGCTTCTCTTCTTTTCACAGCTATTTGTAAGGCCTCCCCAGACAGCCATTGGTAATGGACAGGGAGGCCTGGGGTGCTGAAATTCATGGGGTCGCAAAGAGTCGGACACGACTGAGCGACTGAACTGAACTGAACTGATATGACAACCTGGTCCTATCAAAAAGAAGGAAGTTCATATGCTTTAAATGATACTTTCTTTAAAAAAAAAAAAAAAAGTATGTGACAATATACAAATACAAACACATAGATACACACAAACATACTGTTTAGTTTAACCCAGTTCATTGCCAGAGTACCCAAGAAAGGGCCTACGCGAAATAATATCATAAAACCAGAAAACTTAAACCTCTTTTAATGGGTCATTCATATATTTCTCTCTTTTGTTAAATAAAGCTTCACTTAGCCAAAGTTGAAAGAATATAAGAATCCCATAATTTCTTTTTTAAGTGTCTCTAGAGAAGATGAGGGGCTTCCCTCATAGCTCAGTAGGTAAACAATCCACCTGCAATGCAGGAGACCTGGGTTCAATTCCTGGGTCAGGAAGATCCCCTGGAGAAGGAAATAGCAACCCAATCCAGTATTCTTGCCTAGAGACTCTCATGGACAGAGGAGCCTAGCAGCCTACAGTCCACGGGGTTGCAAGAGTCGGACACGGTTTAGAGACTAAACCACACACCACCACCAGAGAAGATGAGGCCATAGTATTTCTTAATAAAGATTTAATATTCTTACACTGAATCAACATCTCTCAACTATGTTGAAAACATTTTTTTATTATAATCAATACCATCAGTTCGTGCCTACATTTTTTGTTATTTCTAGAATAGATTGAGTGTAAATCATCTATATGGTTATTTTAGTAACCACTAAATTCAAATTCAAAGGTCAATATAACAATGTTCTTCTTCTTTCTCTCTCTCCCTTTTTCTCTTTGTGTGTGTGTGTATGTTAAAGCCCTTCACCCTTCATTCTAATGGTCCAAATAATTCAAATCCTTTTATAATTTTCCTTTGCCAGTTCTATGTGCATTTTGATGAAATGTACCATTGAATTTATCATTATTTTTCAAATCTGCCCATTGTGTCAGGCTCAAGGACAGAGCACTTTCATTTTAGATCACAAGCAGAATAGAAAAGAGGTGTGCTATTGAAGTAGCCCACAACATACTCTACAACACAGAACCAAAGGTAGATGACACACATTTTGAAAAACAAGCAAACTGACCTTGAATGGAACTCAGAAAAGTATCTAGGAGAAGGAGCACATACAAAGGTGTTCCACAGCCAGAGATGAAAAACTGGGATAAGTAATCACCTGAATGGAGACTATATAAGATGTTGTTCTTGTTTGGTCCCTCAGTTTTGTCTGACTTTTTGCAGCCCTGTGGACTGCAGCATGCCAGGTTTTCTGTCCTTCACTGTCTCCTGGAGTTTGCTCAAATTCATGTCCATAGAGTCAATGATGCCATCCAATCATCTCATCTGTCGTCCCCTTTTCCTCCTGCCGTCAATCCTTCCCAGCATCAGGGTCTTTTCCAATAAGTTGGCTCTTCCCATCAGGTGTCCCAAGTATTGGAGCTTCAGCTTCAGCATCAGTCCTTCCAATGAATATTCAGGGTTGATTTCCTTTAGGATTGACTGGTTGGATCTCCTTGCAGTCCAAGGGACTCTCAAGAGTCTTCTCCAACACCACAGTTCAAAAGCATCAATTGTTCAGTCTTTTTATGGTCCAACTCTTTCATCTGTACATGACTACTGGAAAAACCATAGCTTTGACTAGATGGACCTTTGTCAGCAAAATGATGTCTCTAGTTTCTAATATACTGTCTAGGTTTGTCATAACTTTTCTTTCAAGGAGTGAGCATCTTTCAATTTCATGGCTGCAGTCACCATCTGAAGTGGTTTTTGAGCCCAAGAAAATAAAAATCTGTCACTGTTTCCATTGTTTCCCCATCTATTTGCCATGAAGTGATGAGACCGGATGCCATGATCTTCGTTTTTGAATATTGAGTTTTAACTCAGCATTTTCACTCTTCTCTTTCACTTTCATCAAGAGGCTCTTTAGTTTCTCTTTGCTTTCTGCCTTAAGGTTGGTATCATCTGCATATCTGACATTATTGATATTTCTCCTGGCCATCTTGATTTCAGATTGTGCTTCATCTAGCCCAGCATTTCACATGATGTACTCTGCATAGAAGTTAAATAAGCAGGGCAACTGCATACAGCCTTGATGTACTCCTTTCCCACATTGGAACCAGTCTGTTGTTCCATGTCCTGTTTTAATTGTTGCTTCTTGACCTGCATACAGGTTTCCCAGGAGGCAGGTAAGTTGATCTGGTATTCCCATCTCTTGAAGAATTTTCCAGTTTGTTCTGATTCACACAGTCAAAAGCTTTAGCATAGTTAATGAAGCAGATGTTTTTCTGGAATCCCCTTGCTTTTTCTATGATCCAACAGATATTGGCGATTTGATATCTGGTTCCTCTAAGATGTTAGGAGGTTTAAGATCAGCACTCAGGACACTGGCACATAAAATATGTTCAGTATATGTCTTTTAGTTAAAGAGAAACCCTATTCTTTCATTTTTTTTTCAACATATTTAACATGTTCATTTACAATTCTGTCTTGATCCTTGCAGCACTTGCTTTTTTTGAGCCTTTAATTTTGTAGACTATAGGTTCTGCTGTCTCCCAGTTATGATGACTTGATTTCTTGCATGTTTAGGGAAACTTCACTGTGAGATCTTTCTGTGTAGAGAAAATTCATGTTTACCTCTGTGAGGTGCCTAGGGCAATGCCAACCATGACCACCATAAAATAAGTCTTTGCTTAGTATTTGGGGAGTCATGCAAGAGAGTTTCATGCACTGAACCCAGGTCTGTGGTTCAGAATTCTTTAGGGAAACTTCTTTTCCAATGCACCCAGATATCAGGTCCACTTCTGCCTTCAAGACTTTGTACCAGCCATTTTCTCTGTTCTAGATTTTCACATTTGGTCTTTTTTATCCTTAACTTCTTAGCTCAAATGTCACCTCCTCAAAGAAGCAATTCTTTACCACCTGATAGAAATAAATCCTCCATTCCATTCATTTCATGAATCCATACAAACATGAAGTATAGGTCCTCAGAACATTTGTTGGACTCCTTAAACCAAATAAATGAAATAAAATTCCTGTCCGTGATCACATCCCTCAAAAACAGTCACAAGGATTTTCACAAATAGAGGGTATATTGAAAAAGGATAGATCAGTATTTCTGGAACGTGATGTAAGCAAAACAAATTTGGTGGAGTAAAATGTTGTTAACTTTTCCCACTTAGTTTCTCTTTTCCTTTTTCCCAGGATTGACTATCAGCATCTGTTAGTGGACATGTTAAATAATTTATTTCATATCAAACTTAAAAGTAAAAGCAAAGGCCATTTATCTAACTAGGCTAATATCTAAGAATATTTTGAACACCCTGCCAGTGCCATACCTTGACCATGGATGTTAGACCACCTTATAATTTCATGTACATTTGAACCAATATTTCAAAAATATCTGTCCAATAATTACTTATTGAAGAAAGAGAAAAGTGCCTTTTTATACTTTTTAAATTGTCTTTAAGATAATGTAATCAGATTCACTCAAGGTAATGTAATCTTCTAACATAATATGTAATCATCTTTTCCTCTATAGTTTTTCCTCACTCATAATTTACACACACCAATATAAAAATAACTTAGAAGAACATGTTACAAAGTCCTGTTCAAAATATCACTGAAAGTTGTAGAGTTCTTTCCTGTCCTTTATGTCAGCAAAAATATTTTCACCTTCTCAGTAGTTCTTTCTCACATTTTAGTTTCTCTCATGCTTTTCTAATTCAGAAAATACCATTGCAAGTATGTTAAAGGGTTTAAAGTTTAGCAGGAAATTTTTAAATCTCACTAAGCAGCACTAAAACATGCATTTTTCCTTTTCAGCTCTAACTGTTGACTTCAGGCATCTGTCAACTGGTTGTTCTCAGAGTGCTTGTCACCCATTGAAAAAATTTTCAAGAGACATCCACCAGTGGTGGCAAGGAAAGTTTTGTTTTGTTTTAATTATTGCTCCAAGGTGTGATTTGGCAGAAGTCAAGCTACGAAAGAAGCCAACTACAAAAAGGAGTCAGTATTCTTGCCTGGAGAACCCCATGGATGGAGGAGCCTGGTGGGCTGCAGTCCATGGGGTGGCTGAGAGTCAGACATGACTGAGCGACTTCACTTTCACTTTTCGCTCTTGTGCATTGGAGAAGGAGATGGCAACCCACTCCAGTGTTCTTGCTTGGAGAATCCCAGGGACGGGGGAGCCTGGTAGGCTGCTGTCTGTGGGGTCGCACAGAGTTGGACATGACTGAAGTGACTAAGCAGCAGGAGCATACATCTTTCTATGGCTTCCCTAGTGGCTCAGATGGTAAGGATTCTGCCTGCAATGCAGGCGACCTGGGTTCGATCCCTGGGTTAGGATGATCTCCTGGAGGAAGAAATGGCAAACCACTCCAGTATACTTGCCTGGAGAATCTCATGGAGAGAGGGCTACATTCCATGGGGTAGCAAAGAGTCAGATATGACTGAGTGAGTAAGCACATACTATACATCTTTCTGCTTGACACTGACCATCAGTCCTTGGGTCCACAGGTTACCTTCCTAGTCGGACAGAATCCTCCTCATGCTGGACTTTCTCTGGAATCTGAGCAATGCATTTAGCCACTGTTGACTCTTCCCCCATCACAGTAAAAAATAAAAAACAAAACCCCCCAAAGTATCAGTGAACAATACAAGAGGCACCAAGTTGTGTTTGCATACTTGATATCTGGTTGATTTGGAATTGGGTCTAGCAGCATGGAAAGGGAGAAATAAGAATGGACAAAGAAAGAAAAAGGTCTATGCTGAAAGGAGGAAGAGAAAGGATTCTATGTAAGTGAAAGGCCAGACCCTATCCTCTGACAAGGTAAGTTCTAGATCATGGAGCCAAGCTGCAGTTGGATGGTACGGCTCCTTCTGCTCCAACACTCTCTCATCTCTTGTAGTAGTCTGGCTTGTTCACTGACTTCTTGTCATGTACCAGGCACCATGTTTATTTTCATAAGCACATTTTAAATGCAATGTTAAAACTTAGATATTTTTTATTCCCATTTTAAGGATGAAGAAACTCATGCTAAAAGACATTCTTGCTCAAAACATCACATCTAGCTAATTTTCAAATCCAGGAATATTTTGGATTTCCCTGGTGGTCCAGTGGCTAAGACTCCATGTTCCCAGTGCAGGGGGCCCAGGTTTGATCTTTGGTCTGGGAACTAGATCCCACAAGCCACAACAAAGGAGATCCACATACTGCGTTAAAGACTGAAGACCCCTGGCGGGGCAACTAAAACCCTGGATAGCTAAATTCTCCAGGTGAGAACACAGGGAGGGATTGCCATGCCCTCCTCCAGGGGATCTTCCCTACCCCAGGGATTAAACCTGTGTCTCTGGTGCTTCCCGCATTGCAAGCAGATTCTTTACCCACTGAGCAACCTGGGAGGCCCAACTAAACCCCAATGCAGCCAAATTAAAAATCCAGGCATATTTACCTAAAATAATGGACCATCTAAGACTAAGAGAACAAAGACCATATCCTTTGAAGCCAGAATCTACCATCTCAAATTGACTGAGATAAATTTACCATCAGAATCAAAGTTGTAAGTAGGAGGAATATAAGTTCAGTAGAAATGGGAAGACTCACTTTTCCAGTTAAAAAAAAAATCTCCTATGACCAGTGAGATGTTGAATGGTGCTTGACAGAGGCTGGCAAGTGGAGGAAATGGAGAAGATATTGGTCAAAAGGTAGAAACATTCATGAATATAAGGTATAAACTTTCAAGTATGAGACGAATAAGCTTTGGGGACCTAATGTACAGCATGGTGACTATAGTTAACAATTCTGTATTATATACTTGAATGTTGCTAAGAGAGTAAATCTTAGGTGTTCTCACTACAAAGGAAAAGTAATTATGTATGTTGATGGAAGGGTTAACTAAACCTATTACAGTAATCATGTCACAATATATTTGTATCAAATTGTCATGTACCTTAAATTTACCGGGTTTTATGTGTCCGTTGTATCTCAATAAAGCAGGAAAAAAATAAAGATCATTAAACAGAGGTTTAACAAAGTTAAATAAACTTCCCAAGGTCACAGACTTATGTCTAAACCAGGACTCGAATCCAAGTCTGTATGACTCCAGACTTAGTGTTTCAAATATCCAGGTAAACTACTTCTAGAGAGGGAACTATAGCATAGGTACCCTAAGTCATCATTCACCTTAGCTAGAAGACAAGCTCCACAATCAGACAACAATATCAGAACTAAGTAACATTGATGGCACACCATTTAGGTTGTACCAGACACTAAGCTAAATTCTTTATTTGGACAATTTTAATTTTTTTCTCACAACGAATCTAAGAGATAAATGCTAATATTATCCTTACATTAAAGTTGAAGAAATCGAGACTCAGAGTTTTGTTAATGTTTTGCCAGGACTTAAATCCTAGCCTCTGGGAACTATGTACTCTTAGTCACTTTACTGTATTTCAAGCCATATCTCTATCGGCTGGGAGTTTTAATTCCGTCTCTCGTAGGACCAATTCCTTAGCTCCCGAGTACCTGAAGGGACCCTTTTACATCTGCACCAGCCTTGGGTGATACAAAGCAAAGTGGATGGAATGGCCTCTAGCTCCTCCTAGTGGCCAGAATGGCCATTAACATTTACTAAAGGATCGAAGTATTGTCAATCAGTGCTAACCAGGAAACACCAGTTTCCGGGTTTATCTAAAGGCCTGGCAAGCATGAAACACCTGCAATCCAATCCATCCTGAGCCTCAGAGACATCATTACATGTCTGACATCTGGTATACACCAGGGTACTTTAGCAACTGGGGAAGAACATCACGCAGATTAAAATGATAAGACTACCCCTAAATTAGTTTGGCAGATGTGGAGCAGAGACACCAGGAGTTTTGTTTTTCAGCTTCTTCCTTGCATCCCACCACAATAAATATCAGTGCTTGTTATCCCAGTTAATTATACAGTTCTCCAGCACCAAGGAAACTCCATTTTCCTTTCTTTTCTGACACACAGCTTTTAGACACATCCCTTCTAATGACCTACTTCCTCCTCTTTTAAGAACAGTGCTGCAGCCATCCAGCTAGCAATTCAAAGCTGAAAGCTACTCCATCCTCCAACCTTTATTTTTTTTTTTTTAGGGTTAATTTTTAAGGCATACCCTAATTACAGGAATTTTCAGTCTTTAAAAAGCAGCTATTTTCAGACCTGTTTACAAGACCATGATCTGAAACATCAGTCAAAAACAGCTTGAACTGATTGCATCCTTCTCTGGAACAGAACATGCAGTAGTAGAATGTCCATTTGTAGCTGGTTCATCTGCCCTGTAATTAAGGTTGCATTGCAGCCCTGCTCCAAACTTACTTCTGTAAGGGAGCAGCTGAGATTCCCTTAGATAAGATGTCAGAAAATGTGCTAGCCAGATTCGTTGGTTAACATTCTTGGAGCCAATTTAGTGCTGAATTTAAATCACCAACAAAGTTGGTGATAGGGCAACATATATCTACAGAAGCTCTTGTAAAGTCTGTAATGATGGCCTTGTAAAGTCAAAATGCAGGCACCACTTGAAAATATTCTTCATAAGGCCCATTCAGAGCTCAGTGAAGGAAACATCTTGCTGTTGAATGAAGAAAAATGACTCATTATGCACACCAACTCAGTTTTATGCACTTAAAGGCTATAGAAGCCAACCTCTCCAAATCACAGGTGATTAACAGTGAGCTCATTCTTATGCCATTATTCACAAAGATGGATGATGTCATATGTATTTTAAAAGTGAGAAATCAACTTTGGGGATCAAATGAGTCAAGGACAAGAATAGGCCCAAAGACCTCAAGGTCTCCGCTCAGACTGAAGAGAGAAACTAAACACAAGAACATCAATATCAGGGGCAAACCTTGAAAAACATGCCTTTTTTTTTTTTTCCTTCCTAAAGCAGGTTTTATGAAAACAGTAAGTGTTCTCAGAGGCTGGTGTATTTATCTTATGCAAAAAACATATGGCTAATATGTTTTCATTTCTCCCAAAAGTATAATTATTAAACAGACCAAAACATTCCTCAAAGAATACAGACTATAAAAGACTGATATTTGCTAAAATTTACTATCTGAAAAACACTGTTTTGCTTTGAGGTGCATAGTGGTGCAAAAAATTTGGCACCAACCACCTGCCCCTCTCTGTCTACTCTTGGAAAATTCTCTCTCTTAAAATGTGGCATCTCTGCTTTCCTCCAGCTGATAGCTTTACACAGGGTCTCACAGCCTTGGTATTTAGAGTTACGTGTTGAAGTAGCTCAGTCCTCTGATGGAGAGGCAGGTAAAATAGATCAGTCTCATGCTAGTACTAAGGGACACATCTCTTGTGCTCATACACACACATACACACACACACAAGATTTTATGGCATCAGTCCAAAAGCCATCTCTTAGGATAGTCAAAAAATTAGCTTTCCCTTTTAGTTCCCTCTCTTGAAAAATACATTCAGAATCTAGCCCCATCCAAATCCTCTGTTTCCTCTCAAATGCAGAACCTGTGAGTGAGCATGATTTTAAGTCAATACAGCATACATAATTTATAAAGAGAATTTTTTCAAAAAAATCATGCATTTCTAAACATGGTTGTTAAGGTTACAACAAGTAATAAAAAATGCAGAGAGCATCTTGCTGGAGAGATAGGAGGTGGGAACCCCCTGCTGGCTTAGCCAGAGGAAAACGACCCCACAGGTTCACCCAGCAACAGCTGTGGGATCCAGATTACAAATTTCTCCCAAGGCAGTATGAACATGAGCGTGAAATAGTCATCTCTTCTTCCAAAACAAATTTGCCAGGGCGTTGGTGTCTCAATATTTCTATAAACTAAAATGCACCACTTTTGGAGTAGAGTGAGTTGAATCCTTAATTCTTAGGAAATAAAGGGCATGATGCTCAAGAGGACACATATGAAAATATTTCTTTTTTTAGAATCTCAAAATCAGTTGGCGGTTGGTAGCAAGGCTGAACAAAGACACAGTCAAAGATTCTATCACTATTTTAGGTCCTTGAATCTCAGAAAGTAAACATATTTGTGGTTGGGTTAATATTTATCTTTGGGGAACCATCTCCAGCAAAATGCAAGCACATTCTTACATAATTTAGAAGAATATCATATGTGTTGGCTTATAAATATCACAACAGAATTGGACAAAGACATCCAGACTAAACTATGTAAAATCCAAGCTCACAGTGGCTGGAAAATGCCTAATGTAGATGGAAGGTAAAGCTCTGAATTGCTGGCCTCATCTGAGATTGTAGTAAAAGTGAATGGCGAGTTTGAATTATCTAACTTTATATTCTAATTTTAGCTCAACAGGCATTGAGCCATTCTATATTTTTAATGTTATATCAAATCCCAGAAATACAAAGATGAAAGACACATACTCTGCCCTGCCCTTGGGAAGCACACCATCTAATGGAAAACACATGTGCAACAGAGTTAATGTGACTCTAACAAAAAAAAAGTGTGCCTACAGGAAGGGCTTCTAGGCTGTAGGTAAAGGAATTTAGCTTGTTTGTGCATTAGCCACATTTTTATAACCATAAACAATCATCCTAGCTGTCATCTCTGCATTAAGTTTATAGCATTTTATTAACAATGTACTTTAATGCAAACTATTTGATGTATCCTTCACAAGGGTTCTATCAAATAAGCAGGTATTGAGAAAACTGCAACATCAATATATCTCAGATTTGGAAGCCATATTAAATATCTTTAAAGCTCATCTGTGGGCAGTGAACACACGTGTGGTATTACGTTAAGAAGGATTCCGAGCTCCTGTTAGGTTTAATGGGGAAAAATTCACAATTGATTGAGAATGTCTGTTAGGGCTGGTAGGGAATGGAGTGGCAGAACCAGTGTCTGTATTTATGAATCATTTTCTATCTTATTCACAGCTGCTTTTAGAAGACTAATGACAGTAACAACCCTTTAGTAGTTTCCTGCTGAATTCTGAAGACTGAAGACTAAATGGGCATATGTCCCTCCGTCCAGATAATCCCAGACCTTTACTACAGTCCAGAATAGAATAAGTTCCAGTATTTTTCCTTAGCTCCATTGTGTGTGTGTGTGCTAAGTCGCTTCACTCCTGTCCAACTCTTAGAGACCTATGGACTGTAGCCCACCAGGCTCCTCTGTCCATGGGATTTCCAGGCAAGAATACAATATTGGAGTGGGTTGCGATGCCCATCTCCAGGGGAGCTTCCTGATCCAGAGAATGAACCTAACCTTTTATGTCTCCTGAATTGGCAGGTGGATTCTTACCACTAGCACCATCTGGGAAGCCCAGCTCCATTATTCCCTTCTCTAAATAATCAGACATTATTCACAAAGTCCATTGTTATCAAAATCCTCTGTGCATTTCAAAGTGAATGATCCATTTTTAAGCATTTTCAAAGTTTCACAATAGTGAACCAAATAACCCTCAATGTACATTTTAATATTTGTCTTTTCATTGATATCAATATAACATTATTACCCATACTGTGCTTATTCAGCCAGGATTTTAATTTGCCTTTGACTGCTCTTTTTCTCTCTTTTTTAAATCCTTTACTATATGATTCATTCTTGCCTACCCAGCACCACTAATTATTTTGCAAATATTTCCAACAGCACACTTTCCAATAAAATGTGTTTATAATAAAATCTGAATTCTGTGGAAGTAAATTTCTATACACATTAAAAAAAATACATCATTTTAGTTTTATGAAATTCTCTAATTTTTGAAGTTTATGTGGATTTTTTTTGCATACTAACATTAAGGAGCTCAAAAACTGTCATCTTGGTATCATTTCTATGAACATTAAAATCAGCAAGGTAGACATTAAGTCAGGCTTCCTTAGTGGTGCAGAAGTAAAGAGCCTGTCTGCCAATGAGGAGATGAGGGTTTGATCCCTGGGTCAGGAAGATCCCCTAGAGAAGGAAATGGCAACCCACTCCAGTATTCTTGCCTGGGAAACCCCACGGTCAGAGAAGCCTGGTGGGCTACAGTCCAAGGGATCCCAGCAACAACAACAATGAAAACAAAACCCCAGCCATACCGAGAAGTGACTTTTATTTAGCATATGAACCTGTGATTCAAGTTACACTGATGCTAATGGGGCCTCCTAGGGAAACACCCAAACAGAGAGCATAGAGTCCCTGCAGAAGAACAGATACACAGCACGCTCCGCCATTCTTCTTCCCATACCATACTTGGTATTTTAAAAATACTGTTTAAGAGCTTTCAAATTTAAACTTATTACTTTGAAACTCCTATGGTCTTCTCTTCTTCCTTTAGCTTTTGTAGGACTTGACTGTATTCAGGTCCTTATCTTCTACTATATCATATCTTGCATGGTAAATGTTCAGTAGATAATNCTCCTTAGTGGTGCAGAAGTAAAGAGCCTGTCTGCCAATGAGGAGATGAGGGTTTGATCCCTGGGTCAGGAAGATCCCCTAGAGAAGGAAATGGCAACCCACTCCAGTATTCTTGCCTGGGAAACCCCACGGTCAGAGAAGCCTGGTGGGCTACAGTCCAAGGGATCCCAGCAACAACAACAATGAAAACAAAACCCCAGCCATACCGAGAAGTGACTTTTATTTAGCATATGAACCTGTGATTCAAGTTACACTGATGCTAATGGGGCCTCCTAGGGAAACACCCAAACAGAGAGCATAGAGTCCCTGCAGAAGAACAGATACACAGCACGCTCCGCCATTCTTCTTCCCATACCATACTTGGTATTTTAAAAATACTGTTTAAGAGCTTTCAAATTTAAACTTATTACTTTGAAACTCCTATGGTCTTCTCTTCTTCCTTTAGCTTTTGTAGGACTTGACTGTATTCAGGTCCTTATCTTCTACTATATCATATCTTGCATGGTAAATGTTCAGTAGATAATGAATTCTTGAACCAGAAAGAGGAATTTTTAGATTATGGATGTGCTTAAGAAGAGAATGCTATTTCAGAGAAATTTCCCCAAGAAAACAGTTTTATGCAAAATGTGAATGATGCAATGTTATCTATAGTAGTAAACCATTTAAAACTACATAAATGTCTAATGACAGGAGATAGGTGAAAAATCATGGTATATCTAAATGACTAAATTTATGACAGGCATTAAAATTTTAGTATAAAAAATGTCATTTCATATCAAGTGAAAAAAGCCAGTTACATAACTTTATAGAGCATTCTCATAACATATAAATATGATTTTTCATAAAATAGCAGTTATAACTATATAGTACACTAAAAATTTGGAGGAAGGGTATTTTGTAAAATTTTCTATAAGAAATGTGAATTGTTTTTTTAATGACAAAAATGTTTCCACAAAAATTTTAAAACTTCCCAAAGAACAATTTCTCTGGCAAGTAGCATGGGATAAATGATTCCAGTGCTGAAGAGTTAGCTGCATAATGAAATCTGATTGGTGAGTCATCACAGAGTACGCTTTTCTTCCTTTGGCTTCCAGGGCTAAGACCAGGAGAGGCCAGATATGTTATGCCAGTAACATAACTAGTTATTGGCAAAACAGCAGCTCCAAAAGAAACAGTCCATTGAAGAAGTTTCCAAGATGATTAAAATGTGTATGTGTGTGTACACATAAGTGGCTTCAGTCATGTCTGACTCTGTGTGACCCTATGGACTGTGGCCTGCCAGGCTCCTCTCTCCATGAGATTCTCCAGGCAAGAATGCTGGAGTGGGTTGCCATATCCTTTTCAGGGGATCTTCCCAATTTCCTACATTGGTACCACTAGTGCCACCCGGGGAGCCCCTAAAATGTGTATATAGAAAGATATTTAATTATCTGTAACATCGAATAAGACAATAGTAATGTCAGGGTTTGCAGATGGCTCAGTGGTGAAGTATCTGCCTGCCAGTGCAGTAGACACAGGAGGCGTGGGTTTGATCCCTGGGTCAGAAAGATCCCCTGGAATAGGAAATGGAAGCCCACTCCAGTATTCCTGCCTGGAAAATTTCATGGACAGAGGAGTCTGGTGGGCTACAGTCCATGGGGTCACAAAGAGTCAGACAAGACTGAGCACCCACACAAAAGTGTCAAAGGAAAACACATATCTTCTATTTTGCCACTGTTACCACTTGCAGTTTGCCATGCAAGACAGCACATTCTAAGAGTGTTCACAAGGGAAGTGAGGGGTAGAAAAACTACGTATTCCTAAGTGTACTTATTTTTTTAACTTCTTTATTGACGTTACATTAGCATATAACAAACACCACATATTTTAAGTGTACAATTTGATGAGTTTTGACGTATGTTTACACCCATGAAACCATTAATATGATCAAAGTAATGAACATGTCCATCATTCCCAAAGATTTCCTTATGTTTTTATAAATGCTCTCTCCAACCTCTCCTCACTCCACCCACATACCCTGTCCCCAGAGTAATTTGTCACTTTAGATTACAGACTAATTTGTCACTCTGGATTCATTTGCACTTCCTAGAATTTGATATAAATAGAATTATGTTGAGTATACTCTATTTTTGCTTGCTTCATTCACTCAGCATAATTATTTGGAGATTAATTCATGGTGTAGAATATACCAACAGTTCATTCATTTTTATTGCTGAGCAGATTTCCATTATATACATTTTCACATAGAATAAGTATATTAATGTTATACACATGTATAAAATTATATTAATTTTATAAATATTTTAAAATTATATTAATTTTTATAAATATTTATTATATAAAATAATATGTATGTAAAATTATGTGACAAACATATAAAATACAAGTTTATCTGTTCACTTGTTTGATTTGTTTAGAGATTTTGGCAATTAAATATAAAGCTTTTTTGAACAGAACTCTACAAGTCTTTGGGCTTCCCTAGTGGTACAGAGGTTAAAGCATCTGCCTGCAATGTGGGAGACCTGGGTTTGATCCCTGGGTTGGGAAGATCCNAGCTACATGAGCTGCTTGTATATTTTCGCCATTAATTCTTTGTCAGTTGTTTCATTTGGTATTAGTTTCTCAGATTCTGAAGGCTGTCTTTTCACCTTGCTTATAGTTTCCTTCATTGTGCAAAAGGTTTTAAGTTTAATTAGGTTCCATTGGTGGCTCAGATGGTAAAGCATCTGTCTATAATGCAGGAGACCTGGGTTTGATCACTGGAAGATTCCCTGGAGAAGGAAATGGCAATCCACTATAGTACCCTTGCCTAGAAAATCTCATGGACAGAGGAGTCTGGTGTCCATGGGATCACAAAGAGTCAGACATGACTGAGCAATTTCACTTTCTTTGTTATTTATTTTTGCCTTTATTTCAATTACTCTGGAAGGTGGGTCATAGAGGATATTGCTGTGATTTATGTCAGAGAGTGTTTTGCCTATGCTTTCCTCTAGGAGTTTTATAGTTTCTGGTCTTGCATTTAGATCTTTAACCCATTTTGAGTTTATTTTTGTGTATGGTGTTAGAAAGTGTTCTAGTTTCATTCTTTTACAAGTGGTGACCAGTTTTCCCAGCACCACTTGTTGAAGAGACTGTCTTTTCTCCATTGTATATTCTTGGCTCCTTTGTCAAAGATAAGGTGTCCATAGGTGTGCTTCGTCTTTGTCTGACACACCCTAATACTAGGGCACCAAACCCTTTTCTGATTCTTCACTTTCAAAGATATTTGAGAGAGGAGCTAATCAAATGGACCACTCCCAAATCATTTAAAAATAACTTTTGGTAATAAAGCTGAGAGTGGACTAAATGGATTTAAAAGTAATCTCATTCCCTGTTTGGGATGAATTCAGGAACTCAAACCAAGGCCAATTGTTGCATTACTATACAGCCACAGGGACTGGTTCAAGATGGGCATAGCTTCCCAACTAGAAAAATGATTCACAAGGAGAAGTTTGCTGGGCATTCTGGGAAAGTTTTCTTGTTCTTAAAAATAGACAGCTGCTGGAAGACAGCTTCCAGTGTCCTCTGACTACTGCATATGTGGATATAAATCCAAAAGTCATCATTTTCACCCGATGAGGAAAGCAGGCAGAGAAAAGGCCAGCGGGCAAAGTGCTCACCAGCAAGGGGTGAAAGCAGGTGGCAGAGGCAGGGGCTATCTGAGTAAGCTGCTGCTAAAGCTCTACCCTTCTTCTGAACCGCTTTGTTAAGTGAGGGTATATTTCCCTCTGTTTAAACCTATAAGAGTTGATTATTTCCCTGTTTATTACAGTCAGTGTATCCTACTTTCTTTGTCAGTGTAAGCCTACCACTCTGTTATGTACATCAGGACCTATCCTGAGTCCAGCGTTGGCAAGTCCCTCCCATATGGCGTGGATCTTGTTTCTCATCCCTGGGATGCTCTCCTGTAAATGGCATGCAATTATTTTTGTCACCTTTGGGCGCTGCCTCTGTCTGAAGCCTCTGACTTCTAATCTTTTTCTATGTAATGAGGCCAATTTGGATGTGGATTACCTGCCTGAATCAAGGCCAATTTAGCAACTGCTGGATTTTCCGCTGCAGGGCTTATTTCCCTAGATATAACTATCTCTAGCCTTTACAACTTTCCAGTCAGTCAACTCTTGAGCTTTCAGAGTTTGAAAAGATTTCAGATTATGGCTCCAACAGGCATATAAAAATAAATAAATTTTAAGCTTACCCTCCTAGTTAATTTTCATAATATGGGTGTGTATAAACACATTTATGTATACATACTGTGCGCCTCTAGCTGTATATGCACATAAATATGTATCTCTCTCTAGAGAGCCAACCAGTCCATTCTGAAGATCAACCCTGGGATTTCTTTGGAAGGAATGATGCTAAAACTGAAACTCCAGTACTTTGGCCACCTCATGCGAAGAGTTGAGTCATTGGAAAAGACTCTGATGCTGGGAAGGATTGGGGGCAGGAGGAGAAGGGGATGACAGAGGATGAGATGGCTGGATGGCATCACGGACTCGATGGATGTGAGTCAGAGTGAACTCCAGGAGTTGGTGATGGACAGGGAGGCCTGGCATGCTGCGATTCATGGGGTCGGAAAGAGCCGGACTCGACTGAGCGACTGAACTGAACTGAAACGTTTCTTGCTATGATATGCCAAATGCATTATGGGTAGATCAATCAGAATGGAGAATAGCAAGCAACAAAGTGAATGCAGGTAACTTCCAGGCCCCAGCTATCTCTTAAGCTAACACTTTCAATTCTGAAATTTGGGGGCAGTCTAGGAAATGCTCCAGGAGAGGTGCCAGCAAAGTGGTGGGAGGCCTATGGCTGGGGTTATTTACCAATTGTCATCAATGTTATTAAATATTATAAAGACAACTATGACTGGATTAGCTTAAATCACCTTGAATATCACCACTGCTTATGAAAATTTGCAACCTGTTTCTTCAAGTTGTTAATGTTTCCACTGATACTGTCATTGATATGCCAGCCTTTTCCTTTTCCCCATTCTTTTGCAGTTCCTAGCTTGCAAATATCCTCTAGTGTTCTCACCTTTTACACATACTATCAAGGAAGTAATCAAACTATCCCGATTATATCCCTTATAAGTTATGCTATCTTACCTCAGCATTTTCTGATAATTACTTACAATAGCTGAAAAAAAAAAAAATTAAAATTCAGAGAAAGTTAAAAGTTTGTCTCGAAACTCCTTTTCTCTCATTCAATACACTCTAAGACCCTCAGGTTGTGTTTCAGTTCTTTCTGTGCTCTCGTTTTTCCACACCTCGGGACCTTGGCATGTGCTATTTCATTCAGCTCATCTATTCCCCTATTTGTTGCTGTTGTTTAGTCGCTAAGTCATGCCCGACTCTTTGTGACCCTATGGAGCCTGTAAGGCTCCTCTGTCCATGGGATTTCCCAGGCAAGAATACTGAAGTGGGCTGACATTTCCTATTCCAGAGAATCATCCAAATCCAGGGATCCAACTCACGTCTCCTGCATTGGTGGACAGATTCTTTACCACTGGCACCACCTGGAGAGCCCTTTACCTATTTGGCTAATTCTTATTTTCTGATTCCTCAGTAGTCCTTCTCTGTTTGCTGCTGCTGCTGCTAAGTGGCTTCAGTCGTGTCCGACTGTGCAACCCCAAAGACGGCAGCCCACCAGGCTCCACCATCCCTGGGATTCTCCAGGCAAGATCATTGGAGTGGGTCGCCATTTCCTTCTCCAGTGCATGAAGGTGAAAATTGAAAGTGAAGTCGCTCAGTCGTGGTCGATTCTTAGCGATCCCATGGTCTGCAAGCCTACCAGGCTCCTCCGTCCATGGGATTTTCCAGGTAAGAGTACTAGAGTAGGGTGCCATTGCCTTCTCCAAGTCCTTCTCTGTTTACTCAGCTTAAAATAGATGCTTCATATTATTCTCTCTGTTAGTGGTCAAACTATATCATAGCACTTGTCACTGTTCGTAATTGTGCATTGTTATGGGTTGAATCGCACCCCCTGAAGAACATATGTTGAAGTTCTATCCCCAGTAGCTCATACTGTGCCCTTATTTTAAAATGGGGTCATTATAAGAGGTAATGAAGTTAAAATGAGGTCATTAGGGTGGGCCCTAATATATTATGACTAATGTCCTTGTGAAAAGAGGATATTTGGACATAGACAGTAAGGAGGGAGAGCAGTATGAAGACACAGAGAAGACTGCCCAGTGAATGGAGTGGCACACCCACAATCCCGGAACCCCAAGGCCTGCCAGCAAACAGCAGCAGCTAGAAGAGGCAAGGAAGGATTTTCCCTTAGAACCTCAGTGGACTCTGTGGAATTGGTGAACAATACTATGAGTGGATGCATGGTTGATCGATATTTGAATGCAAAGGATTTCAAAAGGTTTTAGAATCTCAGATTTCTTAAATAAACCACTTAGAAGCAATATTAGTTGAATCTTAAAATCAGTAATCATAATGCTTCAAGTAGGAAGAGAACATTGCTTCTGCATAATTAACAAATGCCTCATTTAACCAGCTCTGATTAGCTGTTTAATTGCATGTTCTGGAAAGACTTCCCTTAAAATGAGAGCATTGTTCTTCTAATCTTACCCAAAGATTGCCCTAACTGTAATGATTGGAATAAAAAATATAAACAATGTCTTCAATCGCCATGACTTATATTAAGAGAAATATAAACAGGAACAGTGGAAGTTCAATTTTTCTGTTTTGAACATATGTAAGTACAGCTTTAAAGAANTAATCTTACCCAAAGATTGCCCTAACTGTAATGATTGGAATAAAAAATATAAACAATGTCTTCAATCGCCATGACTTATATTAAGAGAAATATAAACAGGAACAGTGGAAGTTCAATTTTTCTGTTTTGAACATATGTAAGTACAGCTTTAAAGAACTGTACTAGCCAAAGTGGTGGCAAACACACACAAATAGCTGACCTATTTTAAAGGATATCATTGCTCAAGAACCTTATGAACATGGACGTAAATACATTTTCAAACCTGGAAAAACTGTAACACATAGAAAGATGGGAGGAAGATAAGCAATAGTATGCATGCTGTTGACTTCTGCTCCAATAATTTTTTTTTTTTTGGCCATGCCACGTGGCAAGCAGGATCTTAATTCTTGATCGTAGATTGAACCCATATCCCCTGCTTTAGGTGTGTGGACCACCAAGGAAGTCCCAGGCTCCATTTAATTCACATTGTTCCAGTAATTACTATACACATTCATGCACCATGTACCCATATGCACACATATGCACACATCTATGTGTATAAATAAAAGCATAAATGTGAATCTATATCTATCTATATTCACACACATGAATCTTTCTTAATGTAATACACCTTAGTAACGATGACCATTAACTTGTTTTATCTCAGGATACCCTGAATTCATGGATGGACTGAAAGTCTCAGTGTTTGGATAAGTAACAAAGGAAAGCTGATATAGAATTGTTTTAGTCAAAGTCAGCTGTGTATAATTTATTCTAATACTTTCTAGCAATGTAAATCTGGCAGATTAATTCCCCCTTTCCACAGATGGGAAATTGGGGCCTAGAATACTTAACTAACAGGCTCAGAATTTTAAATGTTAAATGCCTTTTTTTTTTTTACAATGTGCACAGAACTTAATTTTACATTTAACAACTCTAAGGGTTTATTCAAAGCCATTATTAAATGCGAAGGAACATTATTTCTACATTTATAAACTAGATGTCAGGACTGAGTTGCCAGGAAAAAATCTGTTCTGGACAATTTCTATTTCCCTCTGATGTTGGGCTGTTCACAGTACACATTGATATAATCCTACATCTGGCTTTTAAAAAGCTAGAAATTAGGAAAGTTTTCTTGGTCATTATGTTACCTATGAGTTGGTCAGAACCTAATAGTTGCATGTTTCTGTTTCAGATTAGGTAGCAATCAAAGTGATTTTTCCATTTAGGAAAAATGCCTATGCTGGAAGGTAGGTCTTTCTGGGAAGACTTCTAAAATTCTGTTTTTACCTTTTACATTTAACCTCTGCCCTTAATATGTAGAGCCCTCTACATGTATTATTTTATACAGTACTACATTAATAAAGTACTATTATTAGTCTTTTTATAGAATAGGTAAAGCAAGGGGCATGGGTTCAATCCCTGGTCTGGGAAGATTCCATATGCCAAGGTCAACTAAAGTCAGTGGGCAACAACTACTGAAGCCATGAGCCTAGAGTCTGTGCTCCACAAGGAAAGCCACCGCAGTGAGAAGCCCAGTCACTGCAAGAAAAAGTAGCCTATGCTAGCTGCCCTAGAGAAAGCTGTCACAGCAATGAAGACCCACTGCAACCAAATAAATAAATAATTTCCAAAAATAAATACATAAAAATAAAAATGACTTTAAATAAGACACGATTTCAAAATGACTCATCATGAGAATTAAATTTGGCTATAGAAAAATTATAGTAACTGTCCTTCATTTTCTCATTTTAATATGGACCAAATAAAGCTGCCAGGATGAAATGAGTCAGAAAATTGAGGTTTGGAGGCTCTAGGGAGAGTAGGCAAGGGAGTGGAATACTGAAGAGGGTGTCTACTGAAATCCAAAGACTTGCTTTTCTGCCACTGAGATTATTAAAGGAGTGATGAGATGGAGAGGGCAACCAAATAAGAGTCATCGTGCCCCTTGGAGCTTTTCTTTTCTCATACGACAAAGGCGGACTGAGACACTATTAAGAACTGGTTGTCAAATGCCATGATTCTGGATGTTCAAGGTAAGTAGATCTGTGAAATGACAGAAATAAAACAACTTGTCAAGAGCTTATACCTCAGAGATCTGGTGAAANAGAACACTGGAGTGGGTTGCCATTTCCTTCTCCAATGCATGAAAGTGAAAAGTGAAAGCGAAGTCGCTCAGTCGTGTCCGACCCTCAGCAACCCCATGGACTGCAGCCCACCAGGCTCCTCTGTCCATGGGATTTTCCAGGCAGGAGTACTGGAGTGGGGTGCCATTGCATTAGTTGGAGATTATTACCTCCATCTGAGTACTAGATTATTATCTTTGGATGGGGAAATAAAGTTTGGGGTGGCTAAATGGTTTGCAAAACAATACAGTTGGAGTCATCCTGATAAATAGGAAGGCTTCTCAACCCAAATTTGTTTTGGATGTCAAGAGCAGTGGTGGCACGAACACACAAACAGGGTATGAAAACAGTTATCACATAATGAGGCTTCCCCATCACAGTTATCANGTTTGCAAAATAATATAGTTGGAGTCATCCTGATAAATAGGAAGACTTCTCAACCCAAATTTGTTTTGGATGTCAAGACCAGTGGTGGCACGAACACACAAACGGTATGAAAACAGTTATCACATAATGAGGCTTTCCCATTACAGTTATCACATAATGGGGCCAACAGGGCAGTCCTCTCTGAAAATGTCCTGAGAACTGAGAAAGGACACTGGCTTGATGTTTTTATGATGGTTAGAGATGAGTCCCTGTACACAGGGAAGAGGTTGAATGGTTTGAACTTCCTGTGAGTGCTGAAAGAGGGAGCATTCTTTTGAGTTTCTTAGCAGCTTGTCCAGACATGGGGCAGGAGAGGAAAAAGCAGGTGAAGCTTAAAAGCTGTCAGCAGCCAACCACGAAAAAATGAAGGCAGATTCTTCACTACAGATGGTTTAAAAATTGTACATGTATTTAAGAAAAAATGTTTAGTTTTATATTTGTATATGATTGTGTATCTCTTGTTTTAGTTTGTTGTTGTTCAGTTGCCCAGTCGTGTCCAACTCTTTGCAACCCCATGGATTGCAGTATATCAGCCTCCCTGTCCCTCACCACTCACCATCTCCCAAAGTTTGCCCATGTTCACGTCCATGCCATTGGTGATGCCATCCAGCCTTCTCATCCTCTGATACCCTGACACCCTCTTTTCCTTCTGACCTCAATCTTTCCAACATCAGGGACTTTCAAAGAGTCGGCTGTTCACATCGGATGAACAAAATACTGGAGCTTCAGCTTCCTTCCTTTAGTTAAGACGATTTAAATGTCTACTTTGTGTGTGTGAGACATTTATTTAAATGCTAATAACCAAATGATTAAAAATAATAAGCAAATTCTGGGATACAGTGAAGGACAAAGAAACATGGCAAGCTACAGTCCCTGGGTTGCAAAGAGTCAGACATGAGTGATGGAACAACAACAATCACCAAATTGTACAAGTCATCCATGTAAGGTAGTATGCATTACTGAATACCCCAAACTTTATTCCAAGGCTTGAGAAATAGCTATGTCCAAAACTTAGCAAATGTTAGATAATATATTCAATTTTTACATAGCTATAAAATGAATATAAAATCACTTTGTATGATAAATATTACTAGACTGTGAGCTGGAGAATGAATTGAGGTGTAATGTGTCTCTGTTCTTGTTATCNAGAGATTTGCATCTAGAGTTATACAAATAACTTTTACAACTCAGTAACTAAAAATGGGCAAAGGATCTGAACAGATATTTTTCCAAAGAATATATATAAATCACTAACAGGCCCACAATAAAAGATGCTACAGGAAATGCAAGTCAAAACAAGATATGATTCCATCCACTGGGATGGCTATACTAAAATTAAGTTTTAAAAATAAATGCTGATGTGGATGTAAAGTAATTGGAACTCTCATACACTAATGGTAGGAATGTAAAATGATAGAGTCATTCTAGAAAACATTCTGGTAGCTCCTTAAATGGTCAAATATAGTTGTGGTATGAACCAGCAACTCCCATTGTCAGGTACAGGCCCAAAAGAAATGAAACGTTATGTTCACACAAACACTTACATACCAATATTTATAGCAGCTGTATTCATAATAGCCAAAGCTGAAAACAAACTAATGTTCTTGTCACTCTGCTTATTTAACTTATATGCAGAGTATATCATGCAAAATGCCAGGATGAAAGACTCATAAGCTGGAATCAAGATTGGTGGGAGAAATATCAATCCCCTCAGATATGTAGATGATACCACCCTAATGACAGAAAGTGAAAAAGAACTAAAGAGCTTCGTGACAGGAGTGAAAGATGAGAGTGAAAAAGCTGGCTTAAAAGAAAACATTCAAAAAACTAAGGATGGCATTCAGTCCCATCACTTCATGGCAAAGAGATGGGGAAAAAGTGGAAACAGTGACAAATTTTATCTTCTTGGGCTCCAAAATCACTGCAATGACTGCAGCCATGAAATTAAAAGATGCTTGCTCCGTGGAAGAAAACCTATGACAAACCTAGACAGTATATTAGAAAGCAGAGTCATCATTTTGCCTATAAAGATCTGTATACTCAAAGCTATGGTTTTTCTAGTAGACATGTATGGATGTGAGAGTTGGACTGTTAAGAAGGCTGAGTGCCAAACTGATGCTTTCAAACTGTGGTGCTGGATAAAACTTTTGAGAGTTCCTTGGACAGCAAGGAGATCAAATCAGCCAATCCTAAAGGAAACCAACCCTGAATATCCATTGGAAGGACTGATGCTGAAGCTGAAGCTAAAACAGTTTGGCCACCTGATGTCAAGAGCCGACTCACTAGAAAAGACCCTGATGCTGGGAAAAACTGAGGACAAGGGAAGAAAAGGGTGACAGAGGAGGAGATGGTTGGATGGCATCATCAGCTCAATGGGTGTGAGTTTGAACAAACTCTGGGAGATGGTAAAGGACAGGGAAGCCTGGCGTGCTTCAATCCATAGAGTCGGACATGACTTAATGAGTAAACAACACACTTGCAAACACACACATATACAATAGAATCTTTTTGGCCATTAAAAAAGAACAAAGTACTGATCAATGCTACAACATGAATGAAACTTGAAAATATTATGTTAAATGATAGAAGCCAGTCACAAAAAAAGAGTCACATATTATATGATCCATTAACATGAACAAGCAAATCTGTAAAGACAGAAGACAGATTAGACGTTCCTTAGGCCTGGAGACATGAGGGGAAGGGCTATAGATATGAAGTGGTAAC
>SJYA01000435.1:0-11376 GCA_006410615.1 Neotragus moschatus | reverse complement strand
TTCCTTAGGCCTGGAGAAATGAGGGGAAGGGCTATAGATATGAAGTGGTAACCAAATGTATAGTGTTTCTTTTTCTGGTGAGATGATAAATTAGAAGCAAAGTAAATAACTGTAATCAACAAAATGGCTCACGAATCACTACAGATTCACACAATGACATACTGTGTGGCCATTTACAAAGTGCATAGGAGCTTTCCACAAGATACTGTGAAATAAACAAAAGGCAAAATAGTATGTATAATATGACTTCATTTTTATAAGACAAAGCTAAAAGCTGCCTGTGAGGGAGTGTGTGTATGTGTGTGAAGTCTGAACAGGATACTGTAAGCATAGAGCAACGTAGGGAAGGATATACGCAAGTTAACACATGTAACCTCTGTGGGCACGTGGTGTGTGTGTGGGATGTCACTCATGGACAGAATGAGGGGCAGAAGAGAGGAAAGATATGCAGAGCTAAAGGTTTATTGAGGTATAATTGATAAATAACATTAAGATTACAATATAACGATCTATTTATACACTGTAAAATGACTAACACAATAAGATTAGTTAATATCCATTGCCTCACACTTGCAACCAGAACCTTGATGAGATTTTCAAGATCTACTTCTCCTGTCAACTTCAAATACACAATACAGTATTAACAACTGTCACGCTGTGTATTGCATCCCCAGGCCTTATTTATAATGGGAAGTGTGTACCTTCTGACCACTTTCACCTAATTCCCCCACCCCTACTTCCCTCTGGCAGGTGTTCTAAGTTTTCTGTGTCATTTAACAGGCTGTTGCTGCTGCTGCTAAGTTGCTTCAGTCGTGTCCGACTCTGTGCGACCCCATAGACGGCAGCCCACCAGGCTCCCCCGTCCCTGGGACTCTCCAGGCAAGAACACTGGAGTGGGTTGCCATTTCCTTCTCCAATGCATGAAAGTGAAAAGTGAAAGCGAAGTCGCTCAGTTGTGTCCGACCCTCAGCAACCCCATGGACTGCAGCCCACCAGGCTCCTCTGTCCATGGGATTTTCCAGGCAGCAGTACTGGAGTGGGGCGCTATTGCGTTAGTTGGAGATTATTACCTCCATCTGAGTACTAGACTATTATCTCTGGATGGGGAAATGAAGTTTGGGGTGGCTAAATGGTTTGCAAAATAATATAGTTGGAGTCATCCTGATAAATAGGAAGACTTCTCAACCCAAATTTGTTTTGGATGTCAAGACCAGTGGTGGCACGAACACACAAACGGTATGAAAACAGTTATCACATAATGAGGCTTTCCCATTACAGTTATCACATAATGGGGCCAACAGGGCAGTCCTCTCTGAAAATGTCCTGAGAACTGAGAAAGGACACTGACTTGATGTTTTTATGATGGTTAGAGATGAGTCCCTGTACACAGGGAAGAGGTTGAATGGTTTGAACTTCCTGTGAGTGCTGAAAGAGGGAGCATTCTTTTGAGTTTCTTAGCAGCTTGTCCAGACATGGGGCAGGAGAGGAAAAAGCAGGTGAAGCTTAAAAGCTGTCAGCAGCCAACCACGAAAAAATGAAGGCAGATTCTTCACTACAGATGGTTTAAAAATTGTACATGTATTTAAGAAAAAATGTTTAGTTTTATATTTGTATATGATTGTGTATCTCTTGTTTTAGTTTGTTGTTGTTCAGTTGCCCAGTCGTGTCCAACTCTTTGCAACCCCATGGATTGCAGTATATCAGCCTCCCTGTCCCTCACCACTCACCATCTCCCAAAGTTTGCCCATGTTCACGTCCATGCCATTGGTGATGCCATCCAGCCTTCTCATCCTCTGATACCCTGACACCCTCTTTTCCTTCTGACCTCAATCTTTCCAACATCAGGGACTTTCAAAGAGTCGGCTGTTCACATCAGATGAACAAAATACTGGAGCTTCAGCTTCCTTCCTTTAGTTAAGACGATTTAAATGTCTACTTTGTGTGTGTGAGACATTTATTTAAATGCTAATAACCAAATGATTAAAAATAATAAGCAAATTCTGGGATACAGTGAAGGACAAAGAAACATGGCAAGCTACAGTCCCTGGGTTGCAAAGAGTCAGACATGAGTGATGGAACAACAACAATCACCAAATTGTACAAGTCATCCATGTAAGGTAGTATGCATTACTGAATACCCCAAACTTTATTCCAAGGCTTGAGAAATAGCTATGTCCAAAACTTAGCAAATGTTAGATAATATATTCAATTTTTACATAGCTATAAAATGAATATAAAATCACTTTGTATGATAAATATTACTAGACTGTGAGCTGGAGAATGAATTGAGGTGTAATGTGTCTCTGTTCTTGTTATCATAACTTATGTCTTTATCCCTGTTACCGTAAGTCACCTGCACTTGTGACTTAAAACAAATAAAATGGGAGAACAAATTTGATAAACACTGTGTACATTAAAAAATAAAGCTAGATGTGAGTTGCAAAGAGTATGTAAAAAAAAAACCCTAAAACATAAAGTTACTAGTAGGAAAATGACTGTATGAGTATTTCTAAATAATAACTCAAAAATAATTTATATTTATCTTGGTAGCCTTTAAACAATTTTTTTAGCTTTTAGCAAACCAACTTTCAAAGTTATCTTTAACTGTTAAAAAATATTTAATCAGTTTTTCATATTTACTTTAAATTCCTAATATCAAAGTAAATAGTATTTCAGAGAAAATTATGATGAAATAAAGGTAAATACACAGTATTCTTATTAATATACACTGTATTCATATTAGAATCTGATTCAGAGCCTTGAGCTACTAATAGGAAAAGAACGCACAACAGTCAGTCATTTCATATTAAACTTTTTATTAAAACTGAGTCTTTACAATATATTTAAAATGACATGTTCCACAGACAAATATTTAAGAAAAAAACTTTATGTATAATTATTGGCATACAAATTTAAGAACATAGTTAAAACTAAGCTAAATATTTATATGTATGTATATGTGTGTGTACATATATATATATCCAAATTTATATCAATGATCTGGAACACCTGAGCTTTAAGTTGTTGGTTTTCCAGATAGTGTGAAATACTTTTCATCCACTTTCAAAAGGATCCAGCCCATTGAGAAAGAATAACTTTGGTTAACAGACATTATCTTCCAAAGATCACATAGACGTCTTCAATGAGATTACAATTTATCTTCAGAGGCTTCTTCCAAGTGGAGATCTGTCTGTGATGTAAGGAAGGATTCCCATGTAGCAAGGCACTAAATAATGGAAACACACCACAGGAGATCAACAGTAGTTCACTTTCACTATTAGAAAAATTTGTAAATCCTTATATAACTGTTCCGATAGCAATGTGTCCAACTCCTCTTTCCCATTGGCTTGCCAGGATCCCTGTCATTTTTTACATATTTTAACTCTTAATGAGGGAAATTATTGCTAAATAAGATGAAAAGATAAAGGTTAAAAAATTAGCATGGATTAGTTTGCTGAAATAATCTACTATTTCCCCACTGTCAGGCAGAAAACAGATCTAAATTATAGAGGAAAAGATGGACCATTTGGATATGAGGCAGGCATAAAGCATCTAGACAGAGGAGTGGTGATACAAGCATGGTTTAATCAGATCTGAATCCTACTATATCACATGTTTGTGCAAACTGATTAATCTCTGTTACAGTTTCTTCAGCTATAAATTAGGTCAATGATAATCCCACAAAAGTAATTGTGGAAAATTAAATTTATGTAATCTGTATAAATCTCTATGCAGAACGCCTGGCTCAAAGTAAATATTCAAAAATCAGCAATTATTATATTATATTGGTCTACCAAGACTAAGTAGTGAGTGAAAGTGATGTCGCTCAGTTGTGTCGGACTCTTTGCAACCCAGTGGACTGTAGCCTACCAGGTTCCATCATCCATGGGATTTTCCGGGCAAGAACACTGGAGTGGGTTGCCATTTCCTTCTCCAGGAGATCTTCCTGATGCAGGGATTGAACCCTGGTCTCCCGCACTGTAAGCAGATACTTTACCGTCTGAGCCACCATTAACGTGTCCAGGAAATGAATCATGGTGATCTAATTGAGAACTATAGAACAAAAGAGAATACATACTTTTTTCTATGTACACATAAAACATATACCAAAACTCACCATATTCCAGGATATACAATAAGTCTCAATACACTTAAAAAGAGTAAATCATATGAGGTTTATTCTCTGAGCATAGTGAAATTAACTTAGGAATCAGCAGTTGAAAGGTATCTGAAAAATCCCCAAATATTTGAAATCTAAAGAAGAAATAAAAAGGTAATCTAGAAAGTATTTTAAACTGAATGAAAATGAAAACACAATATATAACAAAATTTTGGGATGCCACTAAAGTAGTACATAAAGAGAAATTTATAGCACTAAACACCTATATAAGAAAACAAAAAGGTCTTAAATGACTTCAATTTCCATCTTAAAAACTAAAACAGAACAAATTATACCGAAAATAAGCAGTGGAAGGAAAAAACCAGAAAAGATAGCAGTTGTGAATCAATGAAAGAAAAATCACTGGATCTTTGAGAAGATTAACAAAATTGATAAACTTTTAGCCAGACTGTTCATAAAAGAAGAGAGATGATATAAACTACCAACTGTTAGGGTTAAGAGAGGTGACATCAGTGTAAATTCTACCAAAGGAAAAGAAAATATTATTGAAAACTTTATACCTATACATTTGAGAACTTGAATAAAACCAATGAAAAGACACACACTACCAAAATTACCAAAACTCACTCTAGAAAAAGTAAATCTAGAAAAAATAAATAATCCAAATAAATCTGAATTTTTTGATAAATATCTTCCAATAAAGAATACTCCAGGTATAAATGGCTTCCCTAGCAAATTTTATCTAAAATTTAATGAAGAATCATATTAATTCTACACAAACTTTCAGAGGACTGAAGAGAAAGGAAAGGTTTCCATCATACCAGAGATATTACAAGGGAAGAAAACTACAGCTCACTACCCCTCATAAATACAGGTGTAAAAATTCTAAACAAAATTTTAGCAAATCAAATGCAGAAATCTATAGAAAGAATTATACATCATGACCAAATGGAGTTTATCCCAAGAATGTAAGATTGGATTAATGTTCAAATCAATCACTGTAACTGACTGTATTCAATGTAATATCATCTCAATTGACCATGGAAAGACATCTGTCAAATTACAAATGTCCATTTCTTAGTTTTAAAAAAAATTCTCAGCAAACTAGACACAGATGGGGACTTCCACAACTTGAGAAAGAACATCTTCAAAAAACTTACAGTTAACATAATATGGACAAATGTATTAACTATTAGCTGTTATTAGTATTTTATTTCTTTTGAATGCCAAGAAAAAAATTTAATTCAGCTCTATGGATACTTAAAAATCTCCATCAAATTTTGAACATAAGAAAGGAAATAAGCAATACCTAAATACATATAATGTTTAAAAATCTATCCACAATGTATACAAAACTATGGAACTGAAGGGCTAATAGATAGTAGAATCATAGTTTACCTTTGTAAAAAGTCCTGTTTCCTGTGTGAAACTCATTTCTGGCCTCTTCTGCAAATTCATACATAATCTACTATCTGGTAACCCTGCAGGGTAGCCCAAAGCAATTACTGCTTTCAGGAGATATCATATCTTTTCGATAACTCTGCCAAACTATTATTTAAATAAACTTCGGAACATATTCAAGGCAAAACTCAATGAAAATGTGAGCAGTCTGCTCTATTTAGAATTCCTGTCAAATAGATCAAAACTGCACCAAAAATGGTATTAATCCTAATGTGAAGAAGCTTCTATCATTGTCATATTCTTCAACTATTCTAGTTTAATAAGTGTCTAAGGGAGATCAGCCCTCCACGCTGATTATTGCTGTGAATTAATATTTTCATTTCTAAAGAAAATCCTCAGAAGGACAGTGAAATGTGGTAAAAGAAACAAACTAGCTACTTAACCATTTCCTTATCATCCACCACATGGAAGGCAGAAAAACAATTTATGTATTTTGAAATATAGATTATAGAACACTAGCATAGAAAAACAAGTATCATGGCAGCTGCTAAACATCTACGTGAATACTCGGTGAGGCATCACTATGGTTGTTATCACATATTGGGCTTCCCTGGTGGCTCAGCTAGTAAAGAATCCACCTGCCATTCAGGAGATGTACATTCAATCCCTGGGTTGAGAAGATCCCCTTGAGAAAGGAAAGGCTACTCACTCCAGTATTCTGGCCTGGAGAATTCCATGGACTGTATAGTCCATGGGGTGGCAAAGAGTCGGACACAACCGAGCAACTTTCACACTTGACTATCACATATTACTTTCTTTAAACTTCACAGTGATAATTATGAATCTTATTTTATAGATGAGAAAGCTGAGGATCAATGGTTAAATATGTTTGTGATATTACAAATCTGATAAGAAGTATAGCCATTTAATGGGAAATGGAAAATAGTTACTATCTTGAATGACCACCAGAGTACATTTAATAAATCACTGGCTCATCAAGATGAGATAACTTTCTTTTACACAATGTAAGAAGAACCATTTTTGGAGAAGTGGGCCAAAAAAAAAAAAAGGCATGATTGGAGGTGGATAAACTTTTAGGAAAGAGTATAAATGCAGGTTGAGTGTAGAAACTGATTCTTTACATACCTTTTGGAGGTTTTTAAGTATTTCCAGGTGTATGTATACTCTTTGAAGATGACTGAGTTAATAACATGCCAGGCAGAAAGTAAGTGCTCAGTAAATGTCAAGAGCATAGGGGAGGAATGTACTGAACTGCTGATGCAAATACACTGGTCATCAAGAACACTGCACTTTTCAATCTGAATATTAATCAGCTGACATCCTGGCTTCTACTGATCACTAAATGTGTTAATGTTAAGTTTTGCCATAAAAACCCGATCCCCAGTCAGGGTGCTGACCAGTTTTCTGGGCCTACAAAGTTGAGACATGGCCCTGAACTGTGTAACTCCTGATGCTACCAATCATCTTTTGGCATTTTGATAGCAGATATTTTTACTAACTAAATATGCCACGTGCCCCCTCCTGCCAATGTTTAGTATTAACCTGTTAATATTGATATATTGCATATTTATCCAGTCAATGTACATGTCTATTTTTAAATAATCAAAGATAACCTCTGCTGCCGCTAAACCACTTCAGTCGTGTCCGACTCTGTGCGACCCCATAGATGGCAGCCCATCGGGCTCCTCCATCCCTGGGATTCTCCAGGCAAGAACACTGGAGTGGGTTGCCATTTCCTTCTCCAATGCATGAAAGTGAAAAGTGAAAGTGTCGCTCAGTCATGTCCAACTCTNCCTCTGCTGCCGCTAAATCACTTCAGTCGTGTCCGACTCTGTGTGACCCCATAGATGGCAGCCCATCGGGCTCCTCCATCCCTGGGATTCTCCAGGCAAGAACACTGGAGTGGGTTGCCATTTCCTTCTCCAATGCATGAAAGTGAAAAGTGAAAGTGTCGCTCAGTCATGTCCAACTCTCAGCGACCACATGGACAGCAGCCCACCAGGCTCCTCTGTCCATGGGATTTTCCAGGCAAGAGTACTGGAGTGGGGTGCCATTGCCTCGCTTTTTAAATCTCTTTATCTTTTTTTGAGTATGAAAAACTAAGTGAAAATTCAACAAATGGATTTTTTATACCATAAGCAATTGGGATAATTGAATGATACAAAGAATCATCAAAACAACAAAAATCTCAAAACCCAGTGTGAGATTTGCTCATAATCATAAATTATATATATATTTTAAAGTATTTCTGTTATTTGGCTTCTCACTGTTTTCTATCAAGGAACTGATTTATTCCCATTTTTAAATCATTCTAATTAGTAGAGCAAGCTAATNCTCTACTAATTAGAATGATTTAAAAATGGGAATAAATCAGTTCCTTGATAGAAAACAGTGAGAAGCCAAATAACAGAAATACTTTAAAATATATATATAATTTATGATTATGAGCAAATCTCACACTGGGTTTTGAGATTTTTGTTGTTTTGATGATTCTTTGTATCATTCAATTATCCCAATTGCTTATGGTATAAAAAATCCATTTGTTGAATTTTCACTTAGTTTTTCATACTCAAAAAAAGATAAAGAGCTTTAATTGTACCCTTTAGGTGATCAATGGCACCCCACATCAGTACTCTTGCTTGGAAAATCCCATGGACGGAGGAGCCTGGTAGGCTGTAGTCCATGGGGTCACTAGGAGTTCGATATGGCTGAGTGATTTCTTTTTCACTTTTCACTTTCATGCACTGGAGAAGGACACGGCAACCCACTCCAGTGTTCTTGCCTGGAGAATCCCAGGGATAGGGGAGCCTGGTGGGTTGTCGTCTATGGGGCTGCACAGAGTCGGACATGACTGAAGCGACTTAGCAGCAGCAGCAGCTTAGCTCATTCTAGCTTGATTATCACACTGTCATGGAGCATCAATAACAATTCCACATTTAGTTGAATAATGTGCATATTTTTTGTATGTATTATTTTATTTGACACAGCAATACTCTGACCAACTGAAGTAATTGAATCTTATAGGTAAGAGAACTGATGTATTGAGTCCAGTACTCTTTTCTATTGCCCTATGCTTTTCACTGCAGTAAAAGAAAGCCCATAAACATGTTGAACATGCTATTAGGCAAGATGTGGGGTGACTGGAAAGCACAGATCCTCACTGAGAACTCAGTACACATTTTTTTTTTCCCAGGTGGTGCCAGTTTGTAGCCAAAGACCAAAAACTGTAGCTTCTCTTTGAAGGCACGACTGGGAAAGACTGTACAGTTAGGAAAGTGAGTCAGAACTAGGGCTGCTGCTGCTAAGTCGCTTCAGTAGTGTCCAACTCTGTGCGACCCCGCAGACGGGGGCCCACTGTCTCTGGGATTCTCCAGGCAAGAACATTGGAGTGGGTTGCCATTTCCTCCTCCAATGCATGAAAGTGAAAAGCAAAAGTGAAGTCGCTCAGTCATCCCCGACTCTTAGTGACCCCATGGACTGNGACTCTGTGCGACCCCGTAGACGGGGGCCCCCCGTCTCTGGGATTCTCCAGGCAAGAACACTGGAGTGGGTTGCCATTTCCTCCTCCAATGCATGAAAGTGAAAAGCAAAAGTGAAGTCGCTCAGTCATCCCCGACTCTTAATGACCCCATGGACTGCAGCCCACCAGGCTCCTCCGTCCATGGGATTTTCCAGGCAAGAGTACTGGAGTGGGGTGCCATTGTCTTCTCCAGAACTAGGGCAAACAGACCCAAAAGGTAAATAAATGCCCTTTTGTTCTGATACATGCTTAAAGACTTCTCAAATAGAAAGTAAGTTTTAATTACAAAACTAGTCTTGAAAGTAAATCTCTTGCTATCTCAGTAAAAGCAGTGATGACATTTTGCCCTAAGAAAGGTAAATGTCTCTTTAGCTCTCAAAATGACAATGATCCACGAGTTGATGTGATAAAATTTTCTAAAGAATGAATGATAACAAAAATGGGGTTTCTGTTGGTATAATATAGCTTCCACTGAAAGCTTCCACATTTAAGAATCACTATTTTCTCAAAATGGTGGGATATAAAGAGGTTCTGTCCCACAGTCTGAAAACACTCAAGCGAATGTTTTCACTTTTCTGGGCCTATTTACCCATTCACAGAAGAGGGGGCTTGAACCACGTGCATGTATCAACTTTCATCTGAGAATCTAAAATGGCCAACACAAAAATAAATGCAACCTAGTTATTAACTTAAAAGCTTTTGCACAGCAGAGGAGACCATAAACAAAATGAAACAACTTACAAAATGGGAGGAAATATTTGCAAATGACATGACCAACAAGGGACTACTCTCCAAAATACACAGCCTGATATAAAGGAAAAAAGTGAAAAATGGGCAGAAGTTCTAAATAGTCATTTCTCCAAAGAAGACATACAGATAGCCACATGAAAAGATACTCAACATTGCTAATTATCAGAGAAATGTATTTCAAAATTACAGTGAGGAGTGACTGAGCACACATCGCCTCACACAGCTCAGAATGACCATCATCAAAAAATCTAAAGCAATAAATGGTGGAAAGGGTGTGGAGAAATGGGAACCCTCCTACACTGTATAGCCACCATGGAGAACAGTATGGAAGTTCCTTAAAAAACTAAAAATAGAAGTACCATATGATCCTACAATCTCACTCCTGGGCATAGATCCAGAGAAAATCATAGTTCAAAAAGATACATACATTCCAACGTACATTGCTGTACTACTTGGAAGAACTAAGGCATGGGAGCAACCTAAATGACCACTGATGAAAGAATAAGAGGTGGTGTATATGCACAGTGGAATATTAACCAAAAATGAATGAAATAATGCCATATGCAGCAACATGGATGGACCTAGAGATTATCATACAAAGTGAAGTAAGTCAGACAAAGACAAGTATCATATGATATTGCTTACATGTGGAATCTTAGAAAAAAATAATAATAAACTTATGTACGAAATAGATATAGACCCAAAGACATGGAAGACCAACTTATGGTTACCAAAGGGGAAAGCAGTGGGAAGGGAGGGTAAATTAGGAGTTTGGGAATAACATATATACATTACTATATATTTAACAGATAACCAGCAAGGACCTCCTGTAACCCAGGAGATATACTCAATACTCTGTAATAACCTATAAGGAAAAAGAATCTGGAAAACATAGATATATATGTACGTACAAGTGAATCACATTGCTATACACCTGAAACTAATACAACACTGTAACTCAACTGTACTTAAATAAAATTTTTTTGAATTGGCAAATGAGATCGCATATAATTGATAAATATGCCTTGCTCTATTTGGCTTGACAGAGTGTGGAAAGGCATCAAATATAAAATTTTACCTCTCCTCTCAGTATTTGATATTTATAAGTTTTTTGCCTCTAAGACTTTTCTTTCATCTTCATTTTATTATGTACACATGTAGATACATGTACATATATCTTTTAATACCAAATACAATTTATGATGTGTATACTATTATTTTCAGCACTTTACAGAAGAGGATACTGAGGCTCACTGAAATAATGAAAGGTATCTGAACTTAAAGTCACAAGTTAGGCCTATCCAAAGCCCATGTTCTCAGTGACCAGCTGACAATGCCAACATAAACTTTTATATCTCCATAGGTAATGCTATGACCCTGTTCATGGAACAGCTAGTGGAAAACCTCGTCTCATGCAGATTATCACAAGAATCAAATTAATAAAATATTATTTATACATCTCTGCTAATGAAGTAAAATAACCATAAATTTGCCTAAAACAATAACAATGATGTCTACTAATATAAAATGTGATAAGAGCCAAACCTTACCATGTACTTTTTTT
>SJYA01000434.1:889706-928244 GCA_006410615.1 Neotragus moschatus | reverse complement strand
GCCCGATGGGGTCCGGGCCGGGCCGGGGGGCGCGGGGCGGCGGGCGGAGGGCGGGGGCCGGGGGGCGGCGCCGGGCCCGGCCTCCCCAGCGGCCCGCACTGCGGCTTCCAGCCCCTGCCTCCGGGCGCCACCGCCGCAGCCGCAGCCGGGGAGCGGGAAGGAGGCTGAGCGGGGAAGGTGGAGGCCCCGGGGACCCTGGGTCGGTCACTCCCCTCTGGGTCCCAACTTTGTCGGAAGCTGTGGCCACAGCCACGTCAGAGCTTCCTCCCTCCCTCCTGGCGTTTACACCTGAGCCCACCATCACCACCTCCATTACAGGTGAGGGATCTCAGCCAGTAGCTCTTGGATGACTTGTCTTAGGTCTCCCAGGAGGTGAGAGGTGGGCCTGGGATTTGAAACCAGCAGTGTCAGATGCCAGGCACTACTTCATCTTCAGGGCTATGCGAAGAAGTTAAAAGGCTAAGCTAGGAAGCGGCCGGGCCCCCTGGGCACAACAGGAACAGGGGTAGTAAAGGTGGGCGTTGTCACTTTCAACGTGGCACTGGTGTTCATTGCCACCGCACCCCGTTGAGGAACCTGTGGGACCCTACACTGCCCCGCAGCAGTGAGCAGCTCTTTGCCATTCGTGGGCCCCACTGGTAGGGGCTGGAAGCCTGAGCTGCTAGGAAGTTGTTGGGTGGAGATCCGGCCCAGGTGAGCTGGGAGGGGTGCCATTCTGCCTGGAGCCTGGCCAACAGGACAGTATTTGCGTAGGGCCTCAGGGCTAACACATGAATAGGGAGGTGACAAAGCTGTGCCACCTGTCAGCTGGAGGCCTCCGCAGGGTCCTTGTGTGTTCCAGACTGAGAGCTTGGAAGTTGGGTGGGTGGGGGACTCCCTTTCCTGGGGGAGGGTTGCCTGGTAAGTCAGGCAACGTTTTGTATGACTTTGACCAAGTCCTTTATCCTCTCTAGACCTCTGGTCCCTCCTTTGGAAAATACAGGGAGGCTGAGCTGGTTGCTCCCTTCCTTCTCTGGGCTGGTCTCTGTAAATCTGGAAGCTCGTTAGGTCTGTCTGCCCAGCCCTGAGCATCACCCCGACTGGGCCAAGAAAAATGATTTTTAGGAGAAAAGGCCGGTGTGGAGTAGGGCACCTATCAAAGAATCCTGAACCCCTAGACTAGAACCCTCATTCATGCTCTTCCTTGCACCCTCACATCCCTGCTTGAGTCCCCTCCACAACTCTAGGCTCCTCTGGCCCCTCCTTGGGCCTGCCCTTCTGCACTGGCAGGTCATCCTCCTACTAAACCATACCTGCCCATTTGCGCGCCCTCAAGTTCCATCTGGTCCCAGTCAGTGCATTCTGGTGGGGTCTGAGCAGAGCAGCAGCAAAGCAGTTCCTTTACCATAGACACTCATTCACTCAACAAACTCCCAGGCCTACTCCGAGCCCAGCTCCATGTGTGACGGTCAGTGGTGAACAAACCAACATTTAAATCTCCATCACTTCAAAACTTATGAAATATTTTCAACCTTTGGAATAATATAGCCAATAATAAAATGAACTCTATGCCCTTGCCAGCAAGCTTTTCCAGATGTTAATATTGTGCTCCATTTATTTCATATTCTTTGTAAGAAATAAACCATAGCAAAGATGGTCAAAGCCCCTGTGGACCACCCCTACCCTTCCCTCTACAGAGACAGTCACCATCCTGAATTTTGGTTTATCATTTTTCCGTCTGTTTTTATTTTACTGAGTATGTTTAAGCCTAAGAATTATGTAGTTCTTTAAATTTTTTTCTGTATGGAGTCATACAGCATAAATCATTCTACAACTTGCTTTTACTCATTTAGCTTCAGGTTTCTGAGATGAAGGTCTCTTGATCCTTGAAACCCTGGTTCTGCACTTACCTTCCAATGTGTGGTATGCCACCTGATGTAGAGACTGTTGTTTATTTATTTATCCAGCCTTCCTGAGGTGGAAGGAAGGTCCACCTGAACCTGAGATGGTTCCCAGGATCTTGTTATGCAAACAATATTCTCAAATGAGTGTCTTGCACATATATGAGTGTTCTTCCAGGTTCCCAGGTAGGAGTGGAATTGCTGAGTAGTAGGACATGTACATTCAATTTTTAAAGTAACTTAGTTTCATTATAAAAGTGGTGCTGTTCTGTAAAAGAAATGATGGAAACATCTTAGGGAAAAAATTGCTAACATTTCGTGAGTACTTTTTATTGTCTTTTACACTGTCTCAGTCATTCTTAGCAGCAACACTGGGAGGTAGATACTGTCATTCCCATTTTATTGATGAGGAAACTGAGGCTCATAGAGGTTAAAGAACTTCCCCAAGTTTTTCCAACAAGTGATTGCTAAGCTGCATCTATAGTCCAGAGTTGTCTGATTTCAAAACTCCACACCACCTAGCCCACACCATGTGGCCACATCACTCCCTGCCACGTGATACTGGCTTTATGCACAGCTAAGGATGACTCTGGAAGCAGAGTCCCAATCATATTTGCAGTTTAGAATGGTCGTTGTGGAAGCGACAGGTCCCCCATAGATGGGTTCCCCTGAGCCAGAGTTCCCCGTGAATGCTGGAGCAGGAAGTAGAGGCCAGCTCTGACTCCTGTCTGCTCTGAGTGACCACCTTGCCCTGCCTTCACTGCCCCACCCACCTCACCCTGACTGAGGGCTGGGTAGGAGGGTTTTCTGTTTTCAGCAGGCACGAGGGTGCCCCAGCTCTGCCCATCCCACACTAAGGTAGTGATTTCCAGGCAGACTGAAGTGGAGGGGTGGGAAGGAAGGGGAGAGTGGGATGGCTCCAGGCTTGATTCCGCCTCCCACCCTTCAGCTCTCTTCTCACTTTGACTTCAGGTCCCCTCCCCCTATGCTAAAGATCCTGGTGTTCGTTGTCACTAGCCATTCTTCACCCTCTATCCAGCTCGACATCCCTGCCCACCCACCCCCACCTGCAGCACAGAAGAAGAGGCCACCATCACTACTTGGGAGCCCAGGAATATTTTGGCCTGGGCCCCAGCAGGGAGCTTAGAGCAGGAAGGCCTTAAAGACATGGAACAGCCTACAGAGAAGTGGGGACCTCAGTCACAGCCAGGGGAAGGGAAAGGTTTGGCAGGTTGCTTTTGCAGCAAGTATTTCTGTCTTCTCCCAGGTTCCTGGGAGCAGGAAACCAGGTTCCTCTTTTCACTGTCTTTACTTCCTTATCTGTCAAATGCAGATAAGAACTTCTGGCTCTTGGAGCTGGTAGGAGGACTGAGTGAAATAATTATAAATAATTATTAAGTCCAGTGGGGCTGATGTCTCCAGCCCACCTCAGCTTCCCAGCCAGCTGGGATGCCCCCACCTCACTCCTTCACTAATCAGCCCTGCCAAGCCTGTCTTCCATACTTTCCCCATGGTGGCTGGCGGCCCCTCCTCACTATGGTGCCATGCCTCCAGCCCTTTGCTCACACTCTGTTCCCCTTCTGGTACTGCTTTGTCCATCTAGTCCTCACTTCAGGGCCATCATACCCAGAAAACTTGATTGCCCTACCCTCACTTCTTGGTCTCATCAGCCCCCAGTGATGCCCATGAGCGCAGCCCTGATGACTGGTTGTCAATGCCTCGGCCTCGTGTAGCCCTCAGGGCAGGCCCAGGCCTGGGTCCAGTCTCTTTTCCCCAGGGTCTAGCCCCAGGTCTGGAGAGGTCACCGCAGACCCACCTCACCACAGTTAAGGGGACGGGGTGCTGAGGCTGCCAGAGAAGGGAGTACGTGCCTCTGTGTGGTCTGTCTGTGCGTCTTTCTCTCCAGTTAGACTGTGCGTCTCTGCTTCTCCAGGAAGCAGAACCTCTTTCTTGATGCGCGTAGAGATGGTGGTGGCAGTGGGATGTGCACAGAAGGGGAAGGTAGGCTCTTGTCTCTGAAATTGTTTAGAGATGGACAGAAGCCAGGACAATGGACTTGACTCCCTGGGGCTGAGCTGGTGGGCACTGGCTTAGGCAGAAACTTGGGTTAGAACCCATGCTCAGGCATGTGACCTTGGTCAAGTCGCCTCTCTCTGTGCCTTAGTCTCCTCTTCTGAAGTGGGATAATAATTCCACTTGACAAAGCTTTGTGAGCGCTCAAGGAGAGGACAGCAGTTAGGTGCTGGGGCAGTGGGTACTCAATGCCTTTTCACTGATTCACCAGCAGAGATGAATGGACTGGACCCCACTCATTAGGCTAATCCTTGGGTACAAAGGAAGACACTGTCCCCACCTCATGAAGTGGGGTCTTTTTGGCTTTATCCTAAAGGTGAATTCAGTAAAGGCTTTCAAGTCTGGAAATGACATGGTCAGATTTGGGTTTTAAAAAGATGCCTTTGGCTATTACATTATCCCTTAATAAAGCTACCTAGTTGCTGGATGAGTTACAACATTCATCCTTTAACATACATTCCTGAGAGTCTGCTGAAATAACAAATCCCTCAAGCCAAGGGAGCTGAAATCAGGCTGGTAAATAAAATGGAGCCACAGCAACCTGGTGGTATTTACAAGCTACAGAAACCTAGAATCTTGAGTTTTAATGACACTTAAGGAATGGACTTCCCTGGTAGCTCAGTGGTAAAAGGATCCACTTGCCAGCGCAGGAGAGGAGGAAATGAAGGTTTGATCCCAGGTTGGTAAGATCCCCTGAAGAAGGAAATGGCAACCCACTCCAGTTTTATTGCCTGAGAAATCCTATGGACAAAGGAACCTGGTGGGCTCCAGTCTATCGGGTGGCAAAAGAGTCAGACATGACATAGTGACTAAACAATAGCAACAAGGAATGGGGAATAAGGACTTGGGGCCACCCAGCAGTGCGAGGGGTTGGGGCTTATCCTCCCTACCACCCCACAGCTACATGAATGTGCCACCCTCAAGGGTGTCTTCACACGTAAGGGTACTGACTAGGAAGAAAATACCCACACACCACAAAGGGAGACCACAGTTCTGGTGGGGACCAAGGGGCTCCCTAGAAAACTATACATACCAGTCAGCTCTCACACACATTTCTGGTCTGAATATATGCTACCTCTGTGGTCCTGAAAATGCTAAACCAAAAAAGTAACATAAGTGGTCTTAGGGTGGTAGCACCACAGGGAACTTGGCTGAAGTGAATGAAAATGCTCTCTGAAGAAGTGGGTTCTCATTTCAAAATCCCTTCGGGATTAGCCAGATAGGAGCTTGTGGTAAAATTATGAAACATACAAGGAAACGAGACGCTGTGAGCAATAGATACCAGAAGCAAGAAATAGCAGAATTAGAGTCTACGATCCTAGAGTGATGAGACACTGTGATTGTGTTTAAAATGTGGAAAGAAATCAAAGATGGACTTGCAACGATAAGCAGAGAACAAAATACTGCCAAGTATTGACCAAGCAGATTTGAAAAAGAACCAAGTAGAATTTATGAAGATGAAAAATGAAATCATTGAAATTAAAAAAACTCAGTGGACAGGATAAGCAGCAGATGACACCTACTTAAAGAGAATTAATGAAATGAAAGATATAAAGAAATTACTCCAAATCTAGAATGAGTGAAAGAGATGGCCAAGAAGAGAATGAAGAGAAATGAAACACAGAGTAAAATGAGGTAACAGAAGAGTTAGGGATGGACAGGAGTAGAAGGTGGAGTCTCCCATCAGACCTAGGTAGAGATGGTAATGGCCTGGACTGGAGGCCACTGGGTATAGAAGGAGGTGGATTAGGAGATTTTCAGGAGGTAGAACTGATAGGGCTTACTGATGGAGGAGATGACGGAGGCCAGCAGGAGAACGTGTCAAGGATGACTACTAATATTTCTGGCTTGGGAAACTTGATAGAGGGGTATTGTTTATTGAGATGAGAAATCTGGAGAACAGATTTGGGAGAAGAAACAGTCATGACCAAAAGACACTTCATTTTGCCTGGGAGGTTCTGCTGATGCATCACAGAGTCCTTACAGCTGGGCCTTAAGATAGGTGTAGGACTTTATCTGGTGGAGAAGAAACTTTAACTTTTAAGGATCTTTTTGCAGTAAGATCATCAAGACTCTTTTTGGAATCGTCTCTGTGTAAAAGAGACAGAGAAGGCAATGGCACCCCACTCCAGTACTCTTGCCTGAAAATCCCATGGATGAAGGAGCCTGGAAGGCTGCAGTCCATGAGATCGCTAAGAGCTGGATGGGACTGAGTGACTTCATTTTCACTTTCCNACTCTTTTTGGAATCGTCTCTGTGTAAAAGAGACAGAGAAGGCAATGGCACCCCACTCCAGTACTCTTGCCTGAAAATCCCATGGATGAAGGAGCCTGGAAGGCTGCAGTCCATGAGATCGCTAAGAGCTGGATGGGACTGAGTGACTTCATTTTCACTTTCCTGCATTGGAGAAGGAAATGGCAACCCGCTCCAGTACTCTTGCCTGGAGAATCCCAGGGATGGGGGAGCCTGGTGGGCTGCTGTCTATGGGGTCGCACAGAGTCGGACACGACTGAAGGGACTTAGCAGCTACGTAAAAGAGACCCCTTGAGAAGAAACATTCACAAGAAATCAGGCAGGACTTTTGGGATCATCTCTCATCTTTTAGATGGGAAACAGATTCAGAAAGATAAGGAATTTGCTCTCAGAACCCAGGGCTTTTCATTTATTCATTCATTCATTCATTTACTGACAACCTATGTTTATCAAAAGCCCATTTTTGTACCAGATATTAGATGCTGGTGATACAGTAGTGAACAAAATGAAGACTCCTGCCCTGAGGAAGCTTTTGTTTTAGTGGAGGGAGACAGATAATAAACCCAAAAATAAGTTAAAAAAAAAAAAAAAGGTCACAGAGTGATAAGAGCTATAAAGAGGTATAGTGGGACTCTGTGCTCCCAATGCAGGGAGCTGGGGTTCAACCCCTGGTCAGGGAACTAGATCCCACATGCCATAACTAACAGTTTGCATGCCACAGCCAAAGATCTCGCACTCTACAACAAAGATTGAAGATCCTGTGCAGCCAAATAAAAATAAATAAATATTTTTAAAAAAGAGGTGTAAGGACTGGAAGGAGGCCAGGAATACTGGAGATGCTATTGGCTAAGGTGGCTCTTGAATGTAAGGCCCCCTGGGCAGCTCTTATAGGGTGGCTGCCCATTCCAACCCATTGTGACAGGGCCTGTGGGGTTCTAAAGTGCAGGCCAGAGGAGGCCAGGAGAAGGCCTAGAGAAGAAGGAGGAAGAAAAGGACTGAAGTGGGACTTAGTGGGTGGGCTGTCCCCCCCCAAGTAGGGGCAGAAAAGTCTAATGGGTCAAAAGGGGCATGGAAGGTAAGATAAATTTATTCCTGAGGCTTCCTTGCACCAACCCCCAACACCCTATCCTCATCCCCTTCCCAATCCCCCCACTGGTTCTCAGATGACATTCCCCTTCCACTCCCCTCTCCCACCTTCAGGAATACTCAGAGGTCGGTTCAGATTGTCCTGTGTCCTAGTATAGAGGGGGCAGCCTGGAGGAGCTCATGACGCATCCAAGGATCACCAGGGAGGTCAATTGGGCGCTGGGAGGCTCTGTTTCAGCCAGGACAGTTGAACCTCTTGACCAAGGTTCTGTTGAGAGCTTCCGGGTCATGCTTGTGTCTCTCCCACCAGGACTCCTGTGAGCAGCCTCCATGAGGCCCTGGACCAGTGCATGACTGCCCTTGACCTCTTCCTCACCAACCAGTTCTCAGAAGCACTCAACTACCTCAAGCCCAGGTGAGGCTTAAGCCCAGATTGGGGGTGGAGGGTGTGTATATGTGTGTGTGTGTGTGTGTGTGTGCGCGCGTGCGTGCATGCACATATGTGAGTGTAGGGATGAGGGTGTTAGTTGGAGAACCAGAAGTCTTATGTGAGAGGAATCCAGTGTAACTAAATGTCTTCAGCCTTCTGGGTCACTCTGACCTCTGAGAATTCCATAAAAATGGCTCAGGATCCCCATTCCACAGCCAAGCCCTCCTCAAGGTCACCGTGACTTCCTTCTCCTCAGGTTCTTGTGGNGTGTGTGTGTGTGTGTGTGTGTGCGCGCGTGCGTGCATGCACATATGTGAGTGTAGGGATGAGGGTGTTAGTTGGAGAACCAGAAGTCTTATGTGAGAGGAATCCAGTGTAACTAAATGTCTTCAGCCTTCTGGGTCACTCTGACCTCTGAGAATTCCATAAAAATGGCTCAGGATCCCCATTCCACAGCCAAGCCCTCCTCAAGGTCACCGTGACTTCCTTCTCCTCAGGTTCTTGTGGCTTCTTCCACTTTGATTTCTTGGTCCCACAGAATCCAGCTCTAAAACAGCCCCCTTTAGTTATTTTCCTCCAGAGTACTAAAGACTTGAATTGCTTTCACTGAAGCCTTTAGGGCAATGATGACAGTTAGTAGTTCAGCCATTTCTTCTAGTGTTGACTGCCTTATTTGTAAATAATACACTTGGACTGCTCTTTCTTTACTTCCCTCTTTTTTCAACTTTTTTTAAAAACTGAAATTGAGAGATAATTCACAAACCATGAAATTCACTCCTGTTACTTTTTACTTTTACATATCATCTAATGGTTGCAAGGGGCTTCCCAGGTGGCTCAGTGGTAAAGAACCTCTCTGGAAAGCANTTTCTCTTTCATGCATTTGAGAAGGAAATGGCAACCCACTCCAGTGTTCTTGCCTGGAGAATCCCAGGGATGGGGGAGCCTGGTGGGCTGCCGTCTATGAGGACGCACAGGGTCAGATACGACTGAAGTGACTTAGCAGCAGTAGCAGCAGTATACTTTTTAAAAACATTGTGGCATACTGTATTTATGGAGTCAATGTACTTATTTTGATAGGAAAGAACATCCTCATAGGGACCTACAGAGAAGTGATATTTTATCAGTTGTGTGTAAATAGTATGTATACTGTTTCAAATGTTTTTGAAGTTTTAAGTCCAATCGCAAGCCTGTCTCCAACTGTCACCTTTTTTGTTGACAAAATAAGTACTAGGTTCTCTGAAAATGCAATATGACAAAGTCTATTTGGAAATTTTGTGTATCAATATATAGCTGAATTTCATTATGCTCTATGACTCATCTCCCACTCACAGTTGTAGTTTCCACATGGTCTTTGCAAGGTCCAATAAGCCTGAATTAACACGATAAATAATAGTCTTTAAAAATATTGCTGTGAATATCAGTATTTATAAATCTTTAGTCAAAGTATTGACATCACAATATTGAGAATTTAAGTTAAATTGATAGACAATAGCCATGAAATTAAAAGACGCTTGCTCCTTGGAAGAAAAGCTATGACCAACCAACCTAGACAGCATATTAAAAAGCAGAGACATTACTTTGCCAACAAAGGTCCATCTAGTCAAAGCTATGGTTTTCCCAGTAGTCATGTATGGATCTGAGATTTGAACTATAAAGAGTTAGACTGAGCACCGAGGAATTGATGCTTTTGAACTGTGATGTTAGAGGAGACTTGAGAGTCCGTTGGACTGCAAGGAGATCCAACCAGTCCATCCTAAAGGAAATCAGTCCTGAATATTCATTAGAAGGACTGATGCTGAAGCTGAAGCTCCAATACTTTGCCCACCTGATATGAAGAACTGACTAATTGTAAAAGACCCTGATGCTGAGAAAGATTGAGGGCAGGAGGAGAAGGGAGAGACAGAGGATGAGATTGTTGGATGGCATCACTGACTTGATGGACATGGGTTTGAGTAAGCTCTGGAAGTTGGTTATGGACAGGGAAGCCTGGCATGCTGAGTGACTGAATTGAACTGAGACTATCATGATACTGCTGCTGCTGCTGCTAAATCACTTCAGTTGTTTCCGACTCTGTGTGACCCTATAGATGGCAGCCCACCAGGCTCTCCCATCCCTGGGATTCTTCAGGCAAGAGTACTGGAGTGGGTTGCCATTGCCTTCTCCTAGGCTATCATAGTGACATGCTTACCATTGCTAATTATGTTGTACATTTATGAAGAAATTAACATCTATTACGTATGAAATGATACTTTTACATTTTTTATTTTCTAAGATATTAATGAGAGTTTAAACTAAGACATGTAGTACTCTATAACATTCAATTTTTGCTTTTCAGAGTTTATGATAACTAAATCTAGACTGCAATTATTCAAATAATGATATTAAGAAAACAAAACACACAGAAAAATAGTATAAATTTTAGTGCATGAGAGATATTGTATTATTATGAGATGTTAGTTTAGCCTATTTATATATAATCTATGTTCATTATAAGTGATTAGTCTCTATTTTCTACATGAGAACCAAATGAATTTCAAATGTTAACATTTAGCATTTACAATATTACCTCCAAGTGCTACATGTTCTTGAAAGAAATGAATTTACCTTTCTGACTATCTTTAATTTAAACTATATTCATAATTAATATGGGCTTCCCTTGTGGCTAAGCTGGTAAAGAATCCACCAGCAGTGGGGGAGACCTAGGTTCAGTCCTTGGGTTGGGAAGATCCCCTGGAAAAGGGAAATATATTCCAATATTCTGGCCTGGAGAATTCCATGGACTGTAATAGTCCGTGGGGTAAGATTTTATTGCATATGAAGATCTAATATACTGGACTCAACATTTATGTTTCATAAAATTTAGATTATCTAATATGTAGCATCTATATATACATATATCTAAAATATATACATATATATGAAAATAATATTCCTATATAAATCATGGGGAAAATTAAAAAGGAGTCAATTTTCACAACACAAAAATAGAATTTTTGGTAATAAATGTACCCTAAAAATTTAATTTACCTTAATTATGTGTTACATATATATCACATAGTTACACATCATAAATATGCCTTGATAGCATGTAGGATGAACTGATACATTCATTGAATATCTTTCTTGATGTCATTCAATGCAATACATTCACCAATTTTAATTATATTTGTAACGATTTTTAGTATAGATTTTGAGAACTGCAAAGACTAGGCTAATATACCATCCTGTAAGTTTTTCTATTTTGTACCATTTTTCCTTTTGATCACTAGCTTACCATGTCTACATGATGACAAACTTCAGTAGTTTCTTTCCCTGACTACCCCTTTGGATTGCCTAGGGAATTTTCTGTATACCAATGTCTGCTTTCCAAATATGCTGATTAGATTGATACAGGTATGAATTAGGTGTGGCTATTTTAAAAAATAACTCCTAAATTGATGCTAANCCATTTTTCCTTTTGATCACTAGCTTACCATGTCTACATGATGACAAACTTCAGTAGTTTCTTTCCCTGACTACCCCTTTGGATTGCCTAGGGAATTTTCTGTATACCAATGTCTGCTTTCCAAATATGCTGATTAGATTGATACAGGTATGAATTAGGTGTGGCTATTTTAAAAAATAACTCCTAAATTGATGCTAATATGCATGCAAAATTGAAAACTTGGGAACTGGAATAAATTAAATGTCCCCATCCTATACACACACACACACACACACACACACACACACACACACACACAGTTCATTTCTCAAAATCCTGACCACAAAACAAATAAGAATTAGGAGAATGTAGAATGGGTCTCATGTTTAATCCTTTGATTTTAGACTTTCTTTTATCAGATGTTTCTCTGTTTTTTAAGAATCATTTCCTTGTTTTTTTGAGCTGCCACTTTTCTGGAATTCTATCTATTGCTGGCCTTTATTTTAATTAAGCATCTAGCATCAAGTATAATACATATAGTTAAGAATTAAGCCTTGTTAGGGTGTTAGAGCAGAGAAGGCAATGGCACCCCACTCTAGTACTCTTGACTGGAAAATCCCATGGCGGAGGAGCCTGGTAGGCTGCAGTCCATGAGCTCGCTAAGAGTTAGACACGACTGAGTGACTTCATTTTCACTTTTCACTTTCATGCATTGGAGAAGGGACAGAGGAGCCTGGTAGGAGGCCATCTATGTGGTCACACAGAGTCGGACACGACTGAAGTGACGCAGCAGCAGCAGCAGCAGCCGCAGCAACAGCAGAATGTTAGAGATGTTTATCAGTTTAGAGTGGCCTAGATTGAATACCATACTCTTGATTTTAATAATCAACATAGAGTCCTGCTGGTGATTTTACTTATAAAAGAGTTTTAAAATTAAAGTTAAAAGATAGGAAAAACCCAACACTTTAAAATTGCTATATTGGCCTAATATATAATGAATTGAGACAAATATATACACAAGAATACTGACTTTTGTATCATGCATTGCAGCTTTCTGTTCCCTGTGGATCAAGTGAACAAATGCATGATGCTTCTTAATTATGCTTACTACCAATAATATAAAACATGAATTCACATATATTGCTTGCTTTCTATACACAAGGCTCTTTTCTTAAAATTTGGATATGAATTAATAATTTTAAATAATCTTAAGTGCTTCCCTAGTGGCTCAAATGGTAAAGAATACTCTTTACCCTAATGGCCTCTGGTCAGTGGTGCAAGACTGTTCAACCATTCTATTCTATTGGTAGGAGTCTTACAGTTTTATAGATGATGAAATATTTTTCAACCTATAAAAATAATAAATATGGACAAGTATAGACTTTTCAAGTAAAACATGGGAAGCACAATGATTATATAAATTTCATGGAGAAGAGATAGTTGAAACTGTTCTTATTACTTTTAAAGATTCAAGTCAGAATGTTAAGATGTTTATTTTCTTGAATTCACCACCAACCAAGTTATATTTGAATTCCATTTAATCAAGCTGGAATCAAGATTGCCAGGAGAAATGTCAATAACCTCAGATATGCAGATATCACCACCCTTATGACAGAAAGTGAAGAAGAACTAAAGAGNTAAAAAAAAAAAAAAAGGTCACAGAGTGATAAGAGCTATAAAGAGGTATAGTGGGACTCTGTGCTCCCAATGCAGGGAGCTGGGGTTCAACCCCTGGTCAGGGAACTAGATCCCACATGCCATAACTAACAGTTTGCATGCCACAGCCAAAGATCTCGCACTCTACAACAAAGATTGAAGATCCTGTGCAGCCAAATAAAAATAAATAAATATTTTTAAAAAAGAGGTGTAAGGACTGGAAGGAGGCCAGGAATACTGGAGATGCTATTGGCTAAGGTGGCTCTTGAATGTAAGGCCCCCTGGGCAGCTCTTATAGGGTGGCTGCCCATTCCAACCCATTGTGACAGGGCCTGTGGGGTTCTAAAGTGCAGGCCAGAGGAGGCCAGGAGAAGGCCTAGAGAAGAAGGAGGAAGAAAAGGACTGAAGTGGGACTTAGTGGGTGGGCTGTCCCCCCCCAAGTAGGGGCAGAAAAGTCTAATGGGTCAAAAGGGGCATGGAAGGTAAGATAAATTTATTCCTGAGGCTTCCTTGCACCAACCCCCAACACCCTATCCTCATCCCCTTCCCAATCCCCCCACTGGTTCTCAGATGACATTCCCCTTCCACTCCCCTCTCCCACCTTCAGGAATACTCAGAGGTCGGTTCAGATTGTCCTGTGTCCTAGTATAGAGGGGGCAGCCTGGAGGAGCTCATGACGCATCCAAGGATCACCAGGGAGGTCAATTGGGCGCTGGGAGGCTCTGTTTCAGCCAGGACAGTTGAACCTCTTGACCAAGGTTCTGTTGAGAGCTTCCGGGTCATGCTTGTGTCTCTCCCACCAGGACTCCTGTGAGCAGCCTCCATGAGGCCCTGGACCAGTGCATGACTGCCCTTGACCTCTTCCTCACCAACCAGTTCTCAGAAGCACTCAACTACCTCAAGCCCAGGTGAGGCTTAAGCCCAGATTGGGGGTGGAGGGTGTGTATATGTGTGTGTGTGTGTGTGTGTGTGCGCGCGTGCGTGCATGCACATATGTGAGTGTAGGGATGAGGGTGTTAGTTGGAGAACCAGAAGTCTTATGTGAGAGGAATCCAGTGTAACTAAATGTCTTCAGCCTTCTGGGTCACTCTGACCTCTGAGAATTCCATAAAAATGGCTCAGGATCCCCATTCCACAGCCAAGCCCTCCTCAAGGTCACCGTGACTTCCTTCTCCTCAGGTTCTTGTGGCTTCTTCCACTTTGATTTCTTGGTCCCACAGAATCCAGCTCTAAAACAGCCCCCTTTAGTTATTTTCCTCCAGAGTACTAAAGACTTGAATTGCTTTCACTGAAGCCTTTAGGGCAATGATGACAGTTAGTAGTTCAGCCATTTCTTCTAGTGTTGACTGCCTTATTTGTAAATAATACACTTGGACTGCTCTTTCTTTACTTCCCTCTTTTTTCAACTTTTTTTAAAAACTGAAATTGAGAGATAATTCACAAACCATGAAATTCACTCCTGTTACTTTTTACTTTTACATATCATCTAATGGTTGCAAGGGGCTTCCCAGGTGGCTCAGTGGTAAAGAACCTCTCTGGAAAGCAGGAGACATGGGTTCGTTCGCTGGGTTGGGAAGATCCCCTGGAGAAGGAAATGGCAACCCACTCCAATATTCTTGTCTGGGAAATCCCATGGACAGAGGAGCCTAGTGGGCTACAGTCCACAGGGCTGCAGAAGAATCAGATATGACTTAGCAACTAAACAAAACCACAAATGGTTGACAAGAATTTAGCTTTCTTGTCAATTTAGCTGCCCCATCTCCCTTCCTTCCTCCTTCGCCTATCATTATATCACAATATCTGACTAAATTAGTAATCAGTGTTTTCATTATTATAACTATGTAATTATTGTAATTATGCTCGTCGCAGAGATAAGCCTTACCTTATAAGATTATATTTTCTTTTTGGAGTTAATCATTGTCTTGTTTTTTTCATTTGCCTACTTTGCTATCTGTTTATCCTGAGCTTTTTATAGCCGCTCCATGAAGTCATGAGGTTTTCTCTAAATGCTCACATATATCAGGGAAACCCTCTCAGGCCCTCCTCTTTCTGGAAACCTGTTCCCTGGAGGATAGGCCTGGCCACCTTCCAGCTGGCTCCTGGATCCCCTTACTTCTCTCCAGTTTGCTTGGCCTGGCTTTTCCTCTCACATCCATATCCTCCCTCCTTTGGTGAGAGCACATCCTCTAGAAGTTTCCTAAGTGAGAGTTGCATGAATATAAGCTTTCCTGCTCAGAATTTTGAAGGCATTGTTTTCTGCCCTGTTCCCTGGCAGGTACTGTAGCCAGGAGAATCCTAATTCTTTCATGCCGTGGGATCTTTCTTCCTTCTCCAGACATGTTTAGGATCTTCTCTCTTATTCCTGCAAATCTGAAATTTCACTATGATGTGCTGGAGTGTAGGTCTGTTTAATTGGTATTTTTTTATTTGAAAACTCAGTTCTAGGAAATTCTCTTGTATGATCCTTCCATATTCTGTTTCTCTTTCCTGGACTTTCTTTACATCAGCCACTAGGCTTCCTGGTCCAGTCTTCTTCCGAGCTATTTATCTGTACCCTCCCCACTGCATTTCTTTATCTTTTTTCCCCCTGATTTTTGGGAGAGTTCCTCAACCTTATCATTAAATCCATTGACTTTTCTTTTTTGTGTGTAATCATATGATTAATTCCCTAGTACTCCTCAATGTTTTCTGAATGTTCTTTTTTCCCTAAAACATCTTATTCTTGGTTTATGGGTGCACTTTGTTTTTTATATCTGTATTTAAAATATGAGTGTCCTGAGGATTGAGCCTGGCATGTAGTAAGCATTCTAATGAGTATTTATTGCTGTTATTATTATCACAGAATAACCATCTCTTTTAAAAATATTTTATTTTTTTCCTACATAATCTTGGCTTTCTCAGTGTTTCTTTTTTCTTTAAGAGAGAGAATCCTCTCCCTGTGGTGGGGAGGGGCTTTCCTGAAACACCCATGGGCCCTGGCTAGCTGTCTGGTCATATTTAAGAGCAAGTTCACTCAAAATCCAATGGGAGGGTCTGGCCCAAGTAGCCTTGTGATCGGTGGGATCAGCTTTTGGATGAGCTGGCAGAGAGCGGGCCCCAAATGTTAGCATTTCAGGGAAAGAACGCCGCACCCCCCCACACACACATCCCGCCACCTCCCTTTACGTGAGCAGAGCCCTGGCAGCCTGGTCCTGGGGCTGAGATGGGGTTGGGGTGGGGTCTAGTCACGTCTGCCGCCTGCTGGCCTGGTCCCCTCTTTCCAGCTCTAGGTTGTCCTCTGCCACTGCTGGCTCCCCCAGAACTGCCCTCCTTGCCAGCTCCCCCGGGAGAGCGAGTGCCAGGGCAGGGCTGCTGCTTTCCTCACGCCAGTCCTGTTCAGTTTCTCTAGACCTGACTGACCCATCGCTCTCCTGTCTGGGGTCAGCGGCCCAGCTTCTGAGGGGGCAGTTCCAGGCCTTGGTGGGCATGAGTCGTACTGCGCTCCATCTGGTAGCAGCCCTCACACCTCAGCCCACCCTCTGAGAGGATCTGGCTTGAGGTGGGGCAGGGCCAGTTCTGCTTGAGTGTGGCCACCGTCTGAGACAGGCCAGGCTCCATCCTGCCCCATCTCTGAGTACCTTCCAGTACTTCTGGAAGGCTCCCTGGCTCCCCTTCCCTCTTGGTCACTACCTGTCCCTAAACAGCTCCTCTCTGCCACTTCACCCCCAAAGCCCTCCTCCCTGCGAAAGCCCCCTCCTCCTTGAGAGGCTGCCTCGCCCGCTCCCACCTCAGAAGGGTACTTTCCTAGGGAGTCCTGAACTCAGGCCCCTAGAGGCAGCACAGAGAGAACAGCTTTCCTGTGAGGCCACTTTGCCTCATTCTCGATATGCTGTAGCCTCTGTTTGTCTCAGCACTTGCCCCGTCCTAAAAAAGGGTCTTTCCTTTCTTTCTGCATTTAAAAGCCTCCCTTCCACCAAACGGTGCTTGTCATTAGCATACACCCCACCCCTTCTTGTGACAACCAAATAATGTTTCCAGAAGGGAGGTGTGAGAGGCACAGGAAATATCTTTCTCTATCACTGTGAAGAACCACTGGTCTAGAGAAAATAATTCTTGCCATAACATGACCTCCCTTGCCCAGGCGTGGCCACTGAAGCGGTGAAAGATGCTGGGGGTCAGTTCCACTCACTGTTCTATTGTACACACAGTGTCTCACTTACTGCTACCCATACTTTGCCCTCAGGGAGTAACTGGGCTCACCAGGCTTCCCACTCCCACCCCAACCCCCCAGTTTTTGCTTTCCTTTGCCACGTCTTTGAGTAGCTTCTAGTTTATTTTACTTCACTCCATGTCTGCCCCTGAGCCCTGTCTCTGGAATGCGGTCACTATCCCACTCATTTGATGAAAAAATTGGTCATGGGTGATAACTAGCAGAACCATGATTGAAATCCAGGCCCCCTCAGCTCCACAAGCCACACTCTGCCTCCTGGGCCGTCTTGGATCTCAAGCAGGTGGAGGAGTGTATCTGGCACAGAGCCTCACGCCTGCCTCCTCTTCCAGGTGGGAGGGAAGGAGGTGGAATAGGGGTGTGCGTGTTGGGGTCAGGGTGGTGCACACTGTCCTGGGCTTCCTTCTCTTGCATGTTTATGTCAGCACGTGGGCTCTTTTGTCACAGCTTGAGAACTCTCTAGTTGTGGCGCAGGAGCTTCAGCAGTTGCGGCACCCAGGCTTAGTGGCTCCATGGCATTGTGGTCACCCGCCAGAGATTGAACCCACATCCCCTGCATTGCAAGGCAGATTCCTAACCCCTGGGCCACCAGAGGAGTCCCCTAGGATTCCATTGAGAGAGGAAGCCAAGTCCCTGCTGAGAGTAAGGGCCTAGGCGGGTGGTGGGGTGGGTAGGGGGTGGCAGGGATTGAGGAGAGGTTGATGAGCAGTGTGATATGCTGAGGCTGGTGATCCAGCTCAGGATGTACCTGTCTGTGTAGTGGCAGCTTCCTCCCTTATTGCGCGGTGGCAGTGCTGTGGAGAGAGTAGGCTGTTTCTTGTTTTCTGGGCCCAGGCTCCTAACCAGTGCTGCAGGGCGCTGGAAGGCTCAGCAGTGAGGGTTTTGACAAGAGAGTGGGTGATATGAGGAAGCTTGAGGGGTCAGGAAGACAGGATGGGCTAGAGGATCGGGCAGTAGGAGTGATGAGAGAGAGAGCGCAGAGATGGGGAGCCTGTGGTTGGGAGGGTAGGTGTGTCATGCAGGCCTCCAGAAGCAGAGCTGTTCTGTGGGTTGATGATGAGGTCAGGGTGTGACCCATGGAATGTGGCAGTTGGGCACCCATGACCATTTCACTTGGCAGCGCCTTGTGAGTAACCTCGTGTTCATGGCAACATGTGGGGTGCTGGAGCCGCAGGACTGAACAAGGTATGGGCTACTCTCAACATTCCTCAGGGAACCAGTGAAAGATAGTAAAGGGTGGTGCTGAGAGTTGTACAGGACCCCAACTCATGTGGGAAGGGGCTGGCCAGGAAGGCTTTAGGCCCAGCCCCGTAACTTCCAGGGTGCATTGCAACATGAAAATGTAGAATCCTTTGTTCAAAAATTATTAAGGATTTCAAAACAATGACAGCAGACCATTAAACGAAGCATAGACCCCTGTGTGACTGCACAGATGGCATACCCATGGAGCCAGCCCCGGAAGTCTTCCTGGAGGAAGTGACATTTAAGCTGAGATAGGCTAGATGAGAAGGAGTCAGCCAGAGAGAGAGAGCATTTCCAGGCAGAGAAACAGCCTGTGCAAAGACCAGGCAGAGAACGAGGGCCTAGTGTATTTGAAGAACAGAGACACTTAGCCTGGCAGGGGTGGGGAGAGCTGGAGTAGGTCCCAGAAGGATGAGGGCTGAGTGATGGAAGGTGGACTGGGGATACAACTGCCCCTGGAGGTGAGTGAGCTGGAGAGGAGGGCAGCAAGGTGGGTCTGAGAGGCACTAGGGGGCTTCTATGAGGATGAAGGAGAGTGGCTTGGAGGCGGGGGGCTCTGTCTGCCTTCCAGCCTAGAAGAGCCTCACCCAGAGAGGTCCTCTGGAAGTCAGGGTTTAGACTGGGACTGCAGGGAGGTCCCCAGAAGAGCAGTAGGGGTGAGATCAGAGTCAGTCAGCCTGATGGTGAGGACAAAGATGGCTGACAAGTAGCTGACAAGGGCCCAAGTCATGGCCACTGGCAGGAGGAGGGAAGGGCTGGAGGTCACTGGGCTTAGTGGACCTCCAGGTGGCCGAGGAGTCCCCAATCCCAACGTACGGCTCTTCCAATGGATCTTCAATGCTCTCCTCTCGACAGCTGGTCTAGGCCTGGCAGAGACCCCATGGGCACTGTGTCCTAGAGCTGGGTCTAGCTCACAGGGAAGGGGATCATTGCTTCCAGCGGTCCAGTCACCATAGGCACGAATAAGAACTTAGTGAAATGCAAACTAAACTTGGGGTGCCTGAGGTCTTGGGGGGCCATGTTATACCTCTGTGCCCTGAATCCCAGTCCACACTACAGACTTGAAATTCCACTTTGCCTGCCAGCTGCCCAGGCAGGGTCCCTCCTACTGGGCTGGGCAAGTGGAGCTGAGTCCTGGGCCTGGGACCTGAGGGTAAGGAGGATGAGAGTTAGGCCTGAGGAAGGGAGTTATCTGGGATATGGGTCTTTGTGCTGCCAGGGAAACCCTTCCTAAAGGAGAAAGTTTTTATGCAGGGCAATGACCCTTGACCCTGGCAGGACCCAGAGGGACTTAGACTCATATTTATTGGGCATCAGCTTTGTGGCCCCAGCCTGGATACCCAAAAGTCCTGAGAGAGAATTATTGTGTCCATTTTACAGAGGAGAAACCTGAGGCTCAGAGATGCCTACAGAACTCACCAGGATCACACACTTGGTGACTAGTGCCTGTGTCTGAGATATTCTGAAGCTTGAGTTCTGTCCCCACGACAGGTTGTGACTTCCTTTCCACACGCCACTGCCCTCCAACAAGCAGTTCTAGCAAAGACCTGGGAGGTGTCCTGACAGCTACTAGGATTGGTTCTCTTCATAAACCTTTGACTTCTGAGGATAATATCACCTGGGAGTCACCCAGAAGTAGAAAAGCAACTTAATTTACAGAGGTGTTTTATGAATGAGAAAGGCAGGAGAATGTGTGAAGTCATATACTCTATAACAGTCTATAAACAGCCTGTAAACCTTAGTCATCTCTGCCTCCTGTGAAGTTCCCAGCATAAGCCTGGCACTGAGGAGTTTGGAAAATAATTAAGAAGGGAGTGTAGGGAAGGGAGTGAAGACCGCTGCAGCATCTACTGTGTGCCAGGCTCAAGTAGTCCCTGGCCAGTCTCATGGGAACTCTGGTGGAGTGGCGTTATTTGTCCCCGTTTTGCAGAACCATAAATCAAGGCCCAGATGTGTTGTGACTTCCCCAGGCACAGAGAGGGGCTGGGTCCCATCCTTCCTTGCCTGTTGCTCTCTGTATGTGTTAGACTAAATGCCGTCCCTCTCTCTCCAACACCCTTTAGATGAGAGATCTGGGACCATGGGGGAGCAGGGAGGAGGGGGAGGCTTCCTGAGCCCAGCTTGCCCTGTCTCATGGGTGCTAAGATAGAGATAAACCCACACAGCTCTGTTCTTGAGATGCCCACTGTCTGGGAGAGAGCTGAGTGTCTGCTGATGTGAGCTCAGTGTGGCCGGTACCTCAGGCATAGATGCGTGCTCCCTGGAGCAGGAGCCCCTTGAGGCATTCGAGCACTTTTATAGATGAATCGGGGTGTGGGGTAGAGAATGGGCATTTCATGCTGTGGGAACAGCAAGGACAAAGGCCTGCAGGAGGGAAAGGATGGAATTTTCCTGAGCTAAGGAAAATTTTCCTGTATGGTTCAGTGTGGGTAGACTTGAATGTGAGCAGATATTGAGGCAGGAGCAGAAGTGACAGGAGAACTGGGCTGGAGAGGTGGGCAGGGCCTCAACCGCCAGAGTTATCTCATGGGAGGTGGAAGTCCCAGGTGGGCTCAAGCAGAAAGCGATGTGGTCACGTGATGGGATGGGGAGAGGCAGGAGGTAACGAGGCCAGGGCAGTCCAGGCACAAAGATGGGTAAGCCCGGGTTGGGGTTTGAGGATAAAGGAGGCCCTGCAGACAGGAATTGGGCTTGGCCTGTGGTGGGTAGGGGAGAAGGCGAAAGATGGCCCTGGCGTAGGGAAGTACTGGCTCGGGTCAGCATGCTGCTGCCGCCATCTGTATAGAATGAATGAGAAACTGAAGCTCGGATTTGGAGAGTCACTTAGGGCCATGCAGCAGGAAGAGCTGGAATCCGAGGCCGCCTGAGTAGCAGTGGAAGGATCAGCTGTTGGGCGAGTCCATTCTGCTCTCTGGACCTGTGTTCCCCCCATGCATGATGGGGGAGGGGATGGTGAATGTTGACATGGGGTCAGCTATCTTGAAGCTCTAGGGGTTGATGCTTTTATGTCCCTTCTCTCTGGCAGAACCAAGGAAAGCATGTACCATTCGCTGACTTATGCCACCATCCTGGAGATGCAGGCTATGATGACCTTCGACCCCCAGGACATCCTACTTGCTGGCAACATGATGAAGGAGGCACAGTCGCTCTGTCAGAGGTCAGGTCCATGGGGCAGACAGGGATGAGGGGTTGTGAAGCATCTGTTTGTCACTTTGGCCTATTCCAGTGCCTAAAATGTCACTATTAGTCCTGCTCCTTTTGGCTCAAAAGTGTCTCCATGTGCTCAAAGCTGTCCTTGTTGGCACTGCCTCAGGAGCCACATTGTCTGAGCTGGTCACTGAGGGCTTCCAGGGCCAGACTGGTTTGGGAGGAGATGAATCCTGGCTGTGGTCATGTAATAATTCTCTGACCTTAGGCAAGTCCCTCTCTGGACTCAACTTTCCTCATCTGTAAAATGGGTGTGATGATAGAGTTGTTGTGGGAACTGCATAGTTGGTGTTCAGTGCACATTAACTGCTTGAATGCATGAATAAACAGACCCTCAGTATTTGTGCACAGGTAGTATTTGTGTCATCATTCACTGGGACACATTTCAGCCTGACCTAGGCCATTCCCTGTGCTTGGCTCTGTTCGCCCAGCTAATCATCAGACCCTGGCCCCTCTGATGCCTGAATGGCCGATCAGGGAGACTCAGGCACAGACAGTGACAGCTCAGCATGATGCAGGGCAGCTCATAGGGTCGTGGGGGTCCAGCCTGAGGAGCAGGAAAGGCTTCCTGGAGGAGGTGACATCAGAGCTGGGTCCTGTGGGGTGACCAGGAACAGGTCAGGTTAGAGAGGGCAGGGGAGGGGGCTCCATGCAGAGGCAGCAGCAGGGGCAAGGGCATGAGAAAGCCTGGATTTGAGGGAGTTTCCAGGAGCTAAGTGTGTGGAGTCCTCTGGGAGGGGCAGGGGGTGTTGTTGAAGGTGCCTGGGCCCCCTGCTCACCTCCCTGAATGATATGAGGCCCTGTTTTTCTCTGCAGGCACAGGAAGAAGTCCTCTGTAACAGATTCCTTCAGTAGCCTGGTGCACCGCCCCACTATGGACCAGTTCACAGAAGGTGTGGCATCCGGGATGTCCTTTCAGCCCCCTGACACCAGGCTGCCTGGCTCCAGGCCCGGGAAGGGGCAGGAAGAGGCAGTTAATCCTCCTCGTTGTCACCCAGGGGGCCAAGCCCTGGCCCAGGCACTGAGACACTGATGGGTCAGACCTGAGGCCTTTTGAGGACTGGTCTCATGTGTGGGGGTGGGTGGGGAGCAGGTAAGACTCAGTTACCTTACAGCATTACCTGCTGAGGCCTGCAACTTGAGGAAAGAAAATGCCGTCAAAGGAGCTGTCACTTTGCTCCTCAGGCTAGGGTGGACTTAGGGGTGTGTGTGCAGTTAGGTTTAGTGGTTTAAAGACCATAGTGATTTCGGGGCCCCAGAGGGGACTGTGGTTTTAGAGCCTGACACCCTGTGATGAAATAGCTGGGGGCAGTAGCAGAGAAGGTCTGGGCTGCCAGAGCCACACTGCATCTTTGTGCCATGACCGCAGTCCTAGAGGCAGCAGCAGCCAACCATCAGCATTTGGGGACCCTTTAGTGGGGTGGGGGGCAAATGGCCATCCCCACCTCGAGAGCCCTCGATGGTTCCAGCACAAAACATTGCCCTCGATGGTGTCTCTCTCCTTCAAACCTTCATGGCTCCTTGCTGCCCACAGGACCAAATCTGTAAGTCTCCACCAGTGTGTAAGGCCCTTTCAGCCAGACTTCTGCCTCTCATTTTCCTTGTCCCCTCAGTCTCTCCCCGCTTCACCCCATTTCAACCTTCTGTGGCTCAGCTGTCCCCAAGCATCTGAGTTGTTTGACTTTCCTGGGCCTCTGCCAAGAAAGCTCTTCCTGCCTCACACTTCCATCCCATTTTCAACTCAGATACCCTTCTCCTGGAAGTCTTTCCTGACTCCTCCGGCTGTGTCAGTTCTCCTTCCTCGCTCCCACAGCCCATAGCTTCCCTGGTTTCATCCGTTCATCCCAGTGCCCTAGGAGTGTTGGTGCACAGCACCTACAGTGACGCCTGGAGGGCAGGAGGACAAGGCCCAGGGCCCTGCACTGACTTCTAGAGGGATGCAGGCGTGGGGAATGTAAGCTAACTGGGGACGTGTTGAGTGCCGTGTGTGAAGGAACCTGGTGATGGGACTCAGGAGGCAGTGGGCAGGTGCTGACTCAGGCTCCCTTTGCCTTTTGGGAAATGAGATGAGGAAGTGACCCAAGTCTCCTGCCAAGAGTCCCAGGAGGCCGCAGGGCTTTGGTTTTCTCCCCGCAGTGGAAATCCACGCTGAGGTCTGCTACGCAGAGTGCCTGCTGCAGAGAGCGGCCCTGACCTTCCTGCAGGTAGGAACCCGCTGCCTGTACAAGCATCCTGGGGGTTTCAGAGGGCAGAGCACCACATCTTAGCCTGAAGGATCTGGAGAAGCCATGACCTGTGGTTGATGCAAGGACCAAGGCACAGTTACCCCAGCACTCCTGGCCCTGGGCAGGCTCAGTGGCAGAGGTGACGGGCTTTCCCTCTCCACAAGGGGCACACGTGTTCCCACCCACTGACAGGATGCACGTCCACCTCGTGACTGCTGGTTTTCTGCTGCTTTTGTGTCACGGGGGTGATAGACATTGTCAGAAAGCCTGCTTCACATTTGATTCATTCAACAGACAAGTCGGAATGAATCAAACTTGATTCTTTCAAGAACTTGACTTGTAGCACCTGCAACACACCGTACTCTGTATACACATTGCAGGGTGGTTGTTTTTACATACCTTATACACATTACATATTTGTTTCTGCCTACATTTGCCTATTTTATTTAACCATCACCTCAGGCCTGTGAAGGGGAGAATTAGGGGGAAGGACCCACCTTCTCAGGGACATATGGCTAACAAATGGCAGAGTTGGGGTTTAAACCATATCTGGCTGACTCAGCCTAGAGTAGGAAATGGCAGCCACTCTAGTATTCTTGCTTGGAGAATCCCAGGGACAGGGAAGCCTGGTGGGCTACAGTTCATGGGGTCACAAAGAGCTGGACACGACTAAGCACATGCCTTCTGGCTGACTCAGAGCCTGTGCTCTTCACTGTAGAGGAAATGGTGAGGCCCTTTGGTTTTACCAAAAAGCCTGGATTATGGTTGTAAGTAAATATACGTGTGTGTGCATTCAGCCTCTCCAGCTGTGAACCCATGTCTCCTGCATTGCAATCGTCATGTAAACAGGCGTACTGGGGTGGGAGAGGCACATATAAATTTTACTGTTGGGGTGTTCTTTGTTTTTGTTAGTGATATTTCTATCGCTTTGGACCTTGGATGATTAGAATTTGATTTATCTTAGTTCTTCATGAGGCTCACCATGAATGGCCTTTTATTTCCTTTGTGTACCCTATTATTGCACATGATACCTAAACACCCATGAACCACCCCCCCCCAATGAGAGAACAGAACCCTGCTGGCCAGCCTCCTTGCCTCCTCCCTCTCTTCCCCCTGGGGAGACCACTACCTGGAGTTTTGTATGTATCATCTCCACCCTATTTTTTTAAAAAAATGGTTTCTCAGCTTCCTATTCATGTCTGAACACCTAAGTGCTATGTTTTGGTTGCCTTTGAGTTTCTTAAGGTCTCAAACTGTGTGGGACTTGCTTTTTTTACCCAATCACATAAGGCTGTGTTTAACACTTCCTGCTGTGAACATGCCAGCTTGTTTATCCATTCTCCGGCTAGAGGACATCTGGGTTGTTTCGGTCCTTGGCTACTGTGAACAGTGGTGCTATGAGCCTTCTTGAAATACATCCATTTTTGTTGGGTGTATACCTGAAAGCAGGAGAAGGCAATGGCACCCCACTCCAGTACTTTTGCCTGGAAAATCCCAGAGACGGAGGAGCCTGGTGGGCTGCCGTCTCTGGGGTCGCACAGAGTCGGACACGACTGAGGCGACTTAGCAGCAGCAGCAGCAGCAGACCTGAGAGTGGAACAGCCAGGTAGGCTGTAGGTATTGGTGCTTCTTTTTTTTTTCCTGCCTTGCGTGGCATGTGGGATCTTAGTTCCCCAGCCAGGGATCAAACCCATGCCCCCTGCAGTGAAAGTGTGGAGTCTTAATCGCTGGACCACTAGGAAAGTCCCCAGGTTTTGGTGCTTTAAATTACAAATGTGATAAATACCTGCTTGTTGTAAAAAAAAAAAACACAATCCCAAACTGAAAGTCTCCCTTCCTTCCCCACAGTCCCTCTACCTGGAGGAGACACAGTTAACTGGTGGGAGCATCTCCTCCAGGCCTTTCTTCAAGCACATAGCTCATGTACATGTGAGCCTGGTAAAGGAGGCTGTGGTCCAGCCCTGGGCAATTTGGAAGGCTTGTTTGGCAAGCAAGACCCTCGTCTTAAGTCCCCAGGGTAGAGTGGGGAGGTCTCGTTTAGGTGACCTCGGACCTCTACCCACGCAAGGCCCCTCATAAAGCGAGGCCCAGGGAGAGCAAGGAAGGATCTGGAGCCTTGATGATTCTCTCAAGCCTGTGGCTAAGCACCCAGGCCTGGCTCTTAGCAAGTCTCCCTCCTGCAGGACGAGAACATGGTGAGCTTCATCAAGGGTGGCATCAAAGTTCGAAACAGCTACCAGACCTACAAGTGAGTGGGACTGGCCTGGGTGGGGGACGTGGGGGTGGGGGCACGGCAGAACACAGCATCTACTCTCCTGTACCCCTCAAGCTGCACTGTGGGAGGCAGAGAGTGCTGGCTGGAGGCAGGACACCTAGAATGCTGTGTGACCTCACATTTCTGCAACCTCAGGACCTCTATTTTCTGGAATATTATTCCCCTGGTTTTCTGGGTGTATCTGTTCATTTGGTCCCCCCAAGTGCTGTCTTTGTGCCTAACTCTGAACTAAGGAAAAATAAGACATATTCGGTACAAGCAGCTCGGTCTGGTTGGGGTAGGAGAAAGATGCAGGAACAATCATTTTGAGGACAGCAATAGAATTCCTACGCATCCGTAAGGTCCCATCCAAATGCTACTTTCCCCATGATGCCTTCCTTGAACCCCCCAATATGTAGAAATGGTGCTTATACACACACACGCCCTCCCCAGACTGGGAGCTCCTCGAGGGCCAGATAGGTTATTTCCATGCTGGCTCAGCACTGGGCCACACATAGGGCTGTGTTTATGGAGCAAAGATTGAAGACTTAATCCAGAGCCCTTCTGCCCAACATGGTCCTGCAGTCCTTGTCTGTAATTCCAGACCAGGAAAGCCCTGAGAGTAATTAACCCTCCCTCCTGCCCCCAGTTTGGCATTGAAACTCCTTTTCCATTAAAAGCTGACTTGAATTGACTCGAGACTGTTGCCATTACTTTGCCCACTTAATGTGAGGGTTTTCCTATGGAGACACCGTGAGGTTGATTTCAAGGTATTACTGGGGCATAACACACCGTGCCGTATACGGATGCTGTGCTCCTTTGTGTGGTCTCTGCTGGAACTGCTCAAGGAAACCGGACATGTGTTCTGGCCCCTCCAGGCTCCCTACCTGCTGCCAGAGTGATATTTTGAAAGCACAAACCTTGTCAGGTCACTCCCTGCCAACTTCCAAGACCTCTCTTGTTCTTAGAATAAAGTCCCAGGTTTTTGCCGAATCACTCCTGGGAGCTCCGTTTGTTTTTGTAACCACATCTCCTGCCCCCCTCCACCTCAGACATTTGGGCCTTCTCTCAGTTTTGCAAACATACTAGCTCATTCCTACCTCAGGGCCTTTGGACATGCTGTTCTCTCTGCCAGGAACACTCTGTGCAGGCTAGCTCCTCGTTCCTCAGGTTTCTGCTCAGATGTCAGCCCCTTGAAGAACCCTTGCCAGCATCCCAGATGAGGTCAGGCTCCAGGGTTCCCCCTCTTCCTCTCAGTGACTCGATGAGGGTCCGTCCCTGAGAGGGGAAAGTTGTGAAGATACCAGCTTGACGGCTTTGTGCCCTGCCGTCCAGAGAAGCTCAGTCAGTGTTTGCTGAAGGAATGCTCTTAAGATGCTCATGGCCTGGGGAGGAGGCAGTACCTCTTTAATTTCCCTGTCCTGCCCCAGGCAGACTGGCATACGTATGTGCTCAGAGCTATGAGTGACAAGAAGGAAGAGGGTTGGATTCCGACCAAGAAACTCCAGGGAGACTTCCTTAAGGAGGTGCTGTTGGAGTTAGCCCAGTGTTCCTCAACTGGGGCCAGTTTCCCCGCCACGAGACATTTGGCAATGTCCAGAAACATTTTGCTTGTCATACTGGGAGAGGCTGCTCCTGACAGCTAGTGAGTGGAGGTCAGGAATGCTGCTAAATTTCCTAGGACGTGCAGCCTCCCTCCCCCCTAATCTGAACAAAGAATTAGCCAGTTATCCAGCCTAAACTTATCAGTAGTACCCAGGATGAGAAGCTGTTCTAGACAGAGTGCAGAGCACAAGCCGACGCCTAGAGGTCAGATGAGGCGGGTGTGTGAGAGCTGATAGAGCTGAAATTCAACAGCAGAGAGTGTGTCCTTACGGTGGGAGATGGGGCTAGAGGTTCCTGGAATATTGGCTTTCTGGATTGCCAGACAGTTACACATCCACCACCAGGGAGTTCTGAGGTCTTTAAGAAGTGGGGGCCACTTGGCCCCAGCTGGAAGGGGACCCTGCCCCCCAGCTGTGGCTGAAATAGGATTTGCCTCCCTCCACAGGGAGCTGGACAGCCTCGTGCAGTCCTCCCAGTACTGCAAGGGGGAGAACCACAGGCACTTTGAAGGAGGGGTGAAGCTCGGCGTGGGCGCCTTCAACCTGGTGAGTGGGCGTATCTCCCTGTGTCCAGCATCTGGGTTCAAGATTAGTCTCCCCTGCACATCACTGGCTACACTGGGTCGCTGCCGGGCTACTGTCCTGGGCCCCAGTTGATGAAGCAGACACACTGCCAGCCTGGGGGTAACTCACAGCTGGGGTGGGAGTAGAGGCTGGCCATGGCTCCACGTTTCTTCTTGAGGCAAGTTGAAGCTTGAAATCAACTATGGCGACAGTATTTATAGCACCAGAAATTGACAAACACAAGACATCAGGGCCTTTTCCACCCCAGAAAGCTGGTGGTTAAACATTGACCAGTGGCGGGAAGGAGACAGGCCTGGAAACAACTGGTGACCCGTGGAGAACAGAAAACCGGGACTTCTTTCTGGGGGAGCTGGGGAAGGTTCTGGGGAGTGGGGACTATTTGAGCTGGAACTTGAAAGATCCACAGGTAAGGGAAGTTTTCCAGGCGGAAAGAGCATTCTAGGCAGAGGGAACAGTGTGAGCTGAGTCGGGGAGGCTCAGAACAGGTGTGCCTGCTCCTGGGAGGAGGAGCTGCTCCTGGATGATTTGGACTCCTGGCCCTGGGTGGCCAGGGACTTACCCCAAAGTGTGTGTGGTGGGCAGTGGCTCCTCCCCTATAGGCAAAGCCTGTTCAGATGGGGATCCTTGCCCCTCTCTGGGTTTTAGATTCCTCATTTGTAAGATGGGAGCAGTGATTCTGGCCCAAGAGCTGAGAAATACAAGCTGCAGAGTGCATCAGATACTTTGGCAGGTTGTAGCTGGACTGTCTTGGGTTCAAGAAGTGGCTCCACTTCTGATCTGTGGAGCCTTGGGCATATTCTGTCACTTACCTTACGCCTCTGTTTCTCCCTCTATCAAACATAGCAGTAAATCCCTTCTTTGCAAGACTGTTCCGAGATTCAGTGCAATGACAGAGATCCTGGTACAAAGCAGGGATTAAGTGTAATAACAATAGCTAACTGCTAGGTGCAACCTCTGTTATGTGCTTCACGTGTATGAATGTGATCCATCTGGTAGGGTCTATTTTTATTTCCATTTTGCAGATGAGGAAACTGAGGCAGAGACAGGTGACTGAGCTGGGAGTGGTGAGGTTAGGATCGAGACGCAGTCTTTTCCTTATTGTCATGCTGTAGTGCCTCTCTCCATCAGTGGGAGCTGGGGGTGGCCTCTTGGGCATTCCAGAGATGGGCCTGCACCTCAGGGATCACCCCCAGGACTGTGGAGGTCTGCATTTGGGAGGGGTGGCCCCCACCCCTCATGGGCGCGCCTGCCTCTCTTTTCAGACGCTGTCCATGCTTCCTACCAGGATCCTGCGGCTGCTCGAGTTCGTAGGGTTTTCAGGAAACAAGGTAACCACCTCCCTCCTGGGGCTCTCAATCCTCAGCCCCAGGGCCGGAGCTCAGCTGGTGGGGTGTGGCTGAGGGGCTGTGGGGCCTTAGTGCCAGCCCTGGCTCAGCGCCCCCCTCAGTGTGAGACCCTGGACAAGGCCCAGGCCTCTCTAGGCCTCAGTCTGCTCTCCTGCAAATGGGACCAGTGATTGCTACCAGGCTCTTCTCAGGGTGGAGAGGCTCTAGCGTGAGGATGGGTATGAAGAGCAGCTCCTGGGGTCCTTTAGGGGCCTGAGGTCGTCATCTCTATGTCTGGTAGGTGTTAGGAACCTGGTCCTTCTCCCCTCAGAGAGCCTTGAGCAAGTCCCTCCCCTTGGGACTTGTCTGGGAGATGCCCCTGGGGAGCCCTGCAGTGCATTGGGCCTTGAGGTGGAAACTGAGGACTCAAGAACCCAGAGGCTCTCCTGAGGGCAGGAACCTGAGTGCCAGGTAGCAGATCAGGGAGCAGATCCTGGTGGAGGAGACCCAAAATGGTACAAGGAGCATTAGCCTGGAAGTCAGGAGCCCTGGGTCTGTCTAGCCTCATCCCCTTCTTCCTGTGACTCTGAACAAAGACCACTGACTGCCCTCTCCACTGATCAAATCAGTGTTTCTCCAGCTTGGACTTTCTCCAGCCTTTCTTGATGTTTTGCCATGTGCACAGACCTCTATGTTGTTATTCACATATTATTTTTCTCAAATGTGGTTCTTTTTTTTTTTTTTTACTTAAATTTATTTAAAGGAAACATTACTACACAGAGACCCCATATTATGTGGCATGGTAAGAGCATGATTGTAACAATAAATACTACAGGACCAAGCAGTCTTCCTTGGTCCACCAGATTGTGTAGCCTGTTTCTCTTTGTGTGAAAGACAGCTTAGAGCAGGGTGATGCTGCTTGCTCCAGCACCACTCTGCGGCTTTCTCCTGTACCCTGAGGACAGACGAGTACTGGGAAGGGCTGCTCCTCACCTGGGACCCTCTGCTTCTTCTCGCCTGTCCCAGGACACGTATAGGCTTGGCTGCCATCTGTGGTCCATGGCCTGGGCCCAGGGAAACACTCATTAGAGGCTCTGAAAGTCCTCAGTTTTTTTTGTTTTGTTTTGTTTTTTTTAAATAAGAAGGGCCTTGGGTCCTGAGTAGGATCTCAGGATGATGATGGAAAAACACGAGAAAGTCTGAGAGGTGGGACAGGGTGGCTTGGCCAGGAAGAGAGGGTGGCAAGGCCAGAGCAAGAGGGTCCTCCTGTACCCATCAGCTCCGGCTTCATCTTTATCCCAAAGTCAAGGGGGCTGTGGAGGGTTTGCAACAGGGGTGAAGCAAGTCAGATATGCCTATTAGAAAGATCAGGAACGCACTCTAGGATAGGCAGTGGGGCAGAAACTGCCGGTGGTGATACAAGCGTAGTCTGGCTTCTTGCTCCTCCCCAGGCAGACTCTGGAGCCTTCTCTTCCTGGCAGCCTTCCCAGCCTGAAGTTTCTATGGCCCTGTCTGTGCCCTGAGCCTGTGGTTAGGATTATCTGCCTCCTTGTCATTTCTACTCCCCCACTCAGGGCCTTGGCGCCTGAGCAGGTGGCTATAGGGAGGAATGGGGAAGGGGCTATTGTGAGGTAGGGGACGCCCTCGCCTTTGCCCTGGCTGTGGCAGTGGGGTCCTCTGCCCCCAGCAAGATGGCTGAGGCACTGAGAGGGACGGCCTCTCATTCCTGGTTGCACGGCCTCCAGGGCTCCAGGCTCGGAGCCCAGCGCTGTCTGGCCCCTTCCGCAGCAGTGTCGCCCTCACAGCTGTCCAGGGACCTCCCTTCCCCTCCCCTGCCCCAGGTGGCGGGGTGGAGCTGGGGGCCTCGGGCCTGGCTGCCTCAGCGGTCCCATCTTTCCCCAGGACTACGGGCTGCTGCAGCTGGAGGAGGGGGCGTCGGGGCACAGCTTCCGTGCCGTGCTCTGTGTCATGCTGCTGCTCTGCTACCACACCTTCCTCACCTTCGTGCTTGGTAGGAGCGCCCTCCCAGTGAGCGCCAGGGCCTGTGGGCTTTGACTGCCTCTAAGGGCAGGGGTGAGAGGGCAAGGGGCTGCTGGGCCCTCAGGACTGGGGAGGGGGCCCTGAAACCAGAAACAGTAGAACCACAACTGTCCAGGGTCCTGGACACTCACTTCTTTACAGTGTGACTGGGTTCCAGACTCAGTTTTCTCATCTGTGAAATGGGGGTGGGTCCTGCCCACTTTGTAGAGGGCATGAGGATGCTGTCAGCCCTAGTGTCTTATTCAGTCCTCACATCACCCCGGACACAAAAGAGTTATCATCCGCATTTCACAGAGCAGAAATGGAGACCCTGAGAAGCCCCTGGCAGGTTGCTAGGAGGATCACCAGGGAGGATGGTGATGAGTCCTGTTGTCCCCCACCTCCTTCAGGCACCGGGAACGTCAACATTGAGGAGGCAGAGAAGCTCTTGAGACCCTACCTGAAGCGATATCCTAAGGTGAGCCTCATCTCCTGGCAGACAGCTGCAGCCCACATGTGCCCTGTGGATCCATCCCCACAGACCCAGATGCGTGTCATTGTAGGGCGCCATCTTCCTGTTCTTTGCCGGGCGGATTGAAGTTATTAAAGGCAATGTTGATGCGGTAAGTAACAGGGGTCTGAGCCAGTGCTGGAGGCCCCTCAGGTCTCCTGGGTCAGTGGGACTGCAGACACACAGACAGGGGACAGGCAGACCGAGAGGGGGCCTGAGAGAAGACCCACGAAAGAGAGGCACTGCCAATGACGGGAGAGTCTGGGGGGGGCGAGGGAGGAGGTGGCAGTGCTGGTGAGTGGGATTGGCAGGGAGAAGGAGGGATACAGTGCCCTTGAGTAAGGCAGAGAGGCGGGAGGGTCCGCTGTCCAGGGCAGGGTGACAGGCTGGAGCCTGCTGCCAGGGGCCTAAGGATCTGGGCTCCGAGGTGGGAGGGAGCCGTGGAAACGGTGAGAGGGGGGAGGCTTATCACCCTGGCAGAATCCCCAGCACTAAGCCAAGGCCCAGGACAGACCCCGTGACTCGGAGTTCTGGCACTTCCCGGTGGTCCTGGCTGTGGTTCCTCAGGCCGAAGCACAGATGCCCCGAGTCCAGGGCACTTTGTGGAAGCTGCTGGAACCTTTGGAGTTTGCTCTGCGGCAGAGACGCCACTGTACCACTTTAGCACTTCCCACCGCCTATTATGCCTCTCTTATAGCTCTGCCCCACACCCTTTCGCTCTGTGCCAAAGACGAGAGTCCCCAGGAGGGTTGGTAGCTGGGTCCAAGGTCATGTAAGGCTCCTAGGATAGAACCGGGACTGGAGGCCACACCCACTGTCTCCCCGATGCTGCTGCTCGCCCCCCTCCTGAGGCTGGCCTGGGGCTGGGGCTGCTGTGGAGTTGGGCAGGGATGGAGGGTGTGGCGGGGGGTTGGGGCAGACGGCTGGGGCTGGGGGACTCTGGCAGAGGCTCAGCGGCAGGTGCCCACAGGCCATCCGGCGGTTCGAGGAGTGCTGTGAGGCCCAGCAGCACTGGAAGCAGTTCCACCACATGTGCTACTGGGAGCTGATGTGGTGCTTCACCTACAAGGGCCAGTGGAAGATGGCCTACTTCTACGCAGACCTGCTCAGCAAGGAGAACTCCTGGTCCAAGGTGGGCTGGTACATGTGTTGGGGGAACAGGGAGACCAAAAGACCAGCCTAGATTGGCCATGAGCCCCCAGACCAGGGCCAAACCCCTAACTGAACACAGACATCTGAGCTGTAATTTAGGAAAAACCACAAATTCTACTAGACCTCAGGGTTGAAAGGAACTAAAGACCATGGGAAACAGGTGACCTTTAGAACTACAAGGTGTTGAGATTTTTAGCCACAAGGGACAGAAGTGTCCTCACATGGTTTGCGTGAGTGTTGCCCAACAGAACTTTCTGTTACAGTGAAAATGATCTGTGCTGTCCAGTGTGGGAGCCCCCAGTCACACGTGCACGCCAAGCTCTTGAAATCTGCCTCCTGCAACTGGGAAACTGGATGTTTTCAATTTTATTCTGTTTTAATTAATTTAAATGTAAAAAGTCACATGGAGCTAGTGGACATGTTACCTGACTATGTGGGTATAAACACAAAGGCTTATTGGTTCATATAACTGAAAATTCTAAGCACATCTGATTTCAGATTGGGATGAATCCAGGAATTCTAAGTCATTTGGGCTTGTTTTTTCCAGCTGGGACTATGCTCTTCTCTGTGACTTCTTCATTGTACAGGCAGGTTCTTTCCATGCAGGGTGGCTGTGGGCGGCTGCCTGGTCCTATATTATCTCTCCCATTTGGTTTCAACCAAAGTCCCATGATAGAGTCTCATTGGTCTGCATAGATCACAGGCCAGTGCCTGGAAACAGGGGTAGGAAGACCCCTCATGGATTAGAAGTAGGAGAGGGGTGATTCCCCAGAAGAAAAATGAGGTGATGCCTCAGAATAAGTTGTTGGGAGTGAGCATTAAGGAGATGCCGTGGAGGTGAAATAAAACAGATGCTCAGCATAAATGCTTATCATGGTTCAATTCAGTTCAGTTACTCAGTTGTGTCTGACTCTTTGCAACACCATGGACCGCAGCACTCCAGGCTTCCCTGTCCATCATCAACTCCTGGGAACTTGCTCAAACTCATGTCCTTCAAGTTGGTGATGCCATCCAACTATCTCATCCTTTGTCATCCCCTTCTCCTGCCTTCAGTCTTTCCCAGCATCAGGGTCTTTTCCAGTGGGTTAGTTCTTCGTATCAGGTGGCCAAAGTATTATGGCCATTATTATCATGGTAAGTGGTGAAATAAGTATAAGCCATTATCATCATAGAGTAATGATAGCACAGAATTCTGAATGAAGAGTCTTAGATCATTTAGATCATCAGAGAGCATCTGCTATTGTGAAATCCATAGCACGTATGTCTCAGTGACCCTGATTTTCTCATCTTTCCCCCACCTCTGCATGAAAGTCCCTATTCAGTTACCCTGCCTAGGGCCCAGGCTGAAAGGGACTCTCTGGCTCAGGGCTGGCTTCCCTGGTGGCTCAGATGGTAAAGAATCTGCCTGCAGTGCAGGAGACCTGGATTCGATTCCTGGGTTGGGAAGATCCCCTAGGGAAGGGAATGCCAACCCACTCCAGTATTCTTGCCTGGAGAATTCCACAGACAGAGGAGCCTTGTGGACTACAGTCCGTGGGGTTACAAAGAGTCGGACACAACAGAGTGACTTTCACTTTTGCTGGCTCAGGGCAGGCAGGGCTGGGAGGAGGAGTGGGCTTTCACTGAGCTCTGACTGTGTGCCCAGAGCTTGTCCTTTCCTCCACATTACACCCAGCGAGGTAGACGTTATCTTCATCAGGCACAAGAGAGACACCGAGGCTAAGAGAGGGTGAGAGACTTCCCTGGGCCACACAGCAGTTGATGACACACACAGGATCTGAAGACAGTTTTGTGTGACTCCAAGGCCTCTGCTTTTCCCTTGCTCCTCAGTTCCCCTGAGTAGGCCCAGCTTGACCCAAGACTACCTTGCTGTTGAAGGCACTTCCTCAGGCCCAGCCCTTGTGGGCCAGCATTCATCCCTCATCCCTCCCCCTCCGAACAAAGCTTCCAGGAACCTTTTTAAATTAAAGTGATCTAGAAGCTTGCTTGTGAAGTGGGGCAGGCAGCTGGGCCTTCTACCCGGGGAAGAAGAGACCTGAGGTGGCCACACAGCTGCTGTGAGGAACAGAGGGAGGGCCAGGCCTCCCGTGTCCACAAGACTGCCTGTGAGTTGGCTCAGTCTTCAGCTCTGTGGCTGTGGGGTGGTCAGCCCCCCTCTCTGCAATGCTGTCTCAAAAGGGTTTCCTGTGAAAGTAGGTAGAGGTTGTGGCACCTCGAGTTCTGGGGCCTCATTCATCCCTAAATTCCAGCGCTTGGCTACTAAAGTCCACTGGCTTCCAGCTCTAGGGAGTTGGCCTGTGGCCACTGCCCTGCGTGCTGGCCCCAGTCTGTCCATGCTAGGCTGGCTCACCCCTGTGGGCCCTCTGCTCAGTGTCTGCCCGTGCTCGGCTGGCTCACCCCTGTAGGCCTCACCCCTAGAGCTTGCAGCCCGTGCTCGGCTGGCCCACCCCGTGGGTGCTCTGCCCAGTCTGCCTGTGCTCGGCTGGCTCTCCCCTGTGGGCCTTGCCCCTAGGGCTTGCAGTCAGAAACCAGGCAGTGACAAGTGTGTGCTCAGTGCCACAATGGAGAGGGGGTCGAGGGGGGCTCAGAGGCGGCCCTGAGCGGTCTGGCCAAGAGGACAAGGAAGGCTTCTGGAAAAGATGTCTGAACTGAGAGTCTCGAAGGACAAGGAGTTAGGGTGGCAGGACACCCTGGGCCAGGAGAACTGCAGGGGCATAGGCTGGGGAGCCAGGGACTGCCAGGAGGTCCTGTTTAACCAGGTGAAGGGCTTGTGGGTAGAAGTGCAGGGGGACTGTGGAGGGATCTTCCCCCTCTAAGCCACACACTGGAAGCTTCTTGGGGACAAGGACTGTCTGCCTGCACAGAAGCTAGTAGAATAATCCAGCAAAATAAATATGTGGAGTCAATAGGCAAACAAGTAACTCTGGGAGAGAGGACTCCCCCTCAGGCAGGGTGGCTGTGGCTCTCCATCAGCATGGCCCCATAACATCCCTTAGTAACTTGGATGCCCATGGCTCTCACCATGCTAGGTCGCTGCATCCATCCTAATTCATGCTGACTCAGTCCAGGTAGGGGGGCAGGGCTGGGGAAGAAGCTCTGAGAGGAAGCCCGCAAATGAGCCTGGCAATGAAGGGACAGTGGGTCCCAGGCAGAGTGACAGCACAAGCAGGGGCCTGAGGTGAGTTCAGGGTGTGATGGGGGAGAGTGCCCAAAGGAGGAGCCGGAGAAGCCTGTCTCCAGGGCCCTGCGTGGCTGTTTGGGCTTTAGCTTGACAGTGGGGGAGCTCTTGTTGCTTGTGGCTTGTATTTGTGCTTTTAAAAATCTGTCCTGCAGTCACTGGGCACCCTCACATGCTAGTCCTATTCTAGGGCAGGTCATCTACAACTGAACAAAGCAAAGACCTTGAGGCTCATGTTCTAGTGGGGAGAGAGACAAGAAACATAGATGATGTGCTGTGTAAGATAATGCCAGGTTCTGGTTAAGCGCCATGAAGAAAAATTGGGCAAGGTGCGGGTGGAGGATGTGGAGAGCAGTGTGGTCAGGTGGGGCCTGCCTGAGAAGACACCAGAATGGAGTGAAGGAGCAAGCCAGGCTGACATCTCCGTGAAGAATGTTCCAGGCCTGGTAGATGTTAGGACAGGTGTAGAAGGAAGCTGAAGCCATGAGTTGATATATTCTGGAAACAGCCCAGAGGCCAGTGTGGCTAGAGCGAGGGGGTACCAGTGGAGAAGCTGGAGGGGAAATTGAGGGAGGCTGCATCAGACCTAGCAGGCTGTGACAGGGAATGTGGGCCTTCTCCCTAAGTGCAATGGGGTATCATGAGTCAAAGAGGGACTGCTGTGGCCTCATTCTAAAATGTCCGCACGGCAGTGGTGTGGAGAGTGGCTGATGGGGGGCAGGAGTGGGAGCAGGACATCAGTGAGGAGACCACATGGACCAGGGCGAAGCCTGGGGCGGGAAGACGGCGTGGAGTGATAGGGCCAGGCCAGTGGGATTCAAGAGCTCTGGGAAGTAAAGTCCTGAGGGCTGCGTGGCTCGGTCCTGGGCCCGGGGGAGGGAGAAGGCACAGGTGACACCAAGAGGTTAGAGAGGGCTGGGGAACAGGTTTCACTGAGTGGAGCGTCTTAGCACACCCGGCAAAGACCAGGTTTTCCTCATGTTGTGAAGGGCAGGTGCTGAGGGCAGACTGGGACTGCAAGCAGCCCTGGTTTTATCATGGGTGGGGCTCCCAGGTGGAGGTTGCTTTCCACCTTCTCCTAAGACTAGACTCCAGGCTGTCCAGCTCCCTTCCCTCCTCTACCTGCTATACTTTGCTGGGTAGCAGCCCCAGGGGGCAGGTTCTGTGGTTCAAGACTCGACCACTGGAGGGCAGCACAGAGCCAGGTTCCTCTGGCATTGAACTTCAGGCAAAGGGGAGCGGCTTTCAGGAATACATCTCTGAGATGGGGGTGAGGTTGGGGCTCTGCAAACCACCCTTTTCTTGTCAGTGGATCCCTTGAAGCCACACAAACCTGGGGCCCTCCCAGCTCTGCCCCTAGCAGCCCTGCGGTCCCAGGAAGCAGAGGTAGGGTACAGATTCCTTTCTGGCATTGTCTTTGGGATATATGTAAAGCACCTGGTACACAGCAAGGCAGTCTCACCAAGGGACCCTGAGATGAGCCATAACCCAGGTCCCTGCCCCTCCTGGCCTCACATTTCTTGTGTAGTTCATGCTTTATGCTACCCATCTATTTGTATTCCACTTACACATGTCGCTGCCCTCCCTTTGATCAGAATATTTCTTTTGCCTGGAAGGTCCTTTTTCTGTTTCCGTGAATCTTACCGTTGGCCTTCAAGGGCCCAGTGTGAAGTGGCTCCTTCCCTTTGTATCCTCCCTGAAGCTCCTGCTGCCCCGTCTTTGTATCTTATCCTGTTCTCAGCACCACCTGGTGCACCCACTAGCTGCTTGCGTCTGCCCAGTTGGTTCAAAATGGAGAGGTCAGGAGCTTAGACATGGCCCAGCACGGATTTAACCCCTAGGTCATGTCCTCAAGTTGCCTCAGCTTCCTCACCCACTTTCTCCCCTGGGGGTTGGGGATAATAGTGAGATTCCAGTGAGGTATTTGTGCCAGTTCAGGACTGTGTCTTGGAGGGCAGGTTGCTTACACCTGACTGTTGCCCTGCCTCACACAGGCCACCTATATCTACATGAAGGCCGCCTACCTCAGCATGTTTGGGAAGGAGGACTACAAACCGTTTGGAGATGACGAAGTGGAGTTGTTTAGGTGGGTCCGGCCGTTGCATTCCACTGTAGGTCTCAGCCAGGCTCTGCCCACAGCCACCCTGAGCAGAGGGAGATGGGGGGTTGTCATCCCCAGGGCCTGGAACCCCCAGCCCTCCCCAACCCTCCCCCCACCCGGCCTGTC
>SJYA01000434.1:877907-889606 GCA_006410615.1 Neotragus moschatus | reverse complement strand
CTCAGGTGTTTGTGTTGCCATCCCTTTCTCTTATACACATCTTAGAGCCCTTTGAATCTGTTCAGAGGTTTTGTTTGACAAAAGTGGTTTTGTCAATATCATTTCCACTGTGCCTCTTTCATCCAGAGTATAGCACAGATGTGGACACAGGTCCAGAGAGGTTTCTTCTGCCGAGTTAACCTGATACACTCAGAAAAGCAGAATTGGAATCACGTAAGCAGGATTAAATCTGGCCTCTGCCATTTGTTACCTGTGTCATCTGGGACAGTTTCAGCACCTGTAAAATGGGAATAACCAACTCGGCTTTGCAGGGTTGTTTTGCAAATCAAATAGAGTATAGCTTTAGAGTCTGTGGTCAGGCCTGGAGGCAGTAAATGGTGGCTGTTTTTATCCTTACCTGCTCTGCTGTGCTTGCCTTCTGCGAAGGGCCTAGAGCAGAACTCAGCCCTGGCAGGCCTGAGGAGGCAGCCTCAGGCTTCCCCCCAGTCACGCTGAGCGTTGGCCCCAACTTGCAGATATGGGAATGTGTGTGACCATTGCTTCCTGGGCTGTCACAGTCACACAGTGCTGTCATTTACTGAGTGGCTTAGCTTCTTTATCTTATGTAACTCTTCTAGAAGATCTGTGAGGGTAAGAATCCGTGGAGAAATAAGAGTTACTTTTCCTCCATCCTTCTAGATTCTTGGCTGAGACCCTCATAATAAGATTAATGGAAAAGCAAACAGAAATTTAATAACTTCTGTATGGGAGGGACCCAGGAAAACTGAGTTGACTCTCTGAAATGGCCCAAGCTGTTACCTTAAATGCCATCTCCAGCTAAAGCAAAAAAGAAGATTTAGTTGGATGGGGAGCCAGTTGTGGGAGGTTTTCAGGTAAAAGAGAGGGTAGATGGTTGTTATTCAGATTTTAGTCTCCGCTTTCTTCATTGATAAGTTTCTGGAGATTTAGTCTTCCTCCTCTTCCTGGTCCAGAGAAAGACATCCTTACAAATGGACATTTTCCTTGTAAATGTCTCTTACAAGCAGGTTAAATTCTACTAGATTTCAGAGAATTTTGTTTGTTTACTGTTTTCTTAAAAATAATCAGCCTAAAATAACCCTTATGCCAAAGATGCATATTTGGGGGTAACAACTTATCCTTTCCATATTATTGTCTCCATTTCAGGGATAAGTAAGCAGGCCCAGAGAGGTTCCACAGTGAATAAGTGGCAGAGGTGTTTGCTGGGGACCTCACAACTAGGTCCAGCTGTTTCCTGGGCCTGGATGGCTCAGGTCACAGCCATACCCCCATGATTGTGGCAGAAATTCAGGGCAAGGCAGAGCTGGGGGGATGGGGCCCCAGATATAGTCTTGCTCAGCTGCATACCACGTTTTACTCTACCCTTGGAAACAGCTGAGAAGGCTGCAACTCACATGGCCAGAGTTAATGAAAGGTTTGTGCTGTGTGGTCTTGGGCAGGTCCTTCCCTTTATGAGTTTTAATATCCTCTGTGAAACTAGGGTCAGACTTCTGCTGGGCCCTCAGGAAATGGGAGCTGGGAGTAGAGAGGGACAACTGGAAGGCAGAGCAGACCTGAGGAGTGGTGGTGGTGGTCATGTACATTCTCACCTCTAGCTGCTGGTGCAGAGGAGCCTGCCTAGCCATAGGAAGTGGTCAGATCTTGCGACAGGGCCTATGAAGTGAGGTCGTAGACACAGGCTATGAATCCAACACTCTCATCATATAGATGGGGAAAATGACCCAGAGAGGGGTCAAGCAGACGCTGGGCAGGTTGGGGACTCTCAGTTCTAGCATTTTCTTGCCCTCTCTCCATCCTTATCTCTTCCACAGAGCTGTGCCAGGCCTGAAACTCAAGATTGCTGGGAAATCTCTACCCACAGAGAAGTTTGCCATCCGGAAGTCCAGACGCTACCTCTCCCCTAAACCTATCTCATTGCCTGTCCCTGCTCTGGTGGGTAGGAGGGTCTTGACTGGTCCTGAACTCATTTGGGATTGTGGGGATTAGCTGAGGGTCAGGGATGTAGCCAGTGACCCTGGAGGGTGTGGACGCAGGACAGAGACCTTCATGATCTCAGGGCCTGGAGATGACTTTACAAACCACCTGGCCTGGGTGAGGGACACATGAGTTTGAGCCCACCTCAGCTTCTGAGAAAGCACTGGTCTAGGGATGGGGGCGGGCAGACAGGTGAGCAGGCTGCAGATGCCTGAAAGCAGAGGGCGCCGCTCTCCTAGACAGCCATCTCTCAGGTGTTTGTGTTGCCATCCTGTCTATTTCTGTCTTGTCACATGATTTTAATTATTGTTTATACTGTTCCCCCATCACTGCCCCAAGCTTTTCTGAGGCTGGGACCCGGGTTACAGTCAACGTTGAAATAACAGTAATTGCTGGGATTGTTACTGGGCACATGCTGTGTCCAAGGCTCATTACACCCTTTGCCTATTGCCTCATCTGATCTTCACAAGAACCCTCCTAGGTGCTGGTGGCATCTCCATTTTACAGAAGGGGATAAAAAGCCCTAATAGATAAGTAGGAAGCTAAAATATAGATAAAAGTAGAAAAATGAAGTAACTTGTCCAGATCCCATAGCTGATGAGTTAGAATCTGAACCCAGGCAGTCTGGTTCCAGAGCCCATATTCTGAACCACAGCTATGATGCTAATTCCATGCATGATCTGAGCAGACATCAGAGCAAGTTATAGTTTGTTAAGAGTCCTTGTTATTCAAATAATAAGGCAGCCAGAAAGGTAGGAAGGGTGCTGCTTCAGAGACCTGGCTCTGCTGTTCACTCATTGTGTGACCTTGGATATAGGGTCCCCCTTTGCTTAATGTAAATATCTACCTTGGCCATTTCATAGAGCAGGTATGAAAGTCTGCTGATAAAAACTTATTAAACTTACTGCAGAAATTAACAAGTTCAGTATTTATGTAGAATTTATTTTGAGCTTATATCCTGAATATCTTTAAATAAATTTTGAACTATTTTACAAGTAAAGAGGGGCAAGGAAAGCAGCTAACCAGATATTTAGGGGAGAATTTCCAAAATTGTAACCTGCAAGATGCTATGTGTGCATAAGATTATTTCTATGATTAAATACATTTGGGAAAGATTGGCCTGAACAAAGTTTACATAGTGTAGACCTTCTTGGAGCCGCCTTCTTCTCCGAGAAGAAGCTTGAAGATGCAGTTTTTCCCTGTTATTTAGCCACAGAACTCTTTTAGACCATGTAATGATTTACTAAGTGCTTGCCAAAACTTAAAGTCCCTCCCTAGAACATAACAAAAACTATAAAAAGCCTTTCTAGAACTTTATGTATACCAATCACGGTCATGTCCATTGGCTGGTTTGATAGTTTAGGAAATGCTAATCTCGGCTAACAGAATTACTAGAATGAAAATTTAGTATTCAGAGCTTCCTGGCAGTTAAGGCAAAGAAAGAAATCATATGTTTCATAGATGGAAACTCAGGCCCACTGCCTTAGTGAAATAGGAGAGAAGGTAGCTTGATCTTAAGCCCCTGAAGAGCTTACGTCAGCTATGATTCCTCCAGTACAGGAGGCCTTGTTAGCTGGAGCAAGGATGCCCCTGGAGAGTGTGGGGCATCCTTGTTCTCAAAGGATGGGAAATTTGGACAGAGAGATTGGGAGAGTGCAGACTAGTGCCCTAGGGATCCAGGAACAGAAATGTAGTTGAAAACTATATGAGGAGAAGAGTGAGAATATGGTTCCCTCTTAAATTCTCACAGGGGTAAGGAGAGATCTCAATAATAAGTAAGAGATAAGAATCTCCATCACTCCCTCAAGCCTACAGCTTCAAAGGCTGGGCTGAGACTTGTCATGGAAGATTAGAGTTAGAAGGGCCTTTAGTGATCCTCATCTGAGCTACACATTTTATAGATGGAGAAACTTGAGGCCCCACTGGGGAGGAAACCTAGGACTGACTTGCTCCCCTGCCTCTAGGAAATGATGTACATTTGGAATGGCTACGCTGTGATTGGGAAGCAGCCAAAACTCACAGACGGGATCCTTGAGATTATCATCAAGGCTGAAGAGATGCTGGAAAAGGGCCCAGGTGACTACCCCAGGCCCTTGAACTGGCCAGGCTGGATCTGACCACAGGTCTTTACAGCTGAAGGTTCCCTCTACCCAAAATGTCCTTCCTCACTTCTCTGCCCTGGTAATTGTCCTCTGCCTTTCTAGGCTGAGTTTCAGTGACAGCTCCTCCAAGAAGCTGTCCCTTGTCCCCTAGGGAGCATCAGGGCCTCTGCTGGGCTCCCACAAGCCCCGAGCTTCCTTCAGTCGATCCTGATTTCACTGCATTGTCATCGTCTCAGTATCTGTCTTTCCTCCCCAGATTTGTGCTCCCTGCGGACAGGGGCCATGTGCGAGCCATCTCTGTGTCCCCAGGGCCCAGCAGAGTAGGGGCTCCAAGAGTAACTGTTGAACAAATGAACAGAGCTGTCTTCCCTCACTCCCCTCTTCTCAGAGAATGAGTACTCAGTGGATGATGAGTGCTTGGTGAAGCTGCTGAAAGGCCTGTGTCTGAAATATCTGGGCCGTGTCCAGGAGGCTGAGGAGAATTTCAGGAGCATCTCTGCCAAGTAAGTGGCTGCCATCTCTGTGGCTGCTCTCGCTCCAGGGGGCCTCCTGCTGGGCCTGGGGCTCCAGGGTGGTGTTTTCTGGGCTTGTCTTTCCATATGCACACATGCACAGTGCCTGGCTCTGGTTTGCTCCTACTCACTTCACATGTACTAGTTTCTGTTTTGTGCCAGGACCCTTCTAGGCCCAGATCATTAGACCTTGTCCTCCAGGGCCACCAGACTGCCCAGCGACAGGAGCCTATCTGCAGTGTTTCCTGTGAATGGTGCCCCTTGGAGTTTGTCACTGAGGATCTCTGTCCTTGGGGAGTACAGATATTAGAGAGATAGCTATAGGTAACTTAATCTGGAATGGTGAGGGCTGTGCTAGAGGAAAGCAGAGAGGCCAGCAGGTGCCAGGAGGAGGGACCTGAACCTAATGCTAGACACCAGGAAAGGCTTTCCAGTAATGACACTTCAGTTGGAAAGTTTATCAGGCAGAGAAAACAAGGAAAGAGGAGTTTTAAGTGGAGCAGGTAGAGGATGTGCTAATGCCTGGACACAGGAAAGACACCTGAGGTCAGGTGACAGCGGTCAGTCCTTCCCTGCTTAGGTGAAGCCGCAGAGGGAAAGGGTTGCAGATGAAATAAAGGCGGTGAAGGCGGGGTGTGGGGTTGGGGACTGAGGTGGAGGTAGGCCTAGGACATGACGTGAACCATAGGTTGTCAGGGACTTGGGGCCCCAGGCGCAGAGGACTGGAAGGCTTTGCTGTGGTTCTTAAGTCTTTCTAGGGCTAAATAGTAGGAAACTTCCAAGCTGGAATTCAGGTCAGAAAACCTCTCAAGACCATGAGTTGGATCCTCCCATTTGGGAGGAGTCTGACGGACGTGCCCAAAGGATGTCTCAAGAGCAGAGCCTGTAAGCCGTGTTTTCTTCTGTCCTACAGTGAAAAGAGGATTAAATATGACCACTACTTGATCCCAAATGCCCTGCTGGAGCTGGCCCTGCTGTTTATGGAGCAAGGCAGAAACGAAGAGGCCGTTAAACTTTTGGAAACTGCCAAGTAAGGCTTGATTTGCCTTGGCCTGGCCTTTGTTCCCCATGAGCTCGGGGAGGCAGAGGTGCCAGGCCGCAGGGCGAGAGGGTGCTGGCAAAGGCAGTGTAGCAGCCCAGAGGCTGGGCCCACATCCTGGGGGAACCCAGCTCTCACCTGGTGTAGGGAGGCTTTTCCCCTAATTTACCAAAGAGGAACTGAGATCCAAGATTCAGTGACTGAGTTATCCAGAGTCACACCGCAAGCTGCAGGGCTGGTATGAAGATGCAGGTCTCCTGCCTCTAGCCCGTGGATCTTGAAATCATTCCTTCACACTGGGCCCCAAAGGACTGAGAGTGGCTCCAGAGGGCATGATGACAGGTAATCCCTATTAAATTTAAGCCCAACTCTTTCTTTAAACAGAGACAGGGATCAGCCTTTAAAAATACTCTTTGGCTAGTGGGTTCCCACAGCTCAGACTAAGGGAAAAATCACAACCTGGAGCAGCTTCACATGTCTGATTCTCTGGTCTCTTCCAGGCAAAACTATAAGAATTATTCCATGGAGTCAAGGACACATTTTCGAATCCAGGCAGCCACACTCCAAGCCAAGTCTTCCCTAGAAAAGGGCAACAGATCTATGGTCTCATCAGTGTCCTTGTAGTTTTGTGCAGCAGTCCCAGGCTGGGAGACAGAATCAGCTGGACAGAGCTCCTGGAAACATTTCAGAAAGAACCCCTCCCCCTGCCCTGCCTTTGGGGTCCATCGGTGCTCCAGTGGGACAGCACGACATAGGTGTCTGTGCAGAAGTGAAGCCAGCATGTTCACCAGTGTGGCCAAGGGCTTTTGTCAAGGCCAGAGCAGGTGGAGCTCCCTGCCTGCCCTGTCACACATACGGGTACTTGTTTTTCACTGTGATGTTAAGAGAATGTATGAACAGTTTACATTTTCCTTAGAAATACACTGATGGAATCAAAGTTGGCTTTTGGGAAAAAAGACCACCAACCAACCACCTGTATGTAAATCATTGTTAGACATCAGCGAGGTCTCAGCTTCCAGGGCTGGAAGGACCCAAAAGAGGATCTGGACCTCAGTCTTCAAGATTTCTGAGGGCTAAACACAGAGGTTTCACACAATCCCACTACCTTGCTTCTTACAGCCCCTTTGTAATTCTGCAATTGAAGAAAACAAACATGTCTTTTTAGTGAGATAATCTTGAGTCCATTTGAAGGAAAAAACATCAATTCCCACTACCAAGGAATGGTGATATCTTGGCCTGAAGGAAGGGCAGCCCTTTCTGTGCCAAAGCCAAGAAATTTGGCAGGTAAAGTTTCTCAGACACTAGTCTGCTATACATAGCCAAACTGAAACCACTGGGAATGATTTATGAAAGATAAAAAAATCTTCTATACTTCAAGGTACATTTATTTACTGATAGCATTTTTCTTAGAAACAGAATGTATGTTTTAGATTTTTCAGTCAAGAGAAAAGCTACATTTCAGTAATAAAACTTATATACTTCAGAGATCACACAACATCTATTTCAATAAAATACTTTGTTGCTTGAATTCTTGGGCAGGGCAGAAAGTTTCAATCAGAAGCCATATGGCCCAAGCATGTTTTATTTAGACAATCTAATGTTTTAAAATTTTCAGAATAAGTTAACATTTAAAAATGGGGAGACTTCACAAATAAATCTGGTTTCTGGCTTACTTTAAAAATCTGGCAATACTGGGCCTCATTTTCACAAGGCAACAATCAGTTGGAGCTGAGTAGAACCTCTTTTCAACACTTATCCTTCTGGCCCCTAAAAGTGTCTGACTAACTCAAACACAAAAATGCAGTTTCTGTAAGGGAAGGACCACAGATGACTTTTCCAGTCTTCCAGCCTGCTATATTTAGCTAACACTTTTAAGCATATGATAGGGACAGAGTGGTTTAATCAATTAATATACAACTAAGTTTCCTTGACTGATATTGAATGAAGTTATGGGTTTTAGGTAAAGCATATTCTCATTTTCGACTGAAAAGACAGTCAAAAGATCCTCTTTCTGTCTGAAGGAGCTACTGAAGGAAAGCTCCAGTATCTTGTTAGAACTAGACAAAAGAATGCTTTCCACAAAGGGCAAGCTCTCTCTCTTCCACAGCCTAGATGCTGGGCAGCCAGCCCAGCAGGGCAGGTGGAAAGGGTGAACTAGAGCTAGGCTGCTGAACAGGGTGGCCTCTTGGCCTCCCTTACATATCAGAATGCTACCCATTGCAGTATAAGAGCAGCACTGGTCACCGCATACCAAAATTGCCATTTACAAAAGACTTTCTTTCATCTCTGTTCATTTTAGGTGTTTTTGAACTCTTTATGCCAGGGTGATTTCCTAGTTGTTGCTGATTCCTTCTGGGCCTCACGCATTAGCCGCCCAGCACCTTAGCGAGTCTGCTGCCCTGGCTGCAGTCTTATCAGTTTTGTCTCCTTTATCCTACCTGGAGCTTGAGCTCCGCCCTCAAACACACGCTTGTGAGGGAGGTCTCCAGCAGTCCAACGGTTAGAATTTGGTGCTTTCACGGATGTGGCTGGGATCCGATCCCTGGTCAGGGAGCTAAGATCCTGCAAGCTGGATGGCCAAAAACAAACACACACGTATGTGAAGGAAGGTGAAAATGCTGGGTGTCTCACACCACTGTATCCTTGTGCAAAGGCCTTTGAAGGTGAAAATGCTGTCTTGAGAGCCTCATTGTGTCTTGAGCCATTTCTGGTTGTTGCTTCTCTAACACTGCAGACCTTCCTAGCACATCTGCCCTAGAAAGGCAGCCGATCGGGTGAGATTTCTGGCCTCCAAGTAAGGAGACCTAATTGCAGCCTGTGCTTTGCTACTACTGCTTTTTCAGTGTGACCCTGGGAGTCATGGAGCCTCTAAAATTTAGTAATTTGAACTAGATTAAGGCTCTCTCCTGCTGTCAACAGTTCTAATTCTGGTCAAGTCTGTTTCTGGGCTTTCATCTCTAAAAAGAAGCAACTGATCTGTACCTCCTTACCTTTTGTCAAAGGCTTGTGTCCCCAGGTGGCTTATGAGAAGTAATGATAGACTCCCTCAATCAGGGGCCTCTACCGTGGTCCAAGACACCCAGAGAGCGACTAATCCTCATTTGCGGAATCTGAATCCTTGCCACACAAAGGAACTCAGTTGTTAGGGAGCAGCAACTGTGCAACATGCTCTGAACAGGCTCTTGGCAAAAGTCTACACTGCCTCTCACTGGTCCCAGGCCTTGAACTGGCATGGTAGCTTCCAGCAGTGTGCTGGTCCCTATCAGCTCTCCCATATGTTGGCAGGATTCCCTATTCCTTATCTCTCAAGTCAGAATAGGAGCGTTTCCAAGACAGCTATCGTCATTCACAGCAAAAAAAGCCATGACCTGACAGTGAAACCAGGACTCTAAAAGGCCAGCACCAACCAAACACTTGGCTCAGGACTGAGTGGGAGATTCCCAGCAACAGGGGGAGCACTGGGGGATTTTAGAAAGCCCCAGCCTGCTGAGTGCCTGAATCATTCAACAAGGGAATAAAATCCAGATACTTGTCTCTGGTGGAGAAGGCAATGGCAACCCACTCCAGTGCTCTTGCCTGGAAAATCCCATGGACAGAGAAGCCTGGTAGGCTGCAGTCCATGAGGTCGCTAAGAGTTGNCACTGGGGGATTTTAGAAAGCCCCAGCCTGCTGAGTGCCTGAATCATTCAACAAGGGAATAAAATCCAGATACTTGTCTCTGGTGGAGAAGGCAATGGCAACCCACTCCAGTGCTCTTGCCTGGAAAATCCCATGGACAGAGAAGCCTGGTAGGCTGCAGTCCATGAGGTCGCTAAGAGTTGGGCACAACTGAGCAACTTCACTTTCACTTTTCATTTTCATGCATTGGAGAAGGAAATGGCAACCCACTCCAGTGTTCTTGCCTAGAGAATCCCAGGGACGGGGGAGCCTAGTAGGCTGCCGTCTCTGGGGTCGCACAGAGTCGGACACAACTGAAGCGATTTAGCAGCAGCAGCAGCAGCAGCAATTTTTCTCTGGAGTGACTCCCAAGTTGATTTCTTCTAAGATGGTAAGGAGTGGAAAACAATCTTCCTCTTTGCTTCAAATTTAGTCCAACAGTGTACCTTCTCAACAGTTCTTTTATGTCCTTAGCACCATCACACTAATTCACTAATAAATGTGAGGTGTCTGGGGAAAGCCATCAGTAAATGGGAACATCTCACCCTCACCCTCACATGCAGTTTTCCAAGGCTGGAAAGTGCCTTTCCACTTGAGTTAGCACAGCTCTGTGGAAATCTAGTGCAAAGTTCATCACTGTCTGACAGGGTGAAGTAAATCCACAAACAAGGAGCCGCAGGGCCTTAAAAATCCATTTTGAAGTGAGCAGTCTATGAGTTGCTTCCACTGTCTACTTAGCTCTTAAAATGACAAAATATAATAGAGCCCTTACTTTGGGAAGATACAGAATTACAGAAGATTGCTGTGGACGTCTAAATATTAAGTGCTACTTACCAGTTGTGAGTCTAAGTAGTCTGCACATATCTAATCCTCAAAAACCATTCTATGATAGGGCTATTATGGCCATTTTTCAGATGAGAAAACTGAGACACAGGTTAAACAACCTGCCTGACCACATGTCTATTATGCATCAGAAATATTTGAAGCCAAGCAGTTGAACTCTAAAGCTCATGCTTTGCTAAACTACTGGTCAAGCTTTCCAATTATTAGCTTCATGTTGGATCTGATTTAATTGACTCTTGGGCCACTGTTAAATAAGGAAAAGGTACTGGCTAACAACTCAAACACTAGAAATCCTTGGCTTGGAGTGCATGGAATTATGTCTGTGTGGCACGGTTCTCCACATGGCACTTGACATCATGAGGTAGGGGCAGGGTCTAAGTTGGACAAAGGCAATCCTTAAGCAACCATATTTACTCATAAAATTAGGATGTTGGAGGAAAATGTATGAGCTAATCCCAGTTGAAGAGGTAGAGTTCCAGCCAGCTACTCCAGAGACGGTAAGTGAACTGATGCAGAGGCTCAGGCCTGGACTGTGGCTTGAGTCCAAACCATATGCTAGAAGAGATTTGGTATAAGACACTGAGAGGTAGGAACACTAGCAAACTTAGAAGCATATGATGCTGAAGACACGCTTAGAATTTAAGTTTTTAAGTGCTTAAGCACGCTGGCTGGCCAAATATTTCACACCTGTGGGTCAAAGTGGTTCATGGGCCAGAAATCTGTCACCCCTGGGCTAGAGGTGACTTGCAGACATCTACCTATGGAAAAGAGGTAGTGAGCAAATTCATAAGTCTGATCTACTAAAAATAGCAACTGTAAATTCTATTATCTACATGGGGTAGTGGATATAAGTACAGCTTGAATTCAAATTATTTTACTGCTTTGAGAATCAGTTTACTCTTCTATAAAATGGGGCCAATGTCAACTGCTTCACAGGCCTGCTGAAGATAAAAAGAAGTCAACTAAATAAACAGCCTAACTAAACAGCCCTTAGTATATTAAGGTACATGTATTGGCCCACATGAACTGTGGGAAGGCAGTGGTGAGTTTGGCCTAAGGGATGACTGAATCAATGGCTCAAGTGCATCTATTAGGCCTTTTTCAACCCTTTACTTTGTTCATAGATTCTCTTGAATTGACTCTTCTGCATAGTGGTTCAGACCTTACATCCTTCAATTCAGTTCAGTTCAGTTGCTCAGTCGTGTCCGACTCTGCGACCCCATGAATCGCAGCATGCCAGGCCTCCCTGTCCATCACCAACTCCTGGAGGTCACTCAGACTCGTATCCATCGAGTCAGTGATGCCATCCAGCCATCTCATCCTCTGTTGCCCTCTTCTCCTCCTGCCCTCAATCCCTCCCAGCATCAGTCTTTTCCAATGAGTCAACCCTTCACATGAGGTGGCCAAAGTACTGGAATTTCAGCTTTAGCATCATTCCTTCCAAAGAAATCTCAGGGCTGATCTCCTTCAGAATGGACTGGTGGGATCTCCTTGCAGTCCAAGGGACTCTCAAGAGTCTTCTCCAACACCACAGTTCAAAAGCATCAATTCTTC
>SJYA01000434.1:812567-872947 GCA_006410615.1 Neotragus moschatus | reverse complement strand
GGACCACATTCTGTCAGACTTCTCCACCATGTCCCGCCCATCTTGGGTTGCCCTGCAGGCATGGTTTAGTTTCATTGAGTTAGACAAAGGTGTGGTCCTAGTGTGATTAGATTGACTAGTTTTCTGTGAGTATGGTTTCAATGTGTCTGCCCTCTGATGTCCTCTTGCAACACCTACCATCTTACTTGGGCTTCTCTTACGTTGGGCATGGGGTATCTCTTCACGGCTGCTCCAGGAAAATGCAGCCACTGCTCCTTACCTTGGATGAGGGGTATCTCCACACCACTGCCTTTCCTGACCTTCAACTTGGGATAGGTCTTCTAGGCCTTCCTGAGCCTGCACAGCCACAGCTCCTTGAATGTCGGGTTGTTCCACCCAGCAGACACCCCTGGCCTCGGGCTTGATAAAGGACAGAAATGGTATGGACCTAACAGAAGCAGAAGATATTAAGAAGAGGTGGAAAGAATACACAGAGGAACTGTACATGACCTGGATAATCACGGTGGTGTGATCACTCATCTAGAGCCAGACATCCTGGAATGTGAAATCAAGTGGGCCTTAGAAAGCATCACTAGGAACAAAGCTAGTGGAGGTGATGGAGTTCCAGTTGAGCTATTCCAAATCCTGAAAGATGATGCTGTGAAAGTGCTGCACTCAGTATGCCAGGAAATTTGGAAAACTCAGCAGTGACCACGGGACTGGAAAAGGTCAGTTTTCATTCCAATCCCGAAGAAAGACAATGCCAAAGAATGCTCAAACTACCACACAATTGTACTCATCTCATATGCTAGTAAAACAATGCTCAAAATTCTCCAAGCCAGGCTTCAGCAATATGTGAACCGTGAACTTCCTGATGTTCAAGCTGGTTTTAGAAAAGGCAGAGGAACCAGAGATCAAATTGCCAACATCCACTGGATCATGGAAAAAGCAAGAGAGTTNCTCAGCAGTGGCCACAGGACTGGAAAAGGTCAGTTTTTATTCCAATCCCAAAGAAAGGCAATGCCAAACAGTGCTCAAACTACCGCACAATTGCACTCATCTCATACTAGTAATGTAATGCTCAAAATTCTCCAAGCCAGGCTTCAGCAATACGTGAACTATGAACTTTCAGATGTTCAAGATGGTTTTAGAAAAGGCAGAGGAACCAGAGATCAAATTGCCAACCTCCTCTGGATCATGGATAAAGCAAGAGAGTTCCAGAAAAACATCTATTTCTGCTTTATTGACTATGCCAAAGATGTGTATAAGAGACAGAANGAGATCAAATTGCCAACCTCCTCTGGATCATGGATAAAGCAAGAGAGTTCCAGAAAAACATCTATTTCTGCTTTATTGACTATGCCAAAGCCTTTTACTGTGTGGATCACAATAAACTGTGGAAAATTCTGAGAGAGATGGGAATATCAGACCACCTGACCTGCCTCTTGAGAAATCTGTATGCAAGTCAAGAAGCAACAGTTAGAACTGGACATGGAACAACAGACTGGTTCCAAATAGGAAAAGGAGTAATTCAAGGCTGTATATTGTCACCCTGCTTATTTAACTTATATGCAGAATACATCATCAGAAATGCTGGATTGGAAGAAACACAAGCTGGAAACAAGATTTTTTGGAGAAATATCAATAACCTCAGATATGCGGATGACACCACCCTTATGGCAGAAAGTGAAGAGGAACCAAAGAGCCTCTTGATGAAAGTGAAAGAGGAGAGTGAAAAAGTTGGCTTAAGGCTCAATATTTGGAAAACGAAGATCATGGCATCCAGTCCCATCACTTCATGGGAAATAGACGGGGAAACAGTGGAAACAGTACCAGACTTTATTTTTCTGGGCTCCAAAATCACTTCAGATGGTGACTGCAGCCATGAAATCAAAAGACGCTTACTCCTTGGAAGAAAAGTTATGACAAACCTAGATAGCTTATTCAAAAGCAGAAATATTACTTTGCCGACTAAGGTCCATCTAGTCAAGGCTATGGTTTTTCCAGTAGTCATGTATGGATGGGAGAGTTGGACTGTGAAGAAGGCTGAGAGCTGAAGAATCGATGCTTTTGAACTGTGGTGTTGGAGAAGAGTCTTGAGAGTCCCTTGGACTGCAAGGAGATCCAACCAGTCCATTCTGAAGGAGATCGGTCCTGGGATTTTTTGAAAGGAATGATGCTAAAGCTGAAGCTCCAGTACTTTGGCCACCTCTTGTGAAGAGTTGACTCATTGGAATAGACTCTGATGCTGGGAGGGATTGGGGGCAGGAGGAGAAAGGGAATACAGAGGATGAGATGGCTGGATGGCATCACTGACTCGATGGTCGTGAGTCTGAGTGAACTCCAGGGGTTGTTGATGGACAGGGAGGCCTGGCGTGCTGCGGTTCATGGGGTTGCAGGGAGTCGGACACGACTGAGTGACTGAATTGAACTAAACTGATTTAAGGATTCTTTTGTCTAGGTTAAAAACAAAAACCCCATTTCCACTTTTTCCTAGTCTACATCTATTCTAAAATTTGGATAGGAAGAGAAAGTCAGTCCAAAGAAAAGTATATCCTCATGTGTAAGAACAGACGAAGCTTTTCCTAAGAATTAATTAAATGTTGGTCCAGTAGTTATCTTCCAAATGAGCAGTTAGTTACCCAAGATTCACAAGGTGAAGAAATATGAGCATCCTAAGAAATGGGTTTCCAGAAATAATAAACAGATCTAGGATTATGGCACTTTCTCTTGAACTCTCTGTATCAGCATTTCTTCTTAAGAACAAAGAAGATGGCCAGAAAGGTCAAAACGCAATATTGTACACTCCTGAAGTCAGAAAGTTGGGCACCTATGCTTTGTCCCTGATTGAGTCTAACAGTAAAGGTTGTTGTTCACTGAATTTCTATGCAACATGCCATGCCAGACAATGATCTAAATATGACTTATATGCTATCTTATTTATATATCATAAAGTTCAATGAGGAAGTTTTATTACATTTCATAAGTAGCAAAAGAAAGAGTCAGAGCTAAAATGAATTTCATGAGGTCATGCCTGGTAATGGGTCTCATGGCTCATGGCTCATGGTGGGTGTGCGTCTGCTTTCAATCAGCTGAGGGCAGGACCCCGGGGAGGAGGTGTGGCCCCCATGATGGATGTATCCCCGACAACGTTGCAACAGCTCAGGGACTGAATGGAGTGACAGCATTCTTCCCTGTGACCCTGGGATATGCTGATTTCTTTCCAAGTAGCTAGATGCCCTCTCAGCTGCTGTCATCAGGTATTTTTTTAGCATGGCAGGTGTGCCTGGGTTCCACAACCAAAAAGTGACTGAGGCATCACTTCATCCAGTTCTTCTCACTTTAAACTCTTCTGCTCTCTCAAGTTTCAGATACCTGTCACTGCTTGGGCAAGGAACAAAAGTTTCTCTAAGCCCCAGTGGGGTGCAGCAGCTGTATTGTGGCACTGGAGTGGTGGCCGCATGGTACTGGAGTGACTGTGAAGAGATACCCCTTGTCCAAGGGCAAAGAAGCCCCAGCAAGACCGTAGTTGCTGGAGTGGTGGCTGTGGAGCACTGGAGAGACTTTGAGGTGCCATCCCACGTCCAAGGGCAAAAGAGAAACTCCAGAAAGAGGGTAAGAGGGGTGAAATTGCATTTAGAATCAAACCCTGTACCCAGCAGACACACTCAGAAGGGATCAAACAAACCTTGTGTGCACCAGGACCGAGAGACCCCATAGACTGAGACAGAATTGTGTTTGAGTGTCTCCTGTGGAGGTAAGGGTCAACAGTGAACAGCTGCAGAGGCAGGGGCTCTGGGTACAGCAGACTTGATAATGATATAAACCCTCTTGGAGGAGGTTGCCATTAACCCCACCATAGAGCTGCCAGAACTTACACAGGACTAGAGAAGTAGACTCTTGGAGGGCACAAACAGAAACTTGTGCACACCAGGACACAAGAAAAAGGAGCAGTAACCCCACAAGAGACTGACCCAGATTTGCCCGTGAGTGTCCAGGAGTCTCTGGCAGAGGCATAGGCCAGTGGTTGTCTGCTGCAGGATTGCTACAGTGTGTAGCAGTATAAGCATGGGACCTTTTCAAGGAAGTCACCATGATATTCATTACCTGCATCATAGTTTCAGTTCAGTTCAGTTCAGTCGCTCAGTCGTATCCAACTATTTGCGACCCCATGAATCTCACACGTCAGGCCTCCCTGTCCATCACCAATGCCTAGAGTTCACCCAAACTCATGTCTATCGTGTCAGTGATGCCATTCAGCCACCTCATCTGTCGTCCCCTTCTGCTCCTGCCCCCAATCCCTCCCAGCATCAGAGTCTTTTCCAATTAGTCAATACTTTTCATGAGGTGGCCAAAGTATTGGGAGTTTCAGCTTTAGCATCAGTCCTTCCAAAGAACACCCAGGACTATTCTTCTTCAGAATGGACTGGTTGGATCTCCTTGCAGTCGAAGGGACTCTCAAGAGTCTTCTCCAACACCNCCAACCTAGACAGCATATTCAAAAGCAGAGATATCACTTTGCCGACTAAAGTCCGTCTAGTCAAGGCTATGGTTTTTCCAGTAGTCATGTATGGATGTGAGAGTTGGACTGTGAAGAAGGCTGAGCAAGAAGAATTGATGTTTTTGAACTGTGGTGTTGGAGAAGACTCTTGAGAGTGCCTTGGACTTCAAGGAGATCCAACCAGTCCATTCTGAAGGAGATCGGCCCTGGGATTTCTTTGGAAGGAATGATGTTAAAGCTGAAGCTCCAGTACTTTGGCCACCTCATGCGAAGATTTGACTCACTGGAAAAGACTCTGCTGCTGGGAGGGATTGGGGGCAGGAGGAGAAGGGGACAACAGAGGATGAGATGGCTGGATGGCATCACTGACTCAATGGACTGAGTCTGAGTGAATTCCGGGAGTTGGTGATGGACAGGGAGGCCTGGCATGCTGCAATTCGTGGGGTTGCAAAGAGTCATACACAACTGAGCGACTGAACTGAACTGAACTGAATAGCACACATTACAGTGGAAGTGTGGTTGGGGCGATTGAAACTGTTAGGGAGCAATTCATGAGCAGCGTGTTGCGTCTTATTCTAAAACAAACTTTGAAAGAGACCAGGGAACATCAGTAATGAAGGCAGTGGGATCTTGTAGGATTTCAAGAATTTCATTTTTCTTTTCCTCAATGCTCATATAACTGATATAATTATAATGATTTCCTTAAGTTATTTCTTTATATCAATGAGACTATATACTTGTAGTGAGAAGAAGGTGCTGAATTAGTATATATTTGTGAAACCCTTCTACAGGAAATAAAATGAGTTTCCTCGTCATTGTTATTCTGCAAACCAGCTAAAATTGCTACATAACATTTTAGATGTTGTATATATGAATTAGTGGTTCAGAGGGTCTCTAGACAACCAATTTAGCTCTGGGTTTGCTTTTCAATTTGAGATTCTAGCTTCAAACATTCTTATACCTCAAATATATAAAACAAAGCAAAAACAACAAAGTATTTGACAATAAAGCAAGTTTTCCCTTAACTGTTCTCTATCTCAAAATCCTATGTGTCGTTTATCATGTTCACTAGATATGCAATTATTTTACTTTGTTTTAAAATTTGTCTTTATTGCTACAATGTACATTAGAAGAGGTTTTGTACTCTTTCTACTTTATTCATAATTATATCCTGGGATTAGCTGATAGTAGACCCTTAACTATGCGATAAATAAGGCACTGAGCTTAATGCTTTAAAGAGAAAGTTTATTAGTATTTACCACTAGAGGGCATTTTCCTTCCATTTTAAAATACTTATTTTAGTCCTTGATTTTTTTTTTTTAATCCAAGGTACCCAGCATGCTTTATTAATTTGTAAAGATAAAATATTTCAAGTAAATCTATCATCTCAAATTATGAAGTCTTTATGGCACATATTATATTAAGATACATGTGAAGCATCCACCATCTAGAGTTAAATTAGCTAGAATTTAAAACATTAATCCAATAAACTGTTCAGGATATTAAATTTAGGTCAATATTACCAATACACACATATACATACACAATACACATATTTGCTGCTGCTGCTAAGTTGGTTCAGTCGTGTCCGACTCTGTGTGACCCCATAGACGGAAGTCCAACAGGCTCCCCCCATCCCTGAGATTCTCCAGGCAAGAACACTGGAGTGGGTTGCCATTTCCTTCTCCAATGCATGAAAGTGAAAAGTGAAAGTGAAGTCGCTCAGCTGTGTCCGACTCTTTGCGATCCCATGGACTGCGGCCTACCAGGCTCCTTCACCCATGGGATGTCTAGGCAAGAGTACTGGAGTTGGGTGCCATTGCCTTCTCCCAATACACATATAGGATTATGTAAAACATTTTTGTTATATAAAATAGATAAAATGGCCAAAACCCATGCATCTCAAGTATTTGATAAGATTTGATAAAAAAAAATTAAGGTAAAAATAACATCTTTCTCCATGTGACTTGTGTATGTGTGTACTCAGTTATGTCCAACTCTTTATGACTCTATGGACCGTAGCCCATCAGGCTCCTCTGCCTGTGGGATTCTCCAAGCAAGAATACTGGAATGGATTGCCATTTCCTCCTCCAGGGTATCTTCCCCACCCAGGGACCAAACCTACATCTCCTGTATTGACAGGCATGTTCTTTACCACTGTACCACCTAGAGAGAATTCTCCTGGAAGCAGACACTGAGATGGAGTAAGCCTGCAAAGAAATTGCTTATTAGGGAATGCCACTGGGATGAGCACTTGTGAAAGGAAGGTTAAGGAAGAAGGGCTGGGAAGAGGCTGAACTCTGAATTCATGCTGGAAGTTTGATAGATGTCAACATTACAAGTTGCTCTGGGGCCAAGGTGGTCCATTAGAATGATCCAAAGTTAGGCCAAAATGGCAGGCCTTGATATTCTTGTATTCACCCGTCACTGGATGTTGGCCACCAGGGCCCTGGAGCCATCAGAAGAGTAAGTAGGTGCAACCGAGAAAGCTCTAAAGAGGCTGGAAGCTAAACTCTGGGATAACAAGCCCTCTTTGAAATGCAGTCTGGGAGGTGCTTAGTTATGTCTAGTGTGCGTGTGATCAGTCATGTCTGACTCTTTATGATCCCATGGACTGTAGCCCAACAGGCTCCTCTGTCTATAGGATTTTCCAGGCAAGAATACTGAAGTGGGTTGCCATTTCTTCTCCAGGGGATTTTTCTTGACCCAAGGACTGAACTGGAATCTCTTGTGTCTTCTGAATTTGCAGGCTAGGTTTTTTGTTTGCTTTTGTTTTTAACCACTGGGACTACCTGGGAATGTCTATCACAGCTTAAATTTGAGGAAAATTCATGTAAACTGCTAGTTAAGTAAGGACTCTAGAACTGTTAAATGTAGTGAGTAACAAAGTACGTTTTACATACCAAATAATGTTTCAATTCAAACAAAGATTAATGTATGGGTGTTCATAACATATGGTTTAAAATAGGTCAGAAATTGAGAGAAAAGCATTAATTTACCTCACATAAGTGAGTGGGGGTTTAATTGGGACATAAAATCTATTGTAATAATTTAACATTAATAAAAGTTATTATGCTTTGTTATTATTTGAAGCATGCTTGTTCTAATTCTAAATATTGATAGTAATGTCTTGAGCAGAGATAATTATGTTTTAACTCTCAGGAATTTCCAGATTATATAATAGCTAATTTACCTGAAGGCATTTATAAGAAAAAAATAAATAACTTCTTAGGGGAAGGAGGAGGGCTTTCAACCCTAACCCTAGAACTTGTCTCTTACTGTCCTCTGACAAAAGATGGCTTTTTAATTTTTGCCTCCTCCTTCCTGCTTTACTTTTTAGAGTATATTTTTACTTAGTTTTATGCAGCTGAGAGTGGAATAGAATCTTGAGGAGGAAATGGTATGTTCAACACTTCTGTAATTCAGCTTCAAAGAAATGAAAATTCTTTGTTTAATAACTTTCTTTCATAGCAAGTCGCAGAAAAACCTTCCCCATGTTCTCTATGTCATGTACCAGAAGATGGCTCTCTTGCTCCTCGGCGCTGACCGAGAGGCTTCCGACTGCTTCAGGAGCCCCAGTCACAGATTTGCCCCAGAAAGCAGTGTAATAAAGCAGGCGCCTCCTGCCTGTTTATCTGAACTGACTGAGATTCTTTACGCGCAGGTGCAACTAATCCTTTCAAGATGTAATGAAGCTCAATAAATCCCCTTTTGCAATATCTTCCCTGGTCTTTGAGGCCGATTTTGCTTTTTGTGAAGAGGAACGTGCAGAATGGCTCTGCACAATGCTGTATGTTTAAGCAATAAGGAGACTGCCCCGTTGTCTCACGTCAGGCTGCCTGGGATGCAATTTCCTTTTTCCTGTTCTCAAAATTAGCTGATGAGAGTAAGTTCCCCAGGTGAGCACAAGTTCCCCAGATTTTTTGCTTGTGTGTGTGTGTGTGTATGTGTGTGCTGAAGTAGGTGACGGAAGAACTATGCCATCGCTAGCTGTTATTCTCAACTTTATGTACTGGGAAATTCACTGGGGCACACCATAGTATCTGTCTGAATCTCTACCCTGCTTCTTATTAGTAGAACAAAGAACTCACCTGCTAGTCATGTCCCTTTAAGTGACTGTATAAATAGCAAAACTATACACTGGAAACTTCCAGAATTATTTATAAGTATTNTTCTCAACTTTATGTACTGGGAAATTCACTGGGGCACACCATAGTATCTGTCTGAATCTCTACCCTGCTTCTTATTAGTAGAACAAAGAACTCACCTGCTAGTCATGTCCCTTTAAGTGACTGTATAAATAGCAAAACTATACACTGGAAACTTCCAGAATTATTTATAAGTATTAGAATCCCTAGCATATCCATGTATTCTAGTGAGAGTAAATGAGAAGCACACGCAGAAGAGGCCTGCTACTCCTGACAATTATTCAGTGCTGTGATCTTTCCCCTTTAATATTCTTCAGCTTTCCTACTGCCGTTTTGTTGATGCTAAAACATCTACCAGTGACTGGACAGAGCTAGATCTAGAAAGGATATGTTGTCCATATCCCAAGGTATCCCTCACTAGAACCACATGCTTGCTGTTGAAGGGTTAACTGAACAAAACACATTCTCTCCAAAGCAACCAGAAGGATGTTTTAAAACCCTCCATCATATTGAGTCCATTTTCTGCTTATTTTAAGATTTTCCAACATTTTAATATTGCACTTAAAGTTAAAATCTATATAAATCATTATGTGGCATGCTTTTTGAATTCCTAGTCTCTAACTTGATCTCCTACTTTTCTGCCCTCAGCCCATTCAACTCTAGCTGCACTGGCCTGATTTTGGTTTCTGGAATGTAGCATGCTTTTTACAGCCTTAGAATATTTGTTATAGCCATTTCTTCTACCTTTAGCACTATTACTGCCATTTGTTCGTGGCTAGTTCTTTATTCTCATTTAAATCACAGAATCAGTGTCATTCACTGACTTTCTGCCACATGAGGAAGTGCTTTCAATAATTATAGCTGAGACCCTCAAACATTTTAGACATATGGCCAATTCCTTTTCTGAAACCATGCTAAATAAAAGCATTCCTCTGTATGCTTTTCTATCTCATTCACAGCTATTAATATATTTCTTGTTGTAAATTAATAGAGTGTCCATTTTCTTTGAGTTGTATTTTGTAGTCTGGAGTCAACAGCCCTGAACATACTGGGTCTTGAAACCTGGCAGATCAGGTTTCTGAACATGGAAGGACCAGACATTGAACGTTATTGAATACAAGCAGGTAAATTCTACTTTATGTGGCCTTTGTTTGGTTAATCTCTAGGAAATCCCTTGGAGATGCCCTAAGTCAACACGACATCTCTTTATTCAACTCTCTCTCTCCCTCAATAGTAGTCAGTGGTAACAGAGGAAAACAAGCAGAGGTTAAAAATAATATCATAAATCCTAAAAGGATCTTTAAATATAATAGACATCATAAATGCAATTTCTCCTTTAACTCTATGAGGGTGCATATGTGTTTTAAATTCCTGTATTTGATGCCCCATGACAAACGACCTCATTCTTAGCTGCACAGAGATATCACTTGGGGAACTGTTTAAAAAACCTAACCCTTAGGTAGCACTCTGGATCAAGCACACCACAATATCTGACCATCAGATATTTAGGTCTCAACATTTTTTTTTTCCCCATCTCAGGTGTACATGAGTTCCCAATCTTGAACCACCCCCACCTCCCACCCCATATCAACTCTCTGGNAGAACAGCAAGGAAAGAGAGAAGAAAGTCATTTTAAGTGAACAAGGCAAAGAAACAGAGGAAAAAATAGAGTGAGAAAGAGAGATCTCTTCAAGAAAACTGGAGATACCAAGGGAACATTTCATGCAAAGATAGGCACAATCAAGGACAGAAACAGCAAGGGCCTAAAAGAAGAAGAGATTAAGAAGAGGTGGCAAGAATACACAGAAAAACTATCCAAAAAGGTTTTAATGACCTGGATAACCACAATGGTGTGGTCACTCATCTAGAGCCAGATATTCTGGAGTGTGAAGTCAAGTGGGCCTTAGGAAACATTACTACAAGCAAAGCTAGTGGAGGTGATGTCATTCCAGCTGCCTAAAAGAGGATGCTGTTAAACTGCTTCACTCAATATGTCAGCAAATTTGGAAAACACAGCAGTGGCCACAGGACTGCAAAAGATCAGTTTTCATGTCAATCCTAAATAAAGAAGGGCAATGCCAGAAAATGTTCAAACTACAATTGTGCTTATTTCACATGCAAGCAAGGTAATGGTCAAAATCCTTCAAGCTAAGCTTCAATTGTATGTGACCTGAGAACTACCAGATGTACAAGCTGGATTTAGAAAAGGTAGAGGAACCAGGAATCAAATTGCCAACATCTGTTGGATCACAGAGAAAGCAAGGGAATTCCAGAAAAGCATCTACTTCCACTTCACTGATTACGCTAAAGCCTTTGGTGATGTGGATCCCAACAAACTGTGGAAAATTCTTAAAGAGACGGGAATACTAGACTACCTTATCTGTCTCCCAAGAAATCTGTATGCAGGTCAAGAAGCAACAGTTAGAATGAGACACAGAACAATGGACTGGTTCCAAATTGAGAAAGGAGTACATCAAGGCTGTATTCTGTCACCCTGTTTATTTAATTTATATGCAGAGTACATCATGTGAAATGCCAGGCTGGATGAAGCACAGCTGGAATCAAGATTGCTGGGAGAAATATCAATAACCTTAGATACTCAGACAATACCACTCCGATGATAGAAAGCGAAGAGGAACTAAACAGCCTCTTGCTAATGGTAAAAGAGGAGAGTGAAAAAAGGCTGGCTTAAAATCCAACATTCAAAAAACTAAGACCACAGCATCCAGTACCATCACTTCACGGCAAATAGATGGGGAAAATGTGGAAACAGTGACAGATTTTATTTTCTTGGTTTCCAATATCACTGTGGATGGTGACTGCAGTCATGAAATTAGAAGACACTTGCTACTTGGAAGAAAAGCTATTGAAAAACTCAGCATATTAAAAAGTGGAGACATCACTTTGCCAAAAAAAGTCTGAAGAGTCAAAGCCATGGTTTTTCCAGTAGTCATGTATGAATATGAGAACTGGACCATTAAGAAGGCTGAGCATCGAAGAACTGATGCTTTCAAATTGTGGTGCTGGAAAAGACTCTTGAGAGTCTCCTGCACATCAAGGAGATGGAACCAGTCAATCCTAAAGGAAATCAACTCTGAATATTCACTGAAGGACTGATGCTAAAGCGCCAATACTTTGGCTATCTGATGCAAAGAACTGACTCACTGGCAAAGACCCTGCTGCTGGGAAAGATGGAGGTAAAAGAAAAGGACAACAGAGGAAGAGATGGTTGGACTGCATCACTGACTCAGTGGACATGAATCTGAGTCAATTCTGGAAATAGTGAAGGACAGGGAAACCTGGCATGCTGCAGTCCAGAGGGTCACAGATTCGAACATGATGATATACGCTGGTGCACGTCTTTTTTTTTGTTATTCTACTGAGCCTTTGGCAGGCTCTTTTAATCAGGTGTTGTGTCCTTCAGTTTTTGAAATTTTTTTTAGGAAGTTGATTTAAAAAAATATATTTATTTATTTGACTGCATCATGTCTTAGTTGTAGTAACAACTGCTAAATAATTACTGACAATACTGGAATTAGAATTCCGGTCTCTCTTTTAAGCTGGTAATTTCTACTACATCATGCTTGGTTGCTGGACAGCAAGGAGATTCTCTTAGTTAAATGATTTGGATTTTGTCTGTTTGCATTACACTGAAATGACATTTTAAGAAAGCCATCATTTGACAGAAAACAATAAAATTCTGTAAAGCAATTATCCTCCAATTTAAAAAGATGAGGAAGCTAAAGCCTAGAAAGACTTAATACCAGTTCCAGGTCCAACAGCTAGTTACTAGCAAAATCTAGTCTAGAAATACAATTATCATTTCTCTGTTTTTAACAAAGAGAAAAAGTATAGTACCAGTATTTATTTTTTATTTAGCAATGTCAATCAGGAAGTTAGTAACAAAAGGAATATAGGTTTGTGCAACTAAGCTCTATTAGGTTCATTCATAAAATCTTTTTCAGATTGTATTGGTTAAGGTGTACTATACATTGACTATTATTTGGCCTTAGAATAGGTAACTACTCTTTGTTTTAGATGTTAATTGTAGATGACTCATAATGTTAAAAGTACATCCAAATTAAAAGTTTTTGATTAAGAATATCTGCTGATTATGATGGATGTCTACATGTTTTATTGTAAATTCATTTGAAAAAGGTATGCAAATACTGTTTAAAAAAAACAATCATGTTAGCTTTCTCCTGGCTTTGAAGCAAGAGAAATACACGTTAAGTTCCTCCAGCCCTGCCCCAAAACAACAAAAAAGTTATGTTTTTCTTAAGGTAGCTACTGAACTCTTAAAAATAAATTTAAATGTTTTATTAAAAAAAAAAAGCCATCAAAGTAGGAATTTCTAATAAAGTTATAAATTTTTTTCATCTGCAATAAAGGTTTTGTAATTTCAACAACTTTCAAAATTTAGAATTTCAAAAAACATCAACTCTATCTTGAAATTATCTCATAAAATAGATTCTATTGCTGATAAAAAAAAAAAAAATAGAATCCTGTACCCCCCACCCCTCTATCTAGTGTTACCTTTTCAGAATCCTAGGACTCAATGAAACAGTTTTTAAAATACTGCTATTTATGAATACGGGATATTCAGTCTGAAAACCTTGAGTCTCTGATACTTTCTGCAGTGAATAAGTTATTTGAACTCTTTGCTTTCTTCCCATCATCAAATGCCTCTGGTGTGTAAACTTTAGGCTAACTGCAATTGCCCCTGGCTTTGGTCTTAGCTTTCTGGCTTGTCTCTGAATACAAGCAACTCTTTGGCCTCTATTGTAATCCCTGCCAGCTAAGATTTTCCACCCCTGAATTATGACTTCCAATTTAGATTATTTTTCTTATTCTCAGTCCCAGATCAACTGACCACCATCCACATCAAGATATGACTAATTTGAAACTCAGTGGAACAAATAGTGTAAGACTGTGGGTAGTATAAGACTCTTTAATCCTTGAACATACCTACTGTTAGTACAAACAAAAAGACCTATACTACAAACCAAAACACCTTAACTGTCTCTTAAGCATGTGCTTATAAAAGGCTCAATTTCTTTGGTCTTGTGGTTCACATATGGGTACAGAGAACACAGAAAGCAGAACAGAAAAGGAAAGCTCTACCTTATGAAGAAGCATATTAATAGACACAAAACCAAAACTCCGATCTCTTATTCATATTATGGATGTATTTTCTTTTTTGGTATTTTTGTTAAACCAAAGGAACCCTCTAGAAATTTTAAATGATTCACCATTCTAATTTCAGTTTACATGCAACTTTTTTAGAAACCCTCTACAGAGAAGGAAATGACTAAGAACTCCTAATATTTTAAAGATGGCCTCTCTCTTCTTACCACACATACCTAGTTTTATTCCCATCATACTTACTAAAAATGACCTTAAGGATGAGTTATTGTTAAGTAACTTGAGAGCCAATGGTATTTTCTAAGTGGCAAAATAGAATATAGTCAGAAGACCAGAATGGAAGATTGGACACAGATATAAAAACGGCAAATTTTAAAAGGCTGGATTCTGGGACATTCCCTAATTGATGGCTCACTGTGCCTAAACTCTTTGTGTGAACAATATGATTTATGTTGAACATGTTTTCCCTCTGGGAGTCTGGAATTTTGGTATATGCTAGGCAGTGACTGTCTATTCAGTACTTTGGGCTCCCCTGGTAGTTAATACTTCACATATGTTGGCACAATTCTATGTGATTCCACCAGGAGAGAACTCTTAGAAGCCTGTGTCTTACCTATAGACATATGCACCTTTTTTTCACCAACTGACTTGTGTTCTCCTGAAATAACAAATCATAACTGTGATTACAATTATATGCTAAGAACTATGAGTCCTCCAGTGGAACTGAAGATCTAGATGGTAAGAGTGATGGAAGGAACTCCCTGGCAGTCCAGTGGTTAAGGCTCCGTACTTCCACTGCAAAGGGGCATAGGCTTGGCACTCCCTCCTTGACTCCCCACAACAGAGTGATGGATAAGTGCTGCACTGACTCTCCCTCCTGTTTTCAAGTAGTTTACTTGGTGATGTTCATTAGGAATGCTTCTTTATGGACTTCCCTGGTGGTCCAGTGGTTAAGACTCTTGTGGTTCCACTGCCAGGAGCATGTGTTTGATCCCTGGTCGTGAGAACTAAGATCCTGCCTGTTTTGAGGAGCAGCCCCTCTTCTCAAGAAGAGAAATGCTCCTTTGTGAAAGACATGTTTTGACAATGACAGTTACACAGTTTTGCATTTTATTCCTATTTTTTCAAAGTAAGTTCAAAGGAACTAATATTCTGAAACTTTTATTAAGCACAGAGAAAACCATTTCCAACACAGAAGTGTTACACGCTGAACTGTGTCCCCCAAAATTCTTATGTTGAAATCCTAACCCCCAGAACCTCATGATGTGACTGCACCTGGAGTCACAAATGTGACTTTTTGTCCTGGTCTGTTCTCCTGCCCTATACTCTTCACTAAAAACTATTTCCATGTTGACAGCTAAAAATACTACCTAGATATAAATGATTCACAAATTTATATTCCAGTCTAGATCTCGCTTTTAAACTCCAGGCTATACTTTGACAGTTCTAATTCAATGTTAGGATTGACTGGTTTGATTTCCTTGCAATGAGGGACTCTCAAGAGTCTTCTCTACACCACAGTTCAGATGCGTTTCTTTGGCTTTCATCAATTTGGTTGCATCAATTCTTTGGTGTTCAGCTTTCTTTATAGTCCAACTCTCACATCCATACATGACTACTGGAAAAACCATAGCTTTGACTAGATAGACCTTTGTCGGCATAGTAATGTCTCTGCTGACAAGACGTGGTCTACTGGAGAAGGTAATGGCAAACCATTTCAGTATTCTTGCCTTGGGAACCCCATGAACAGTAAAAAAAAGGCAAAAAGATGACACTGAAAGATGAACTCCCCAGGTTGTTAGGTGCCCAGTATGCTACTGGAGAAGAGTGGAGAAATAACTCCAGAAAGAATGAAGAGATGGAGCCAAAGCAAAAACAGCGCCCAGTTATGGATGTGACTGGTGATGGAAGTCTGATGCTGTAAAGAACAATATTGTGTAGGTACCTGGAATGTTAGGTTCATGAATCAAGATAAATTGGAAGTGGTCAAACAGGAGATGACAAGAGTGCTCAGTCGTGTCCGACTCTTTGCGACCCCATNCAAAAACAGCGCCCAGTTATGGATGTGACTGGTGATGGAAGTCTGATGCTGTAAAGAACAATATTGTGTAGGTACCTGGAATGTTAGGTTCATGAATCAAGATAAATTGGAAGTGGTCAAACAGGAGATGACAAGAGTGCTCAGTCGTGTCCGACTCTTTGCGACCCCATGGACTGTAGCCTACCAGGCACCTTCCTCCATGGGATTCTCCAGGCAATATTGGAGTGGGTTGCCATTTCCTTCTCCAGGGGATCTTCCCAACCCAGGGATCAAACCAGGGTCTCCTGCANTGAATCAAGATAAATTGGAAGTGGTCAAACAGGAGATGACAAGAGTGCTCAGTCGTGTCCGACTCTTTGCGACCCCATGGACTGTAGCCTACCAGGCACCTTCCTCCATGGGATTCTCCAGGCAATATTGGAGTGGGTTGCCATTTCCTTCTCCAGGGGATCTTCCCAACCCAGGGATCAAACCAGGGTCTCCTGCATTACAGGCAGATGCTTTAACCTCTGAGCCACCAGGGAAGCTTTTAAGAATCAGTGAACTGAAATGGACTGGAATAGGAGAATTTAATTCAGATGACTATTATATCTACTACTGTGAAGAATCCCTTAGAAGAAATGGAGTAGCCCTCATAGCCAACAAAAATGCAGTACTTGGGTGCAATCTCAAAAACAACAAAATGATCTCTGTTCATTAATGCTTTAAGTTTTCATGCAAAAAAACAAACAAAAAACCCCACACAAAAACAACAAAAAGCCCAAGAGAATCCAAGCAAAATATTTGTCTTAAAGAAAGGGAGTAATTTAAATTAAAAATGTGTTCGGAAAAGAAATGCAGCATCATGGAAAGGGGCAGAATAGAAAAAGAACAAAGGATTACAAGATGTGCTGAGGCAGGGCAAACAGAAAAGAGGGTCAGTTACACAGAAAAGCAAGGTCTGACGTTCTGATAAGGCAAACCTCTGAAGTGTTTCAGTTGTTTGTTAATAAATAATGAAGCATCTATAAAATTATGAAAGTTATGAAAAATAAATAGGCTCTAATCTCAGAGAGTTTAAAAGTCAAGAAAGACAGAAACAGATCAAAGTCTAAATATGTCTATCTGAAAGGCACTATATTAAAAACTGGACCCAGTTTAGGGAATTATGATACAATTTCAGAAACTAAATAAAACAATGCAGTGGGGAAGTGCCTAAATAATGTGCTGAGGCTGGAAATAGTACAAGTCTGGTCTGTGGTAAAGGAAAAATAAAGTCACTGCTAAAGAATGCAGCTTGTCACCAAAATCTGTATCCTTTCCTCCAGAAGAGTTAGTTCTTCTGATTTTCTCCTTACAGCCGTACAAGCTGCTGCTGGCACCACCCGCTCCCCAGCTGCAGTCTCCTACTGGGAATGTTTTTCTGCATTTTGCCAGACTGAAACAAGGCCATAAAATGGAGGATTTGGATAAATTATCTGAATGCATATTCTAACTCTGATGTTCAATGACTCCTGACCAAAAAAACTCAAACCAAACAAACAAAACCCCAAAGACTAGCATTAATGCAATTCCTGAACCATAAAGGATAACAGTTATACATTGAGGGGGAAAAAACCCCTCAAAAAACCAGTATCCCATCAATGACACTGACAAATGATGTTTGGTTTAATGTGAAAGTATACAAACCAAAGTGATCTACATGGAAAAGGAGCACTGCTTCCAGGGAGGCAGTTTGCATTTGTTTGCTTGTTTTTTATAGAAATGAAAAAGTTGGCTTATTTCTTTCACTATATAAATATTCACTGAGCACAGTATCCTAATTGGTAGATGGTTGGTAGGTATTATTACTACAGGCACTCAGCAATAGCAAGTCATTAGATAAATCCATCTAAAGGTCAAGACAACTGAAATCAAGGTCACATTTGGAGACTAGGCACAAATTACAATATTTCTTAAATACTCAACCACATTTCAGGTGCTATTTTAGGCAAAGGAGATATAGTGGTGACAAAGATAAAGGAGGCCTGTCCTTATAAAGCTTAAATCCCCTGTAAGTAGGGGGATACAGAGATAGCAAACAAGATGATTACCACACCAATGGTTCCTATCTCTAAACTGTCCATGACCTGGCAATTCTTGGGACAGGCATACATTTCAGTGGATCCATAGGCTAGTCGACATTTGATGAGTTGCACCTACTGACTGGTGAAGAGAGGATGAACCAAGAGACTGTCTTCTCTTAGAACTGGAACACTGAATTAATTGACCTGAAAGGTACTGAGCAGCAAATGAGAGACGTGTAAACTGAGGTTTTGAGGAAACTGATGGTATTAAAGACAGATTAGAAATGCTGAGTAAAGCAGATGTTAGGAAAGCCCACAAATGAAAACCCTGAAGCCCCTGGGTAAAAGAACTGGGAGACACTGGCTGCCTTGGTTCCTTTACAATTTTTTGATTCTAACCCATGTGTATATCATTAAAATAAAGCACCTTTCCTATGAGTTAATTTTTGTCTAAAGTAGAGAGTCTTGTAAGCACCACCACCGTTTTCTTTGCTAAATGAGACCTAAATTAGCCTACCTTTTCCTTTTCATCAAGCAAACTGGTTTCCAGAGGGGAAATGGTACCAAATGACTGATAAAGAATTGCTTACCAGTGGAGCTGATTTCCAGGGTAGTTGTAGGTGAAGAGATATTCCTCTGACTGACTGCGTAAATTATTGTTGGAACCACTTCTTTGCTACAGCCAAAAAATACTGAAATTTTTCTCATTTAAGCATCCTACCAGCTTAAAGAATAAGAATATACACTTCAATAATTATCTTTCATCCTTAAACATAAGGTGAAATGTATGACTACCTGAAAGCTAACAGTAATAAGCCCTAGAGTTCTCTGCAAAACCAGAGTTAGAATATACACAGCCTTTAAGAAGTTAAAAGATGAAAGCTTAAAAAAGGTATTAATTCCAAAGAGAGTATGTTTGTAGCAGCCAAGGGTTGGCTTTCGATCTCAGGAAGTCTGTTATTGCATTTACTGCACTAAGTTCTCTAACAGATACCTTTTCCCCCCTCTTTTTAAAAAGTTAATATTTGAAGGACCAGGGCTAACATCACCAAAAAAACTAATCCCCTCTAAAAACTGGTGAACTTCATTTGTAAGAATTCTACAAAACTCTTTAGGAGATATATTTCTTGGATTCTAACAGCTTTTTGCTATTGCTGTTGAAGTATGGTTGATTCACAGTATTAGGTTCAGGTATACAGCAGAGTCATTCAATATTTTTATAAACTACACTCCATTTAACCCTACTACAAAACAATAACTGTATTTCCCTGTGCTGTACAATATATCCTTGTTTATCTATTTTATACACAGTAGTTCTTTGGCGACCTACAACTTAGCATATTTNCAGTATTAGGTTCAGGTATACAGCAGAGTCATTCAATATTTTTATAAACTACACTCCATTTAACCCTACTACAAAACAATAACTGTATTTCCCTGTGCTGTACAATATATCCTTGTTTATCTATTTTATACACAGTAGTTCTTTGGCGACCTACAACTTAGCATATTTTACCCATGTTGTAGCATGTATCAGAATCTCACTCCTTTTTATTGCTGAATAATAATACTGCATTGCAAGTATGTCCACACTTTCCTTAGCCATTCACTAGTTGATGGACATTTGGGTTGTTTCCATTTCTTAGCTATTACGAACATACTGCTATGAGCATTTTTGTACAAGTTTCTGTATGGGGATGTTTTTATTTATCTTGAGTATACACTTAGGAGCAGAATTGCTGGGTCATATGATAATTCTAAGTTTAATCTTTGGAACAACTGCCAAACTGTTTTCCAAAGCACTTGCACCATTTTGTTTCCACCAGAAGTGTATGAGGGTTAATTCCTATTTCATCACATCACTGCCAAATCTTACTTTCTTTTCTGTTTTGTTTGTATATGATGATCCTTCTTAAGACACAGCTATCTTGGATCTCAATGGTGTGACTGTATTAAATACTGAGATGCTAATACTTTTCTACTACACTGCTCAGATTACGCTAAATATTAGCACCTACAAGTCTTAAACTAGAAAATGAGGTTGAATCTTTAGATTCTTCAAGCTGAATTCCAGGGGTCAGGTCATCAGGAAATTTTTAACCAGTAAGCAGAATACAGAGTTCTTAAGTCCTTTTGATAATTGAACCTCAAAAGAAAAAAAAAAAAAAAAGGCTTTCTAATACAAATATAAGTAAAAGTTTAAGATTACTAGAGTTACTAATCTTAGTATCCAAATGTAAAAGTTGCCCTAAGCAAGGCTATCCGCCCATCAGCCAGCTATTTACCAGTTATTTTCAAACTGAAACTGTCCGCACACTACTTTTTCATAAAAGCTCCCTGGTACAATTTCTACATGAGAAACACATCTCACCATCTCCTCCACTCCTACCACTATCAAGAATCAAGAAACTTATCATAGAGTATCAAGAAACACTCTGAATGTACAGGAGCATAATATAGACTTAATGGATGTATAGATTTAATGGCTCTTAAAAATTGGAACTTTCAAGACTGGCAGCAACATGAGAAAATGCTTAAATGGCATTAAGTAAAAACTAAAAGTATGCAAAAATATGAGGGTACTATTATATTTTAAAATATTTGCATTTGGGAAAAATCATAAAACTCATTCCTCGTTTTCCCCAGCCTGTTTCTATGGATTTACCTATTCTAGACATTTTATATATAAATGGAGCCACATCTATGTGTATGGTGTCTAGCATCTTTTTTTTTTTTGATGTCTAGCTTCTTTCACTGAACATTATATATTTGAGCTTCATTCATGTTGTGGCATGTTATTAACTACATTTTAAAGATATACTGAATCAGTCATATAAAATTATTTTGAGACCTTCTTATATATAGGATACTATTACTTAAATAATATTTTGTTTCAACAATGTTATTTTGGAGTGCAAATGTATACAAATCAGTGGAAATTTTTGTTTATACTTAAAACTGCAAAACTACAAAAAAGAATAAATTTCAAAATATCTTTTTAAAGTATATAAAACCACTTCTAGTTACAATTATGTAATGAAATCCAATGATACATACTGTGTACCAAAAATCAGGAAAACGTGGTTCAGTGTGGAGTTACAAAATTGTGTGACCTGTCACACTCATTCAAATTTCCAAGAGTATATAGGACATCAAATGTTCTTAATTTTTTGTTCTTTATATTAAATAGCAGACACAGAGGAACCACTGTTAACAGGAGACCTGGCAGCAGCAAACAAGTTATACTGAAGAAAGCAATGCAAGGAAGTAAGAACAAAAGTTTGAGACGATAGGCCAGAGATTGTTAATTGAGATCTGGGCTTAAGCGGGTATATAAATTCTTTCAAATTGCATACAAAATTCTGTGCACCTGCCCAGAAAGAGGATTTATGGTTTTCAGCTTCTCAAGAATTATTAAATAATGAAAGGGTTAAGAGACATTTGTGTGAACTTGGATGGCTGCCAGAGAAACAAAAAAACCAGTTGAAGGAATATAAGTTAAAAATTCAGAAAGGAAATCTTGGCTGTTGATAACTGAATACCCAGTCCTTAAACAAGCCCACTCACAACTATAACCAAAGTTAGCTGTCCCACCACAAGTCTTCTCTAGCACCTGCCACCCACATGACTTTGTACTGTTTCAAGTTTGATCTTATCCTTGGCCCATGGTACCTAATAATGAGAGTGACCTCCTAGACCCACCCAAAGTATCTGAAAAAATTATAACCACTTGCAAGTACCTTATGTTACTGCAAACAAATTTATAATTTGGGCTTAATCAATTTTTCTATTTTAGCTTAAAATTATACATTCTATAACTGAAAAACAGAAGAAAATGGAAATTCTTGGAAATTAGGCAGTAATGTCTTTTCATAGAGCTTCTGAACCCAAAACACAGTCTTTGCCCTAAAAAGGGATCCTTGACCTTCAGATAAGCTAGATCCATTTAACCTTAAATGGAAGGTCCTGATTTGAGGCTACCCAAAAATGGTCCTAATTTTTCTCCATCAAAAGGTGATTTCTAAAAGTGACTTCTGACAGACAAACATGTAGTTTAATTAAGAGTTTTCCTGGTAATGACTCCAACTTTGGTCCAGTGACTCCCTTACCTCCATCTGGTTTATTGACCTGGCCAGATTTCCCTAGGTGAGGCATTTTAATTCCTGCTTATTTGACCAAGTAACTCCCCACACATCAGCTCATTTAACCTAAATATTAAAGTTCAATCTGCAGGTCCAAAAATGGACCACCTAGCTGTACTCAGATAATTTGGATCACTTAACTTCTACAGTCAAACTTACAGTACTGCCCATTTGTGCACCTATCTCCAGTTAGTCTTTCTGACTTGTTAAAACAGAGGTATTATCCAAAGAAAAGTACTGACCCAAATGTCCATCAAATCCAGAACTGGTTAAATAAATAACAGTATATACAATAATACTATGTAGCCCTAAAGAATGAAGCTTTTATGTACAGATAGGGAAAGAGCTTTAAGATATAATGGAAGAAAAAGCAACATGCAAAATTGTGTGTACAGTGGGCTACATTTTGTGTAAAGGGATGAGGGAGGACTACTTGTATTTGTTTGCATGTGTATAAAATTTCTTGAAGGATATAAAAAAAATATTTAACATTAGTTGCCTATTTTATGTGGACTTGAGTGGCTGAAGAAAAGTAAGATTTCTTACCTATATTTTGTCCATGTGAATTTGACCACATGAGCATATTATTTAATATTATTAAAAACTAAAGCTTGTTTTCTTTTGTATAGGCCAATCCCACTACCTCTGTTTGGATTCCATCTGCTTCCACTTTCTCAGAAACCTTATACTACATCTTTCTTATTAAAATCTATCCACCTTCAATTCCACAGCCCATTATTGCCTATTCCTATACCACCCTCTTCCTTCAGAGCTGATCTCCTCCCAAAATAATATGTTCTTGATGTTTCTATTCTTGGGAAAAATTCTTACCATATAATCCATTATTGAGTTCTGCTGTTTATTTCTCTCAAATAACAAGAGAATTCATCTCTAACTCTTCTTCTCTACTGACAACACCCCAGGTAACAATATCTGCTAATGCAGTGGCTTCCTAAATAGAATACATATTCTGTTTTCAGAGATCTCCTTCAAAAATTTAATTTACGTAATACTTCTCCAACCCTACCTAAAATCCTTTAGTGGCTGCTGCTGCTAAGTCACTTCAGTCATGTCCAACTCTGTGTGACCCCACAGACGGGGGCCCAACAGGCTCCCTGGTCCCTGGGATTCTCCAGGCAAGAACACTGGAGTGGGTTGCCCTTTCCTTCTCCAATGCATGACAGTGAAAAGTGAAGATGAAGTTGCTCAGTCATGTCCAACTCTTAGTGACCCCATGGACTGAAGCCTACCAGGCTCCTGTCCATGGGATTTTCCAGGCAAGAGTACTGAAGTAGGGTGCCATTGCCTTCTCCCTTCACCGGCTATCTTTCTCCTTTTCTAGGATAAAATTCAAAATCTTTAATANAAGATGAAGTTGCTCAGTCATGTCCAACTCTTAGTGACCCCATGGACTGAAGCCTACCAGGCTCCTGTCCATGGGATTTTCCAGGCAAGAGTACTGAAGTAGGGTGCCATTGCCTTCTCCCTTCACCGGCTATCTTTCTCCTTTTCTAGGATAAAATTCAAAATCTTTAATAAAGATAACAAATGTAAAGGACGTGGCACAAGCATCTTAATGACAACTCCCGGGTTACAAACATGTACCCGCTTCTCTAAAATGCTCTTTTTAGAGAGGCAAGTTTGTTCCTAAGAGATTTTGTTTGAAATGACAGACATAAAAAAGTATTTTAAATGTATTTCATAATCTTATCTTTGTGGTGCTATATCTTGGAGTCTTTCTGGGCTATAGGTCATAACCACTGTGGGTTGTGAGATCAGTTTTAGAGGGTCAAAGCTAGGACTTTTTAGAAAATGAAACAATATACAGAATACATAATGGTAAGGGTCAATACTGTTTATGAAACTTGTTTCCATTTTTATAAACAAATCTGGTATAAAATGTATTTTTTCTAACATGAGTTGTCAAAAAAAAAATCTGAACTCCACAGTCTAAGCAATTTGAAACTATGATGCTACTGTATTGCTATGATACAATTTTTTCATCTATGACTAAGAAATTATACCTCAAGTTTAACTTTCAATAGATTTCAGAATTTCAGTCATTTAAAAATGGCTCCATTTCATGTTACCCAATCTTAAATGAGGTCTGACAATTTACCTAACAGTGTAAAAAGCAAGACTATATCACACAGCTATCAGAACTCTGTGGTTCAAACCCCCAAGGCTTTGCCGTTTCTGGCAGCAGAGATACGAGCTCATGACCTGCAACACAGAGACTGCCTCTCAGGGATTCTCAACCTTCTCTGTGGCATGGAAACCTTTACCAAACTGATGAAAAGTCATGGCTCCCTTCTCAGACACTGCTTTTGAATGGATATGTAAGATTACCAAGGAAATTAGTTACAGTGAAGTGCAGTTCTATTCTTGACCCCAAAGGGATCTGTGGATTTAAAGGTAAGTGTTTCTCAAGCTAAACATTACAGTGAGTTTAAGAATTTATACATAAGGAGTCTTAGGTAACTAAAGTACACTTTAAGAAACACAAAGCATTTTGAGAAACAGTATCTAGGGACAAGAGAAAATTCCAGATAATAAAACAGGAATGGGAGGTATATTTGAAAAATGAAATTCTGATAAGCTTATTTCAATATTAAAGGTTTCTTCCCTTTCTCTATTTCTCTACTCTCATGTGTATATGGACTTCCTGCTAAAATCAACTTTACCGTAGCAAACTTGTGCCAAGGAAACTATATTTTTGGCCTCTCCCCACAAAAATTATAAAATGCAGCTACAAGAATGAAAAGCAGAATAGATTTCACTCAGTAACACAAATATTCCTGCATAATTGAAGACTCTGGGCATCACTCTATTTCTCAGACAGCATCATAAACTCATCTTTCTAATAATTTTGAATCAGTCAAATGAGATGAAAATCTGCTCTGAAGTCAGTATTTCAGTGATTTATGATATGGGGGAAGGAATAAGAATTAAAAGGGTGGGTTGCGAAGTTTGACTCAGCTGAGAATCAATCTTAGAAAGACATTGTTATCAAAGGTAGTGTACTGGAATAAAAAAATATTAAAAATGTAAAATATATTTTAGAAGGCTTTCTATTCCACACTTATCCAAAATAAATTGTTTGAATTGGAAAATTTCACTTAAATCTAATTGCAGTTAGATTTTCTACACTTGGATCCACTCCTGTGTGATTTCAATACCCCATCTTCTAAAAAATTTAATTTTTAATTGGAGGATAATTTCTTCACCAATGTCGTGTTGGTTTCTGCCAAACAAGAAGAACCAGCTATAAGTATACGTATGTTCCCTCCCTCTTGAACTTCCTTCCACCCCCAACCCCATCCCACTCCTCTAGGCTGAATACTTCATCTTTTCAAGTCTTGTTTTTTTTTAAGTTTCTTTGCTCCTTCATTACCCTGAATAGACTACTTATCAGTTCCTATGGCTTCAGGGCCCTTTTAAACTTCAAATCTACTTTTATTACTTTAACATTTAAAAAATATCACAATAAAAAGCAAGAAACTACGATAGAAATGATTAGTGGAGATGCTAAATAAAACACATTTACACTGTACTATGCATGTTACGTGCGTGCTAAGGTGCTTCAGTCGTTTCCGACTCTGTGCGACCCTATGGACACCAGGCTCCTCTGTCCATGGGGATTCTTCAGGCAAGAATACTGGAGTAGGTGGCCGTGCCCTCCTCCAGGGGATCTTCCTGACCCAGGGACTGAACTATACTATCCTATGCTATAATTAACTTTAATCGGGAATTGGTGCCTTAGTATCAATTAACGGCAAATGTACCATTTCTTATTTTGATTTGGGAGAGAAAGGTTAGACAGGGACCCCTGATCACTTACAGGAGAAAAGAAAGATGAAAGGGGAATCACCAGCTGAGGACAGAAGAGAGGCCACTGGAACAACAAACATACTTTGCTAACTTTAGCATTTTGCTGAGTGGCAGGGCTGTTTATTTTCAAATGACAAAACAGATGTTACGCAAAGGGACATTTCTGTCAATTTAGCAAAATCCTGCTGTGCTATACAAAACCTACCTTTATATGACTTATGAGATATTTTTAGAAGACCTACTTTATTATAAAGGAGCCTCATTACCTCAATTATATCACTGTATAACCCACTTCATTCCAGTAACCCATTCTTCTGACAGATTCACTCTACTGGAAAGGACTCCCAGGTTCCCATGACTGCCTTTGAGCCAAATCTAGTGTATTATATCTATTTTAATTCTTCTGCTATTCCATTGCCACATTGTGCAATTACTTCTGCCATCTAAAACTCAATTCTCATATAGCTGACTAATTCCACAGCTAACTAAGCCTGTTTCTTCATCTATAAGATGGGAATAACATTCACTGTCAAATAATTATTATGAAAATTAAGAACTTCCAGTTTCTGATCTAGCATGCAAGTACAACCAGTGCTAGGGCAGAAAAACCTAAACTATAATTCTGCTGGGAGCTGTGTGATTGCAGGGGGTTCAGTATGAACAAGCCTGGGTTATAAATTCCAGGGGAACCAGCACTAAATCTGTGTTACTTCTTGACCTATACCAGGTCCTCACAGTGACTATTAGGATCACTTATTATTAGATTATTTATTATTATATTATTAGAAAAATCCCCTCATGCTCGCAAGAGGAGGAGGAGCAAAGGAACTATTTTGATATATGTCAGAGCATTCTATTTTTCTTCACCTTAAGGGGCAGAGGTGGACACAATGAGAAGCACTGGGAATTGCAAATTAAAACAAGTAAACAAAAATATCAATACACACCTATTAGAATGATGAAAACCTAAAACACTTGACAATATCAAATGCTGATGAGGATATAGATGGAATAACAAGAAATATCACTCACTGCTGGTGGGAATGCAAATGGTACAGCCACTTTGAGAGATGGTTTGGTGGCTTCTTACAAAACTAAACATACTCTTATACAATCCAGCAATTGTGGTCCTTTAGTATTTACCTAAAGGAGTTGAAAACTTACATCCACTCAAAAAACCTACACATGGATTTAACATCAGCTTTAATCATAACCTTTATGTAAATAAACTAATACATCAAGGCAATGGAATACAGCGTTAAAAAGAAATGATCTATTAAGCCATGGATAAATTTTGACTGCATATGACTAAATGTAAGAAATCAATGTGAAAAAGCTACATTCTATTTGATTCTAAATATAAGACATTCTTTTTTTTTTTTTTTAACTTTTGGCGATTCTAAATGTAAGACATTCTTGAAAAGACAAAAAAACCCCTATGGAGACAGTAAAGGATCAGTGGTTGCCAGGGGTTAGAAGGAAGGGATGACTATGTGAAACAGAGGATTTTTTAGGGAGGACAAATATCCTGTATGATACTATAATGAAAGAGCCATGTCACTGTACATTTGTCCAAACTCATGCAATGTACAACACAAAGAGTGAAACTTCATGTAAACTATGGATTTTGGATAATAATGATGTTTTAGGGTAGGTTTAATAAAAAAAAAAAATTAAATGTGGTCCAATCAAAATCCCAGTTGGCTTATTTTCAGAAATTGACAGTGATATAGAACTACAAGGGACTAAGAATAGCCAAAATAAAGTTGAATAATAAGAACAAAGTTTGAAGATTTACATTTCCTGATTTTAAAACTTACTGCAAAACTAATGTAGGCCCAGCATTAAGAACAGACATATAACATCAGTGGACATAACAGAAGAGACCAGAAATAAACCCTTAACACTTACAGACAATTGATTTGGGGAATCAACAATGGGGAAACAGTATTCAAAAAGTGGTGCTCTAACAGGACAGTCCAGTCCATCAGTCAGTCAGTCAGTTCAGTCGCTCAGTCGTGTCCGACTCTTTGTGACCCCAAGAATTGCAGCATGCCAGGCCTCCCTGTCCATCACCAANCATGAAGTGATGGGACCGGATGCCATGATCTTAGTTTTCTGAACGTTGAGCTTTAAGCCAACGTTTTCATTCTCCTCTTTCATTTTCATCAAGAGGCTTTTAGTTCCTCTTCACTTTCTGCCATAAGGGTGGTATCATCTGCCTATCTGAGGTTATTGATATTTCTCCTATGTAAAGTAATAAATTTGGGCTTTCCTTACACTGTACACAAAAATTAACTCTTAAAAGAAAACACAGGAATAAATCTTTTTGAACCTGGGTTAGGCAAAACTTGCTCGTTATAGCTCAAGTGACAAAAGAAAAAATAAACTGGACTGTATCAGAATTAGCAATTTTTGTGCTCAAGTAATACCATCAAGAAAGTAAAAAGACCACAGGCAAAGGAAATCATAAACAAAATGAAAAGATAACCTACAGAAAGGGAGAAAATATTTGGAAATGAAGTGATCAATAAGGGATTAATCTCCAAAATATACATATATACACAAACAACTCATGCAGTTCAATAAATTAAAAAAAATAAAAAAAATAGAGATCTAAATAGATATTTCTCCGAAGACACACAGATGGCAAAAAGCACACGAAAAGATGCTCAACACCTCTATTAGAGAAATGCAAATCAAAACTTCAATTATCGATCAGAATGGACATCATCAAAAAACCCTACAAACGATAAATTCCAGGGTATGGAGAAAAGAGAGCCTCCTATACTGCTGGTGGTCATGATTGATATAAAGCCACTGTGGACAACTGAATAAGGTTCCTTGACTAAAAATAGAGCTACCATATGATCCCACAATCATATGGTATTTGTCTGGAGAAATCACAGTTTGGAAAGATATATGCACCCCAATTTTTACTGTAGCTCTACTTACATAGCCAGGACATGGAAGCAAACAATGTCTATGGACAAAAGAATGGATAAAGAAGTGATATATGCATACCATGGACTATTATTCAGTCATAAAGAGGAATGAAAATAATGCCATTGCAGCAACATGGATGGACCTAGAGATGGCCATACTGAGTAAAGGAAGACAAAATAGCATATGATATTGCTTATATGTGGAATATAAAAATAACATGGTACAAATGAACTTATTTACAAAACAGAAACAAACTCACAGATGTAAAAAAAACAAACTTATGGCTACCAAGGGAGAAGTGGGGGGAGGGATAAATTTGGAAATTGGAATTGACATATACACACTACTATACATAAAATAGATAATAAGGACCTACTGTACAGCACAGAGAACTCTACAAAATACTCTGTAACAACCTCTATGGGAAAAGTATCTAAAAAAGAGTGAATGTATGTACGTGTATGACTGATTCACTCTGCTGTACAGCAGAAACTAACACAACATTGTAAACCAACTATACTCCAATAAACATTAATTAAAAAAAAAAGTGAAAAGACAATCCACAAAACAGGATAAAACTTGCAACCTCATATCTGACAAGGGATCAGAATATATAAAGAACTCTTGACAACTCAGTAATAAAGACAATCTGATTAAAAATGGATAAAGGATCTGAACAGACGTTTCTCCAAAGATATACAAATGGCCTAGAAGCATACAAAAAGATGCTCAACATTAGCTTTTACAGAAATGCAAGCAAAACCACAATGAGATATCACTTCATAGTCATTAGAGTGGCCATTTAAAAACAAAGCCAAAAGCAGATAACAAGTTTTGGTGCTGATGTGCAGAAATTGGAACCCTTGCACACTGCTGGTAGAATGTAAAACCATACTACAAGTGTTCAGGAAAAGTCTGGCAGTCCCTCAAAAGGTTAAACATGGAATTATATGACACAGCAATTCTACTAGGAAGTGTATAAACCAAGAGATATAAAGACATATCTGTATAAAAACTTTAATTCAAACGTTTATAAAAGAATTCATAAGAGCCAAAAAATGGAAGTGCAAACATTCATCAATGATGAATGGCTAAACAAAATGTGGTTGATCCATGCAATGAAATACTTCACAATAAAAAGGAATGAAGTCCTGAAATGTATCACAGGATTCATATAGATGAATCTTGAAAACACTAAGTAAGAGGCCAGCAACAAAAGACAACCGCATATTAATATGCATATTGGTATGCANAATGGAAGTGCAAACATTCATCAATGATGAATGGCTAAACAAAATGTGGTTGATCCATGCAATGAAATACTTCACAATAAAAAGGAATGAAGTCCTGAAATGTATCACAGGATTCATATAGATGAATCTTGAAAACACTAAGTAAGAGGCCAGCAACAAAAGACAACCGCATATTAATATGCATATTGGTATGCACTGAGTGAACTCCAGGAGTCGGTGATGGACAGGGAGGCCTGGCGTGCTGCGATTCATGGGGTCGCAAAGAGTCAGACACAACTGAGCGACTGAACTGAACTGATGGACTTCTCATGTTGTTTAGGTGCTAAGTCATGTTTGATTCTTTGCAACCCCAAGGATTCTAGCTCTCCAGGCTCCTCCGTCCCTGGGATTTCCCAGGCAAGAATACTGGAGTGGGTTGCTATTTCCTTCTCCAGGGGATCTTCCTGACCCAGAGAAGACATTCATTGGCAAGCAAATTCTTTACCAATGAGCCACCAGGGAAGCCTGCACTTCTCATTGGGGAAATACAAATTAAAACTACAATGAAACACTTCTACAGACTTATTAACTCCAAAAGAAAAGCTTGACTGACAATACCAAGTGCTGTTAAGGATGTAGAGCAAATAGAACTCTCATACACAGCTGACAGGAGTGTAAACTGGTGAAACCACTTTGGCAACTTATTTTAAAATGCATCCCCAAATAGGATGGATTGATAAAAAGGTTGGATGTATGTTAAAACAAATTCAGCAAAATGTTAACTACAGACTAAGTGGTAGGAATATGGGTGCTCAAACAATTCTGTCAACTTCTCTTTAATTTTGAAATTTCTGTAATACAATATTGTGGGAAAAACTAAATTCATATCTGTTCCAATACCCAACATTTCTACTCCTGAATATATAAAAATAGGTATTTATGTATATTAAAAAAAAATGTTCATAGCACATTCATATAGCCAAAAACTAACACAACCCAAATATACATCAAATAGTAACATGGATTTTAAAAGTATATTTAGGGACTTCCCTGTTGGCTCAGCTGGTAAAAAATCTGCCTGCAATGCAGGAGATCTGGGTTCGATCCCAGGGTTGGGAAGATCCCCTGGAGAAGGGAAAGGCTACCCACTCCAATATTCTGGCCTGGAGAATTCAATGGACTGTAAAGTCCATGGGGTTGCGAAGAGTAGGACACAACTGAGCGACTTTCACTTTCTGGTGGTCCAATGGTTAAGACTTACCTTCCAATGGGTTCAATGACTGGTCAGGGAGCTATAATTCCACATGCCTTGGGGCCAAAAAACCGAAATATAAAAAAACAGAAGCAATATTGTAACAAATTCAATGAAGATTTTTAAAAATATTATCTACATTAAAAGAAGTGTATTTATTCAACTAAATCCTGTACAGCAATGAAAAACAATGAGCTGCTCCCATGAATATGAAGCAACGTAACTGAATTTCACAAACAATGCTGAACAAATTATTTAAGTTCGAAATTGGGTAAAAACAATATAAGGTGTTAAGAGGTCAGAATAGTGGCTACCTTTGGAGAAGGGGCATTCTATGTTGGAGGGATATGAGGGAGCCTTTGGGGGGTTGGATATTGGCTATATACTGATGGTGGTTATAATATGTAAGGGCTTCCCTGGTGGCTCAGACAGTAAGGAATCTGCCTGCTAAGCAAGTTCACTAGGTTATGTAGCTAAGGGATTGTTATTTACACTACTAAAGATATAGTCTTTATTGTATTATATGTAAACAATAAAAAGGTTTTACACACACATATTATACTTTAACTGTACAAGACTATACAACTCCCTCTAAATTCATGCTCACCACCTACTGATTCTTCTGGCTCCAAGATCACCAACTCATAGTTTAATCAGGGCAGTCCTTCTCTTTCATTCATTTTTCATACTGATGTTCATCACTTGATATCTTCAGAAGCTAAAGAGTTATTTTGTGATTCACTGCCCTATATTATAAATCGATCCTCCAACTTAAAAAGCCTGAAATAATTTAATACTTGATGATACTGTTTTACACTGAATAAATGCTTCATGTATATACATTAATCTTGTCTCCTTAAAGCAGTAGCTCTTTAGGGGTAAAGAACTCATTTTTCCTTTTGTCTTGGTGCTCAACACACACCTACTGACTAGTAGAAGTGAGGTATCAAGTGTCTTGGTTTTTAACCTTAAAGCCTTGCTACTCAGTTTACGGTAAACTGCTTTTTTCCTCAAATATAATAATTAAATTGTTATACAAAATTATGTGCAATTTAACTGGAACAATAAAAGTCTCATTCTTCTTAAAGTCAGTTAGCTTTATAAGAATTCCAAAAGTTTTAATAAATTTAGGAACTAAGATATCTGGAGGATCACTTTCTTCATTCCCATACTTTCAGATCCCTTATTTACCTTATTGTACACTCTCTGGATTAAGTAACAAGATTAATTGCTCAGATGCCCCTGGGAACACACTCCGGGTTTGCTATTTAATTAAAAGATAGGTATATGTACATTCACATTAAAATGAACTCAAAATATTTTTAATTGGTTACAAAAAGGAACTCTTCAAAGACTTCAAAAGCAACATATCACAAAGTCAAACTGAATAACAAAACCAAAAGGTCAACCAGATTCCCCAAGAGCAGAAAATATATTTAGTTCTCCCTTATCACTTTACTTTTCAATTGCATGTAGCAATCTCTTCTGGCATTAAAAACATACACTTTGCCTATCTATATGCTTGCTTTTCTTCACATCTTGCACTTACATCTCCACTCTGAGTCTTTGGTATTTTTACCATCTCACTCTTAATTTCATTTATATCACAAGTGCAAAAATCCTGAATATTGAGCAGGTTAACAATATCATAAGTATTTTTTAAATTCAATATTAAAAGTTACTGACAAGTAATCAACCTCTGGGAATTTGTTACAGTCTTTAAAATAATCTATGATACAGGACAGAAACACAGTATCCCTAACTCTTTGCTTGAAGAAAGGTAATACGCAGAAAATAACTATATTCAGAAATGGCTTGGGGCAAGATGACAAAGAAATATAACATCTAATTTAAATTGTATTTATTTACATCATCCTCTTTCCACTCCCTTCCTCATTTCTACAAATTCTGAAGTTGGCTGAGACAGTGAAGACAAAAAGCAGTGCTGTAAGTTGAAGAAAAAAGGCATGAAGAACCTAGAGTAGCCAGTCTGTGACACTTATACTATGTAGAAGGAACCAAACAAAATTAAGATCATTAAAAAAAAATCTATCTTAAGTATTAAGATTTTCTTAAAGATCAAAATTTTACAAAAATATATACCAGAAAGTACTAACTAAAAAATATTTTAAGAAAGTCAAGTTCTCAGATCTTCTGTACCAAGTACTCATTACCCCTATCTTCTCAAGTTACCCTATAATTACTCCTAGAATTAAACTCTAACACAAACTGTCCTAATCTTAAAGGTGCTCATACATTCTTAATGGCAAAGAATCAGCCTTAATTAAAGGACATCCAGAGTGGGAGATCATGCACAGACAAAATTCCTGCAACAATGGTTAGAAGTAAATTGCTTATTTAAAAAAAAGAAAGATGAGGCAAGCTGAACACAGACCAAACTCAAAGAAAAAAAAAAAAAGTAAAGAGATTAACTTTCCCAAAGCTTATGCACTTTATAAATTACAAGTGATGGGACAAAACTGAATATAGTCAGATAAAATAGTTAACATGGGAGAGAAAAATAGCAGAACCCTCTAAAGTACAAAAGCCAAACACTAAAGCACAGGATTCTGGGAACAATTTACACAGAAGTCAACAACCATAAAACTTCACATTCACAGAAAAACACAGTAACCGATTTTCACATTTATTCAAGTATTTGAGTGTCTGCTATGTGAAAACAGTTCTAGCAATGCAAAGATGAATCATCAGACTTGGATTCTGGAAGGGGAGATATAACATTGTTATAAAGAATTAAAATCAAATAGGAAAGGTAAAGTGTCCTAGGAAAGGTAAACAAGTGCTAAGTGAGTTCAGATTAAGAAGCTATTCATGTTGGGGGAGACTGGGAATGATTAAGAGGGGTATTCTGGGCAATGAGCAAAGGCAGAGGCTGGGAACCAGAAGGCATACATATATACTGGGTTGACCAAAAAGTTCATTTCCATTTCTCTGTAACACCATTCAAAAACCCGAATGAATTTTTTGACCAATCCAAAAGATTATATATAGCAAATGTCAGTCTGACTAGAGTACAGATTTTATGTGCGTATGTGTGTGTGTTCAGTCACTCAGTTGTGTCTGACTCTTTGAAGACTCCATGGACTGTAGTCCACCAGGCTCCTCTGTCCCTAGAATTTTCCAGCAAGAGACTAGAGTGTGTGTATGCGTGTGTGTGTGTGTGGAGGGGAGGCAGTTGGCCTTTGGACAGATGTCTGCCACCCTACCTCCCCAGATACCAGCATCTGAAATAAAGCAAACTTTCCTCCCCCCCCCACAAAAAACCAAACTGTAGTGGGTTGCCATTTCCTTCTCCAGGCGATCTTCCCGACCCAGGGACTGAACACTCATCTCTTGCATCTCCTGCATTGGCAGGCAGTTTCTTTGCCGCCGTGCCACCTGTAATTTCATATGAGACTATGAAAAGCTGGGAAAGTATAAAAGAAGTGAGATTATAACTCTGAATGCTAAGATAGGTCTTTAGTGATGAGTCATGAAGAATCATTAAGGATTAAGAGGCAAGGGAATCTGATTTGGACAGAATCTACTGAATAACAAGGGATGAAATGAATGGGGAGAAGAGCAGACATTAAACAGTAAATTGTGAGAGGTCATGAAGACCTCAGTTGCAGTGGTGATGGTGTAAGAGGGAGAAGGCAGAGTTCTAGGTCTATAATGTGTAAGGTGCCATTCCACTCTATTGAGAAACTTTTAAAATCTGAACGCATCACTCTCACTTTTAAGAAAATTGTGATCTGGAAAAATAATAAATGTTAAAGCATCAGGAACTAATTAATAAGGTAATATATGATTTCCAGATAAATATTACACAGAAAAAGTACTGTATTGGAAGAAATCAAGAGAGGGAAAAATGAAAGTGGAAGCTTTATTAAAGAGGTTGGAGTTGATCTGCACCTCAATGAAAAGGTAGAACTTTAAGAGGGGAGGGATAAAATCTCACAAACAATTCGATTAATAAGATATGTTAAACAATTTGTTTATTAAGAGTAAGATATGTGAGATACATTGAGGTAATTTTCAGCAAAATGGTAAACAAAACACTAGTACATTAAAAATAATAATACAAAAAAAACCCCTCATAACCTCAATTACCTGAACTTAATAAATATATCAAAAAAACAAGGTATTATTTATTACAGGTTCAAAAGCTTAAAAATAAGTATTTTCTTAGTTTAGATTTTTAAATGAGACAGAGTAGAGACCATGCCTTAAAAAAACAACTTTCAGTCAGTTTGAAATATCCAAAATGTTGTTTGTTATTTGTGAAAGAAGTTCCTCAAGACGAACATAATCTGATAAACCCTCTTCATAGTCTACATATAAGTAACAACCAGGATATGTACTCAGATCCATCTGACTCCAAAACCAGAGCTACAATTGCACTCAGAGCTGTATTATAATTTTTCTTGATTTCAAAATCTCAAATGTATTAATCACAAAGTGCAGGGCAGAAGTAAGAGATCAGTAAATCTCAAACTACTGAACATACAACTAATGCAAAACTAAGAGATACCACTTTGTGCAAATATATACCTATTCAGATAAAAATATTGTAAAGAGCTTTTTTGCAGTCATTTAATATTAACTTTTTAACACAGTGAATTAACCTATGAGGAATGGGGGTCTTCGAGTGACTAGTAAGTGACTAGTTCACTTACACCTTCCAAGGCTGGGCTATCTTACCTGGCCCTTTCCTCAGCCTTTCATGACTTACTTTCCCTCTATCAACCCTTCTAAGATTGTCATTGATGGGTTGATTTCCTTTGTATTCTTTTAAAAAATTCCTTCCTTAAAGAGTAGATGGCATGTCATATTTCTTGTTTTTTATCTTCTAATTCAAGAACAGCTCTAACCTCTTATCTCAGATTTCTTTAAGGACAAGGATTCACGTTCTTTCTCATAAAATAAACATTTTGTTAAGATTATAAGGGTTTGAAAAAAATTACACTATTTTATCAATGATTATTTTAAACCAATTACTATATTTAGTATTATTGGGATTAGATTTTTAGGATTGATTTCTAAAAAATGACCCACAATTAAGGAAAAAGGCACTAGGAATATGCATAATTTTTACAAGACATTCAATTGCATTTGCCTCAAAATAAATATATTAATTCATTTAAAGGAAATCCAGTCTTCAACCGGTAACTGGAGTGCCTATTATGTCCCGGCACTATTCTAGGCACTTGGGAAACCACAATTTTTTTTAATACTCCCTTTTCTTCATGGAGTTTACCACCAGCGGGAGAAACAGATAATAATAAATAATGTTAGAAAATGATAAATGCTATGGGAAAATAACAGAACAGGGTAAGCTTAGCAGAGTGCTAAGGTAAGTGCAATTTTAAATAGGGTGGTCAGAGAGGATTTAAGAAGGTGTCACAATTTAAGTAAAAACTTGAAAGGAAGGGAGTCAGCCATGATGATACCTGGGGGAAAAGTACTCAAGGCACAGAATCAACCAGGGCAAAGGTTTTGGTGTATCCTAGAACAAAGAGGCCAGAGAAGTTAAAGAGAAGCCAGCACGGGTGGAGTAGCAGCAAGTATAAAGAGAGCTATGTGTGCTGGCAGAGAGTACAGATCATGTAGGGTTTATAGGACACTAAGGAATCTGGATTTTACTTTGAATGAAAAGAGGATTCACAGAAAGTTTGGTAGAGTTTCATGATCTATTTTACCAGAAACAATCTGGATGATAGATTAAATATAGATTAAAGGGAGAGCAAGGCTGAAAGCAGGGAGACCAGTGAGGAGGCTACAAAAGAAACCCAGGAGAGAAATATGTGTTTTCCATAAACTTGACTACAGTTTATTTATGCTTACTTTCAAGCATAAATAAAAAAACAAATCTCAGATCCTGCTAATAGGAAATAATTGGATCTTATTGAAGTTTATTATAGAGCTCTTGGCATATACATGTGCACACATCTTTTAACTACTCACTGCAGAATACCAAATGTATTCTTTTATAATCAGTTATTCTCTGAATTTTTAAAACATCCTTTTGTAGCTAAAACTATTCTTTAAAGAAATAAGCCAGTATTTCTATAGCTGTCAATTATATACTATTTTTGAAGAAAAATAAGTTACTTCCGTTCATTAAAAGTATAAATTATTTATCTTGGATTGGTGTTTCTCAGATGATCTGAATTTTACATTCCTAACACATTTTACATTCCTAAAACATTTCAGTTCCTTCAGGTAAGACAAATTTTTACAAAAGTTTCTCTTGTTATACTTTTATCTTTAAAGAAATTACTTTCTTCAAATTGATACCAAAGTTGCCTATCAGTATCTGGGTTGTTCATTTCAGGAAAAGGAAACCACGAAAAACTCCCATTGTCACAAATAACATATTTCAAAAAGACGTTCCTACCTGATACCAAAAAAGAGCCCTCTCTTTATTATCTTATCCTCCTGGAAAATGCAAATATTGAATACAATCTCCATAAATTCTAAAGAAGTTATTCTTAACAATGTATAAGATACACATGTATTTAAGAGAAAGAGTACAATAAGTTGAAGATATTTTACTTGTTTAGAAGAGGACTAAGGAATACAGGAGATTCTGAAATAAAAACTCGTACCTCTAAAAAACTTTTTTCATGAAATGGAAATAAGCACATCGTCCTATAACATTTATGAAGGAAATCAAGAGTGAAATTTGAAGGAAAGTAAGAATGAAAAAATTTACTTGCTTCAAAGACTCAGGAAAGCACTTAGATTTGGCTTGGAAGAGACTTCTCCTGTGACAATTCTTTGGAAGAAATGGGTGTGTAAACTTATATAACAATACTCCATTTAAATTCATTAATTCACTCAACATTTAAGTGTTTATGTGCCAGAAACTGCACTAAGCACTGGGGGTAGTCCCTGTTCTCAAGGACTTAACAGTTTTCCAGTTACTGAGCAACTACTATGAAGCCAGATGTTGTGGATACAACAAACAGGAAACAGAGTTCCTACCTGCATTCAGCTTATACTGGAGAAGGAGGGAAATGCCTCAAGAATGAGACACACATCTAACTTAACAAGGACAACATATAAGTGTTATATGCGTTGCTTTTGAAAGTGCGGACACTTCCTTCATGGGAGACACAAAGAAGGGAGTGATTAATTCAAGGAGAAAGGGAGGGGAATTTAGGAACTTCAGATACAGCTCAGCTGAGTCCTCAAAGAGGATTACAGGCTCACCTGCTGACCTTGGGGGAAGGGTTCCAGAGAGAGCAACTGGAGCTAAGGCAGAGAGGTGTGAACAAGCTGTGTGTTTGACAGGCCTGGAATATGAATCTGAGGGATAAATCATGGAGTTTTCTGTAAACCACATGAAAAGACTGGATTTTACTAGCATATATGAAAGGCCCCTGATGGGTTTTATTCAGAAAACCAGCATTTGTGATCAGGTTTTTCTGGTGTGGTGAGACACTGATTAACATAGGAATGAGAAAAGAATAACACTAGATAATGATGTCACCACATGAAACAACAAAGGAGACTGCCCAGTTAGAAAATTAAACCCCAATCAGGAAAAAAAATTAAGCCACTTAACTATCCAAGTCCTTCTGGTAAAGTTTTTAATCAATATTTTGAAAAAATAGAGGAAAGGTTTATACATATATTATGGATTATAACATCTACGTATCTACTTTGAGTTTTCTAAAGAGGTCTTCAGTTCTTTACAAATCGTGTAAAGACATCTGGAGCTCCTGACTGCTGTACAAAAAGCAGTGAAACTATTTAGAAGACAAGTCTTTGATACACAGGGAGAACCATGAGTAACAAGGTATTTCTCAAGTAAGGTTTAAAGGTTTCCAAAGTTCAAGATAATCAAGTTCTCTAAATCAGCGCGTTTAAAAGGTGTGTCACAGGGGTGGAGCAAAAAGAGGAGGGGTTCAGAATTAATATTGTTGTTGCTGTTCAGTCGCTAAGCTGTGTCCTACAATTAATATAAACACACACACACATATATATGTATACACATATATATAAAGAAGCAACTCCATGTTGCTAAAACCAAAATCACTACTTGAAAATCTCCCAAGCACAGGAAGAAATGAACGCCTACTAAATTCAATGAATANCTTTTGGGTCTTTGGTTCCTCCCCACGCGAACTGCTCCCTCTTCGCTCGTCTCAGCTCTTACCTGTGCGTTGTTTTGACAGTCTTCTCGCCACTTTCTGCCAAGTAATCCATTTTTAAACCCATATCTGAATGGATCACTCCCATGACTAAAATATTAAACGGTCTGTACCTTCAGAATAAAGTCCAAACTCACTACCTCCCCAGTCACTTTCCAATCCTCCTACCTCACAGTCAGAAGAATTCTACCGATTATTCTATTTATTTCTATTCTTACCACCATAGTACAAGCTACCGTCATTTCTCTGCTGTAATACTTTGAACTATTTCCCCTGCGTTCGCCATTGGCCCCATTCAATTTACTATTTGTACAGTTATCTTTTAAAAATGTAAATCTGATGAGGTCATTCCTGTAGGAGGAATTTAAGCCTTTTAAAACACTCATTAAAAACTTCCCAATACTGTTATGACTGAAGTATTAATTCTTAAATGGTTTACAAATCTGGCTACCTCCCCAGTCTCATTTGTGGCCTTGTTCCCTCACATATTCTAAACTCTAGGATGTCTAAATAGTTTTCAGTTATCTAGAAGACTATTCCCTCTGGCTGAGACCTTTACCCATAATGTTTCTCTGACATAAGTCACTTCTCCTCACTCCTGACCTTAAACCTTCCATCAAACTATATCCCCACTTGTCCTTCCTGGACTCAACTTTGATTCCACTGGGAAGCCTGTCCTATAACCCTCCTGTCTGGGTTAGTTACCTCCTCTGTGCTCACAGTCCCTGAGCACTCAGTTCCCGAGTCCCTGTGAGTCTCTATCACAGCCAGATCAAGCTGGATCTGCCCCTCCTCTGTACTAAGACCTGGCACATTGCCTGAGGCAGAATAGGCTTTCTTCTTAACCGAAGTAACAAAGAGTTCAAGAGGCAATGTATGTAGAGGGAGGAAATAAGAAAGATGAGAATGTTCTAATAGTCATTCATTCAACGAGAGGAAAAGAGAGTCTTGATTGTCTTTTTTTCATGCTTCATTTACTAATTTTTTTTTTTCCACTAGACTCTATATTAGGCACTAAGGAAATCTGGCTTATTCTTGATGGAGCCAGAATCCAGCTAGGAAGATATGCAAACAGTGATGTCTTCTGCCACGCCCAGGACAGGTTTCTAGAGGGCACTGCTGCTGCTGCTGCTAAGTCGCATCAGTGCGACTCTGTGCGACCCCATGCGACCCCATAGATGGCAGCCCACTAGGCTCCTCTGTCCCTGGGATTTCTCAGACAAGAGTACTGGAGTGAGGTGCCATTGCCTTCTCCTCTAGAGGGCACAGGAGTGAGTAATTAGAGCATTGGATGAGGATCAGAAACGATTCTTGGAAGTAGAACTGTGTTAAAACGGCATGTCCTAAGTGCTGTAACTTTGAAGTCCTTGTTCTGCAAAATCACATATTTTATTTGAATACACTCATATGACACATTAAATGTAACCATTTTGCTATTTTCCCTCTTTTTCAAGAGGTACCTTTCTTCCTATTAATGGCTCCCACCTGAATAGGTGTATCTGTAATGCCATGTTTTTTATCAGAATCTTTCACACATCCCCAAGAATCATTGCTTAATTCTGTGGCTTGGACAAATAAAATTATTGGATCATTTGGAAGGAAATTTTCAGGTATTTTCCTCTTTTCTCTTATTGCCATTTTCCTGGTCCTCTCTGAACTGTTGTGACAACTTCTTAATGAAGCCCTTGGCTCTGCACCATCTATACATTCTCCACATTACTGTCATGAAGAATGTGGTCAGAGAGCATTCATAGACTTGTGGTTCAGAAATTTCGCATATTAAGGCCTTGAACCATATGGTCCCAACCTGATCTCCAATATGACTTTTTTAAATTTTAAATTTATTTTTAAACTGAAGGATAATTGCTTTGTAGAATTGGGTTGGTTTCTGCCAAACATCAACATGAATCAGCCATAGGTATACATAAGTCGTCTCCCTCTTGAAACTCCCTCCCACCTCCTTCCCCATCCCACCTATATCAGTCTTGACTCCAACCAGGCATCCTATACTCTAGCCACCTCATAATACTTACCATGCCCTCAATTTTCACTATGCTTTTCCATTTCTGATCCCTTGCCATGCTGTTCCCTTTTGTTGAAATCCAACTATCTTTAAAGACCGTCCTTAGATGCTACTTTCTTCATATAGCTGCCCTTGATTTCATTTAGTTGAAATATATGTAAGAATATAAAATAAACGGGATCCATTACTTTTATATTGTATATATCTATGTGAATAGTTTAACATAACTTCTATGTATAGGCATAGATGTGTGTATATCTTAATATATATGTAAGAATGAATGAAAGCATAACTTCCATTTATTAGCCTGAGTCTTGAAAGTTTGATGTTAACATTCATGTTTTACAGGGATAGAAATATGGCTTCACATGGCTACTCAGGGGGTAAGTTCAGTTCAGTTCAGTCTCTCAGTCGTGTCTGACTCTTTGCAACCCAATGAATTGTAGCACGCCAGGCCTCTGTGTCCATCACCAACTCCTGGAGTTCACTCAGACTCACGCCCATCGAGTCAGTGATGCCATCCAGCCATTTCATCCTCTGTTGTCCGCTTCTCTTCCTGCCCTCAATCCCTCCCAGCATCAGAGTCTTTTCCAATGAGTCAACACTTCACATGAAGTGGCCAAAGTACTGGAGCTTCAGCTTTAGCATCATTCCTTCCAAAGAAATCCCAGGGCTGATCTCCTTCAGAATGGACTGGTTGGATCTCCTTGCAGTCCAAGGGACTCTCAAGGGTCTTCTCCAACACCACAGTTCAAAAGCATCAATTCTTCGGTGCTCAGCTTTCTTCACAGCCCAACTCTCACATCCATACATGACTACTGGAAAAACCATAGCCTTGACTAGATGGACCTTAGTTGGCAAAGTAATGTCTCTGCTTTTGAATATGCTATCTAGGTTGGTCATAACTTTTCTTCGAAGGAGTAAGCGTCTTTTAATTTCATGGCTGCAGTCACCATCTGCAGTGATTTTGGAGCCCCCAAAAATAAAGTCTGACACTGTTTCCACTGTTTCCCCATCTATTTCCCATGAAGTGATGGGCCCAGATGCCATGATCTTCATTTTCTGAATGTTGAACTCAGGGGGTAAAGCCAGTATTTAAATTATGTACCAATTGCCTCTATTAGGTTGGGAGAGGGAATTATGTCATTTTTTGTTCTGATAGTCTTTTCTCAGTGAATAAAAATGAGAATGGGAGAAGACTTATCTTCAATGCCTTTAGCATCCATGTGTACTTTTGTAAGGAAGTAGCTATTCAATGATCCTTCTTCCTAATCTAATTTTAGAAGGGAACATTTGGAACGTGTCCTGTATACCAGAAAGGGTGATCTAATCACAAAACAATTTTAAATAAAAAAGTAACCAACACTATTGAAGTGACAAAGACTCCTCTAGACCCAGCTCTAGTCAGGCTCATCTAAGCCCTCAAGGCTCTAACTTTGGGCTTTGTGCTTGACCTACTTATTTCGGTTTTAGCAAGAATCTAGTTGAATTAGTTTAGCCAGAGTCCCTCTCCCTTTGTATCTGACCACCTTGGCCTGCCTTTAGCAGAAGTCCTATCAATGTTTTTAGTCAGAATTCCCTTTTATCCCTGATGTTTCCTCTTTGTAGTTTTCCATCCACTGTCTCCCACCCTGTTCCTTGCCCATAAATTCCCACTTGTCCTTTTTGTATAATATAGAGTGAAGTCTAATTCTATACTGAGTCTCTTGTGTCCTATTCCAATAGGTACTGAATAAAACATGCCTTCACCGCTTTGTCTGATTCTTGTTTTCTCTGACTTCAGGATATCTAACGCAGAAGCAAATATGAAAGTCTGGTATCTTCTGTTGAGCCAGATTTTTTTTTAATAGTTTTTTTTTTATACCAGTTTTAGGTTACATCAAAAAACTGAGCAGAAGGTACAGAGATTTACCATATACCCCTGCCCCCATATGTGCATAGCCTTCTGCATTATCAACACCCTGCACCAGACCAGCTTATTTGTTTATTTTTGGTTGCGTTGAGTCTTCATTGCTGTGAGTATGCTTTCTCTAGTTGTGACGAGTGGGGTCTTTCTAGTTACGGTGCACAGGCTTCTCCTTGCAGTGGCTTCTGTTGTTACACAGCACAGGCTCTAGGGGCATGGGCTGAGTAGTTGTGGACCATAGATTTAGTTACTCTGCAGCATGTGAATCTTCCCAGACCAGGGATTGAACCCATGTTCCCTGCACTGGTGGGCAGATTCTTAACCACTGGACCACCAGGGAAGTCCCAAACATTTGTTAAATGGTAAGCTATCACACAAAATGCTTGTTAATGTTAGGGTTCACTCATGGTGTTGTACATTCTATGGGTTTAGACAAATATATAATTATGTGTATATACCATTATAGCATCATACAGAATAGTTTCGCTGCCCTAAAACTCTTCTGTACTCAGCCTATTCATTCCTCCTTTGGCAACCACTGATGTCTTAGCAGTCTCCATGGTTTGATTTTTTTCAAAATGTCATATATTTAGAATCTTACAGCATGTAGTCTTTTCACATTGGCTTCTTTCACTTAGGTGAAAACTAAGATTCCTCTGTTTCTATTCATGCCTTGATGGTTTCTTTTTATCACTGAATAATATTCCACTCTCTAGCTATCTCATAGTTTATTTCTTCATTTATCCACTGAAGGACATTTTAGTTGCTTCCAAGTTTTGGCAATTATGGATAAATCTACTATAAACATCTGTGTATGGGGTCTTTTTCCCAATTATTTTTATTGTAGTAAAATATACAACATAAAATTTACCATCTTAACCATTGTAAGTGTAAAGTTCAATGTTAAATATGTTCATAATATTTTGCAACCATCACCAGCATCCATCTCCAGAACACTTTTCATCTTGTAAAACCAAGTGAAAGTGAGTGAAATCGCTCAGTCATGTCCGACTCTTTGCGACCCCATGGACACCAGGCTCCTCAGTCCATGGGATTTTCTAGGCAAGAGTACTGGAGTGGGTTGCCTTTTCCTTCTCCAGGGACCGTCTCGACCCAGAGATTGAACCCAGGTCTCCCGCGTTGTAGACAGACGCTTTACCATCTGAGCCACCAGGGAAGTCTCCAACTATCCATCAAACAATAATTCTTCTTTTTCCACTTCTCTCAGCTACTGACAACCACCATCCTACTTTCTGTCTCTGATTTTGACCGCTGTAAGTATTTTATATAAGTATAATCACACAGCGTTTGTACTTTGTGACTGGGTTGTTTCATTTAGCATAATGTCTTCAAGGTTCATCCTGGTATAGCATATTGTAGAATTTCCATCCTTTTTAAAGCTGAATAATATTACATTGTATGTATGTACCACATTTTGCTTATCTATTCATTCATTGATGGACAGTTGGGTTGCTTTCACATTTTAGCTGCTATGATCCTGCTATGAACATGGATGTACAAATATCTTTTCAAGACCCTCATTTTAATTATTTGATTATACACCAAGAGTGAAATTGATGGATCATGTGGTAATTCAGACTGCTTTTCCACAGTAGTTGTACCATTTTACATTCCCTCAAACAATATGTTTGCAGGTTTTTATGTGAACTTGTTTTCAAGTAATTTGGCTGATATCAAGAAGCACAATTGCTGGATTATATGGTAAAAGTATGTTCAGTTTGTAAGACACTACCAAACTGTCTTCCAAAGTGGCTGTGCCACCAGCAAAGAAGGAGTATTCCTATTGTTCCATATCCTTACCAGTTTTTGGTGTTGACAGTGTTTGGGTTTGGGTTTGGGCCATTTTAATAGGTATGTAGTAGTATCTCATTGTTTAATTCCCATTTCCCTGAAATTTTCCTTTCATGTGCTTATTTACCATCTGTATATTTTAACTGGTGAGGTGTTTGACTCATTTTTTTTAAAAAGGGGTCTTTTGCTGCTTCATAAAAATTTTAGAATCAGTTTGCTGATAACCTCAAAATAACTTGCTGGAATTTGGGATTCACTGAATCTACAGATCAACTTTAGAAGAACTGACATCTGGACAATGCTGAGTCTTCTTATCAATGAATGTGGATATCTATCTCTCTATTTACTTAGATTTCATTATTCAGAATTTCATAGTTTTTCACATATAGGTCTTGTACATATTCTATTAGATATATATCTAAGTATTTCGGTAAATACTTAGTGACATTGTACAAGAGACAGGGATCAAGACCATCCCCAAGAAAAAGAAATGCAAAAAAGCAAAATGACTATCTGAGGAGGCCTTACAAATAGCTGTGAAAAGAAGAAAAGTGAAAAGCAAAGGAGAAAAGGAAAGATATACCCATTTGAATGCAGAGTTCCAAAGAATAGCAAGGAGAGATAAGAAAGCCTTCCTCAGCTATCAATGCAAAGAAGTAGAGGAAAACAATAGAATGGAAAAGACTAGAGATCTCTTCAAGAAAATTAGACACACCAAGGGAACATTTCATGCAAAGATGGGCTCAATAAAGGACGGAAATGGTATGGACCTAACAGAACCAGAAGATGTTAAGAAGAGGTGGCAAGAATAAATAGAAGATCTACACAAAAAAGATCTTTATGATCCAGATAATCAAGATGGTGTGATCACTCACCTAGAGCCAGACATCCAGGAATGTGAAGTCAAGTGGGCCTTAGGAACCAAGATTGCTGGGAGAAATATCAATAACCTTAGACAAGCAGATGACACCACCCTTATGGCAGACAGTGAAGAAGAACTAAAGAGCCTCTTGGTGAAAATTAAAGAAGAAAGTGAAAAAGTTGGCTTAAAGCTCAGCATTCAGAAAACTAAGATCATGGCATCTGGTCCCATCACTTCATGGCAAATAGATGGGGATACAGTGAAACCAGTGGCAGACTTCATTTTTGGGGGCTCCCAAATCACTGCAGATGGTGACCTCAGCCATGAAATTAAAAGATGCTTACTCCTTGCCAGGAAAGTTATGACCAAACTAGACAGCATATTAAGAAGCAGAGACACTACTTTGTCAACAAAGGTCCAGCTAGTCAAGGCTTTGTTTTTTCCAGTAGTCATGTATGGATGTGAGAGTTGGACTATAAAGAAAGTGGAGCACCAAGGAATTGATGCTTTTGAACTGTGGTGTTGGAGAAGACTCTTGAGAGTCCCTTGGACTGCAAGGAGATCCAACCAGTCTATCCTAAAGGAGATCAGTCCTGCGTGTTCATTGGAAGGACTGATGCTGAAGCTGAAACTCCAATACTTTGGCCACCTGATGCGAAGAGCTGACTCATTTGAAAAGACCCTGATGCTGGGAAAGATTGAGGGCAGGAGGGGAAGGAAGGGGACGATAGAGGATGAGATGGTTGGATGGCATCACTTACTCAGTGGACATGAGTTTGTGTAAACTCTGGGAGCTGGTGATGGACAGGGAGACCAGCGTGCTGCAGTTCATGGTATCAAAAAGAATCGGAAATGACTGAGTGACTGAACTGAACTGAACTGAACTTAATGTAAGTGATTGCATTTTTAATTTCAAACTCCACTTGTTCATTGCTGGTTATACAGAAAAGCAACTGATTGTTGTATATTAACACTGTATCCTCCAATGTTACTCTCAGTTTAGTTCAGTCGCTCAGTCGCGAACCCATGAATTGCAGCACGCCAGGCCTCCCTGTCCATCACCAACTCCCAGAGTTCACTCAGACCCACGTCCATAGAGTCAATGATNTCTGAATGTTGAGCTTTAAGCCAACTTTTTCACTCTCCACTTTCACTTTCATCAAGAGGCTTTTTAGTTCCTCTTCACTTTCTGCCATAAGGGTGGTGTCATCTGCATATCTGAGGTTATTGATATTTCTCCTGGTGATCTTGATTCCAGCTTGCGCTTCTTCCAGCCCAGCGTTTCTCATGATGTACTCTGCAAATAAGTTAAATAAGCACAATTAGGTCCTTAATAATTTTAAAAAGCATACAGTGGCCCTAAGATTAAAAGTCTGAGAACTGCTATTCTAAATCTTCCCCACTCAAGTGTGTTCNTATTTCTCCTGGTGATCTTGATTCCAGCTTGCGCTTCTTCCAGCCCAGCGTTTCTCATGATGTACTCTGCAAATAAGTTAAATAAGCACAATTAGGTCCTTAATAATTTTAAAAAGCATACAGTGGCCCTAAGATTAAAAGTCTGAGAACTGCTATTCTAAATCTTCCCCACTCAAGTGTGTTCCATGGATTGCACTACCTAACTCACTTGGGAGCTTCTTAAAAATGCCAACTCAAAAAAAAAAAAAAAAAAGGAAAATAGAAATGTAAACTTTCAGACCCCACACAAGACTGAATAAATAAGAATGTACCTTTTCATGATCCTTTGATGATTTAGATGCCCATTAAAGTTTGAGAAACACTGGTCTAGGGGTGTTAAAAAAATCTTCCTGACACTTGAGTTTTATAGAATGACTAGGAGCAGCTCGGGAGGACTGATGACCAAGGACTCAGGCAGAAAGGAGAACATGGATGAAATAATAGTAGAGAGAAATGTTATGACACGCTGGGAAACTGCAAACAGAACATATCTGATTTTTGATAACATTCTTTTTCAAATTTTAAAAATTGTGTTAAAATACGTGTAACATAAAATTTACCACCTTAACCATTTTTTATATGTGTAGTTCAGTGGTTTTAAACACCACAATCCATTCCCATACCTCTTTTTATCCTGTAAAACTGAAACCCTATACCTAGTAAACAATAATCCTCCAGTTATCACCATGAACAAGGGTTCCAATTTCTCCACTTGCCAATATTAGTTGTTGTCTGTTTTTCTGATAGAAGCCATCCTAATGAGTGTGAGGTCATAACTCATTATAGTTTTTATTTACGTTTTCCTAATGATCAGTGAGGAAAAGGCTATGGCAACCCACTCCAGTACTCTTGCCCGGCAAATCCCATGGATGGAGGGGCCTGGTAGACTGTAGTCCATGGGGTAGTGAAGAGTCAGACACGACTGAACGACTTCACTTTCACTTTTCACTTTCATGCATTGGAGAAGGAAATGGCAACCCACTCTAGTGTTCTTGCCCAGAGAATCCCAGGGACGGGGGAGCCTGGTGGGCTGCCATCAATGGGGTCGTACAGAGTAAGACATGACTGAAGTGACTTAGCAGCAGCGGCAGCAACAATCAGTGATGCTGAGCATCTTTTCATCTGCTTCTTGGCTATTTGTATATCTTCTTAGGAGTAATATCTATTCACGTACTTTGCCTATTTTTGAATCAGGTTGCTTTTTTATTGTTGAGCTTTAGAAGTTCTCTATATACTTTGTATATTAATGCCTTAAAGATAAAATATTTGTCAATATATTCTCCTATTGTTCTTTCCCTATTGAATGGTGTAGAGACTTTTGTCAAAAATCACTTGACCATATATGTTATAGTTTATTTCTGGGCTGTATATTTTATTCCATTGATCTTTATGGTTGTATTTATGCCAGTATCACACTATTTTGATTACTTTAACTTTGTAGTAAGTTTTGAAATCAAGAAGTGTGAGTCTTCCAGTTTTGTTCTTTTTCAAAATTGTTTTGTCTTTGTGGGGTCCCTTGAGACGCCATGTGAATTTTAGTATGCTTCTTCATATTGCAAAAAAAAAAATGTAGTGGGTATTTTGGTAGGGATCACATTGAATCTATAAATTGTTTTGGGCAATATTGTCGTTTTTTAACAATATTAAATCTTCTATTCCATAAATATGAGGTGTTTCCATTTATTTATGTCTTATTTAATTTCTTTCAGCAATATTTTATGGTTTTCATTGCACTTAACATCTTAAGTTAATTCCTAAGTATTTTATTCTTTTTGATGCTATAGTAAGAGGATTGTTTTTATAATTTCCTTTTCAAATTGCTCATTCTTACTGTATAGAAATGCAACTGACTTTTGTGTTGACTTTGTATTCTGATTTTTTTCTGAATTAATTAATTAGTTCTAACAGACTTTTTTGTGGAATTTTTAGCATTTTCTACATATAAGATTATACTATCTGCAAATAGAGATATTTTTATTTCATCCTTTCCAATCTGGAAAGGATTGGATTTGGTTTCAATTCAAATCCAATTGAAAATTAGTTTCAATTTTTTTTTTCTTGCCTACTTGCTCTGGCTACAACTTCCAGTACTATGTTGAATAGAAGTGGTGAAAGTGGGCATCCAACCTTACCTTGTTCCTGATATTAGGGGAAAAGTTTTCCATCTCCTCCATGGCTGTGGCCTCCATCATGCTCTCAGTGGCCCCACATTCCTCCCATGGCCAGGGCCATCATGGCCATGGTGTTCATGAGGGGGTGGCCCTCAATGGTTGTGGCCTCAAAAACCAGGAACATCATGAGGCTGGTGGCCATGGGGTCCGTCCCCTATGTCCAAAGACTTCATGGGGCCAGTGTCTACCACCAGCATCCATTCCTCCACCAGGGCCTTCATGAGGGCAATGTCCACTGCCTTTACCCCCATGCCACTGCCAGGGCCTTTGTGGAGATGATGCCCACCATCTCCAACCACACCCCCACCAGGGTCCCCTCCTCCATTTGGGAGTCCTCCTTCAGAAAGACCTTTTCTGGCCCCTCAGACTGGAGGAAGAGAAGGTTCATTTCCTCCTTGGCCACCATGGCCTCTATGGTATGGTCCAGGACCTGATGCTGATCCCCCCACACCAGGTCACCCTGCATGGTGTCACACGGGCCATCCCAGAAGGGATCACCACTCCATCCCTGGAAGAGGGTGGGGGACACAGCAAACGTGGACCCTCTGGGCTACCAGGACACCCAAGTCCTCCATGGGGATCTGGCATAGGTTTCCCAGCTTCAGGGAGGAAGTGCTGCATGCCCTTGGGCCCCTCGGGGCCTTCCAGTAAGAAACCACTGGCTATTGGACCAGGCCTGAATCCAGGTGGCACCAGCATCTGCTTGATCTTGTCTGAATAGTCTGGTTGCTTTGGCCTTCCTGTGAGGGCCAACTGTTAGGTCTACCCATGATGGAGGAGAGGCTCTCCTGCAAACTGATGCCTCCTGCTCTAGGATCCTGGGAACTCTTCTGGCACCTGTGCTTCCAATAAAATTGGCCATAATAGGAGGCAACTTCAAACTGCCTTCCCCATCAGGTGAAACACAGGCCCCTTAGGCTCTAGGGTCTCATCCATGGAACAATCCACATCTAGGGTAATGAGTTTGGGTGGGGGGAATAGGCTCCTAAGGCTCAAGATCAGGCTCATTGAGGAATTTCCTTGTTCGGGAAGAGCTCCTGAAAGATCCCCTTCTCCTCCTCAGCCTGGATGTACCTCCTGTTGCTTCCAGGGATAATGAGAGGCAAAAGCAGCACCAGGGGCCTGGTGCACATCCAGGGCACCTTCTCCTCCATGGTGTTGTGGCTCAGATGCCAGCCTATCTCAAACACGTGTTTGCTCTGATGGTATCTCTCACTTAGCTGACCTGCCAAAGTCCTTGATCTTACTCACATTTGCTCATTCAGTTTCATCCAGTTCAAAACAGAAATACTCTCCCAGTTTGCCCTGTGGCCGCATCACAGCTTTCCTCTTTCTGCTTTTCTGAGTCAGCTGACCAGGATCTCTTGTACTCTAAATTGGCTTTGCATCAAGAGTTCCTGGCTCCAAAGAGGTGGTATCCATGAGATCTGGGACTTCAGCAGGGGAAACTGGGGGCTCTGGACGTTCTGTGTCCATAACCTCAGAAGGAGGTGCTGACTGGCTCTGGGGAAGAAGTTTCGGCTGTGCTTGGTTCTGTGCTTATTTTCCCTTCAAATGGGCTTGACTTGGCAGCTGTGAGTGACAGCACCTTCTTCTTTTTTTTGATGCGTGGAACAGAAAATGAATTGAGCACATCCAGAAAGCCCAGGCTTTCCGTTGACTGTGGCAGGATTATCTTCACTTAGATCTCTTTGGTGGCATTGGGTGTTGTGTTGACACTTGAGGGGGACGGGTTTAAGGTTCTACTTTTCAGAAACCACCACTACACTGATATTCTTCACAGTCACCAAAGATAGGGGTCTCCAGCTCTAGTCCAGTGAAACTTAGTGTGAGACTGGACACTGGGGTTATAAGAGACTTAGACTTCTCCTTCTTCTTCTCTGGGGCCTCCTGAGCCTGAGTCTCAGCCTTCACTTCTATCACCGGTTGCTCAGGAGGGGTGGTTTAACTCTTTTCCTCTTCGTTCTGTTTCTCTTATCTTTCTCAGCAGGCTGGGTGGTGTACTGCTCTGGGAGTGGATGACAGTCATCTAGTCACTGATAAGGACTGAGGCCAATTTCCAGAGCTCTTCATTCTCACTTAACTTGCTCAGTTGTTTCACCAGTTTGGCTGTGTTGCTCTGCTTGAGATGGTCTGCAATGAGTGGAGATGCTGCAGGGTCAGTAGAATTTGCTACGAGAGGGGAATGTTGTTGGTTGTTTTTTAATTTGTCAGCAAATTGTTAAGAAACTTGTAACTACCAGCATCAATAAACTTGACCAATACTTCTGGTGAATGAGTCTGCAGCAGAATGTTCAGATAAGTGCGATGAATCACCATCTCTCATGCTTCCTTCATCAGACTGAATATCTTTAAAATCTCATCCATATTCTTGAGTTCCCCATCTCAGTTAAGGAAGCTATCCAGCATCCTTAAGTTTAAGGACTCTCTTTGAGGCCTATGGGACCCAAACCCATGATTAAGGTTTTATAAGGCTCAGGTGGGGAGGAGGTTAAACTTTTGGAGGAAAAAAATAAATAAAACAACCAATCAGAACCCAAAGTTCAATTATTTGAGGGGGCCTCATTTGGGAGAAGGCAATGGCACCCCACTCCAGTACTCTTGCCTGGCAAATCCCATGGATGGAGGAGCCTGATGGGCTGCAGTCCATGGAGTCACGAAGAGTCGGACATGACTGAGTGACTTCACTTGCACGTTTCACTTTCATGTGTTGGAGAAGGAAATGGCAACCCACTCCAGTGTTCTTGCCCGGAGAATCCCAGGGGCAGCGGAGCCCGGTGGGCTGCCATCTCTGGGGTCACACAGAGTCGGACATGACTGAAGTGACTCAGCAGCAGCAGCAGCATTGGATCAAAAAGTCTCTTAAAAAAAATAAAGGCCAACTCAGCATGCATTCCCCCCTCCCCAACTCCATTTAGGGAGGCGGCTCATAGAAAGAAAGTTCTGAGTGGATTCAAAAAAATAAGTGCTGAATGAGTGAATTTGGGTGACTTTCGGGAGGAAGGGTGGTTAATTATTTTTGAAGTTATGTGGTAATGGTCCTTTAGCCACAGATTTCAGGTACCAGGCAGAGTGGGCTGGTAGGGTGGGTGAGATAGGTGGGAAGGGGCAGAAGACACAAGTGGTTGGGCTGGTGGCTGTTGTTTTCCCTTCCCCCTTTCTCTCAGGATCTTTTCAAGGGTTCAGATGTTGCTGCGGCTTGTTTCTTTTTCCCTCATAGCCGACTTGAGAAAATTTCAAACCCCTAAATATATCCCAGAATCAAATCTATTTCTCTCTTCAATTCCATCAGAGAAAACGAGAGGGAGAATAGTAGTGGCAGCCCTTTAAATCCCCTGGAATTTTGCTGTATGGGTAGGTGCTTGTGACATGGTGGGAGGTACAGCAAGGACTGCCTGCCTCTTTGTCTGCACCTCTGTGATCAGAAGCAAGTCTTCCACTGGAAGTTGCCAGCAAGTCTTCAATAGGTTCCAGAGTTGCAAATAGTTACAGGAGGCAGATTCTGCTAGTGCAGTTGTTGGCAGGTGGGGAGATAGAATCCTGGTGCTTTCCACTTTGCCATCTTCCTAGAATTCTCTCTTGCTAACATTTTGCCCTCTAACATGTGAATTGTGGTGATTATAATCTTTAGGAAAAACCAGGAGCTAAAACTGCTAGTGGTCCTCTTTCAGAGTTTTATGCTAAAGGAAACTCTTAATAAAAAACATAAATACGCATTTCACTAATAGGCAGTCTCAGAAACAATTATCTGAATGTTTGAATTTGGTATCAGTATTAAGTAATTGTGTATCTACTCCAAGAGGCAGTTTCTAAAATGGTCACTCCCTGCAACATTGTTCTCTATTCCTTTGCCTTGCTTTAATTTGCTTTATAGCACCTGACATTTTGCTATATATGCATTGTTGGTTGTATGTCTCTTTAACTAGAATTAAATCCACAGGATAAAGTCTTTGGCATATTCGTTACTGAATCATTGTCATCTAAAATAGAGCCTGGCAAGTTATAAGAACTGTGTAAAATTTGTTGGATATATGCATGAATGAAACATGAAATTTGGGGGGGGGCAATACTATTCAGTAAAAAGTACAGAAAATAAAATGAAATGTATTCTTTCATTAAAACAATGAAAAAATGACATACATGAGGAGAGAGTTTGGAATTTAGGAATTTGGAGACAATGTCAACAAGGTTATATGGAGAAATGAGAACAGTTATGATAGGAGACAGGGTTGTCAGCAACGTTTTCTCTCCCTCTTTCTTTTTATTTCTGGTATTAGTGTTTCAAAACGACTTATGCACTGAAAAAAAAAAAAACTAACTAAAAAAAACCCATCATTTCCCTGAGTCAGATGAAAAGTATGGATAGAGTATTATGCTTGCCAAACTTATTCCTGACAAATGGAGCTCTATATTCCATATAGGAAGGAACAGTCTCTGGAGCTTTCAGACAGAAAAATAAGACAGAAGGAGGAAGATTTGCTTACTGTTTGAACAGTAAATCACAAAATATTATAATTAAAAGATGTGGGGAGAAGGGGACAGAAACTAACTTCCTTGGTCTGTGTCCAGAGGCTGTGTTCTGAATTTAACAATAGAACACCAATAACCAGGCGGGGCCAGAACACAGAGTCACACATTTTGTTCATGTCACAAAGGTGCCTGAGGCAGGAAACAAATGGCAGCTGAAATTCAGACCCTGCTCTACTCTCCAAGCCACTGAAACCTAGTGTAGGGCTGTATGTACCCAGAGGATGTACTTTTTTCTGATTTTTACATAGGCATTGCAGGGGATGGGTATTGGAATAGGTCTTTGACTTAGCATGCTGGAGTCTGATGCCAAGTAAAATAACCTCTTCGTTGAACCATATCAATCTCTATTCCAGTAAGGATTAAGGTTGGGCTTAATACGTAGTCTTCAGATAATCATATGAAGAGGCATGAATAACATTTATGACACACAGTCCATTACCCAGACTTGCACTTTTGTTGGAAGACAGAAGTTTAAATGCTACTGGATGTAAATATAGAACATTAAATAGTCTTATCTTCCTCTAGTCCTATTGCTGTGATTTAATGAAGAAATGGGGTGGCAGGGTTGCAAATAGAAACAAAGAAAAGCTTTGGAGTCACAACTCTTAGAATCAATAGGAAAAACATTAGGTTGAAATGAAGTCTCTGATCCCTTTTTCCCTATACCTTTCTGACTACCCCAGGAAAAAACATTAAAATAATTTCAGGTTTCTACTACTCACATTTTCCACCTCAATCATGTGAACACCTCATCGTTCCCCAGACATTCCATGTTTGCTCACCCCACCTTTTCTCAGCCCATGCCTAGAAAGTCTTTCACTGTCTTGTCTTCTTAGGAAATTCTCTTTAGCTTTTAAAACTCAGTTCTAATAAAAAGGAATGCATTTGAGTCAGTTCTAATGAGGTAGATGAACCTGGAACCTATTATACAGAGTGAAGTAAGTCAGAAAGAGAAAGACAAATACTGTATAATAATGTGTATATATGGAATTTAGAAAGATGGTACCAATGATCCTACATGCAGGGCAGGAAAGGAGCCATAGATGCAAAGAACAACTTTTGGACTCACTGGGAGAAGGTGAGGGTGGGATGATCTGAGAGAATACCACTAAAGCATATACATTCAGTTCAGTTCAACCACTCAGTCGTGTCCGACTCTTTGCAACCCCATGAATCGCAGCACGCCAGGCCCATTACCATATGTAAAACAGATGACTAGTGCAAGTTTGATGCATAGAGCAGGGCACCATAAGACAGTGCTCTGGGATAACCCAGAGGGATAAGGTGGAGAGGGAGGTGGGAGAGGGGTTCCGGATGAGGGGGACACATGCATACCTGTGACTGATTCATGTTGATGTGTGGCAACAACCATCACAATGTTGTAAAGTATTCTCCAATTAAATTAATTAAAAAATAAAATACTTGGGCAAAGTAATAAAAAAAAGAAAGTCAGTTCAGGCACTCAGTCATGTCTGACTCTTTGTGATCCCATGGACTGCAGCAAGCCAGGCTTCACTGTCCATCACCAACTCTTGTAGCTTGCTCAAACTCATGTCCCTTGAGTCAGTGATATCATCCAACTATCTCATCCTCTGTCATCCCTTTTGCCTCCTGCCTTCAATCTTTCCAAGCATCAGGGTCTTTTCCAACGAGTCAGTTCTTTGCATCAAGTGACCAAATTATTGGAGCTTTAGTTTCAGTATTAGTCCTTCCAATGAACATTCAGGACTGATTTCCTTCAGGATGGACTGGTTGGATTCCCTGCAGTCCAAGGGACTCTCAAGAGTCTTCTCCAACACCACAGTTCAAAAGCATCAGTTCTTTGGCACTCAGCCTTTATAGTCCAACTTTCACATCCATACATGACTACTGGAAAAACCGTAGCTTCGACAAGATAGACCTTTGTCGGTAAAGTAATGTCTTTGCTTTTTAATATGCTGTCTAGGTTGGTCATAGATTTTCTTCCAAGAAGCAAGCATCTTTTAATTTTAAGACTGCAATCACCATCTGCAGTGATTTGGGAGCCCCAAAAATAAAGTCTGCCATTGTTTCCACTCTTTCCCCATCTATTTGCCATGAAGTGATGGGATCGGATGCCATGATCTTCATTTTCTGAATGTTGAATTTAAGCCAACTTTTTCCACTCTCCTCTTTCACTTTCATCAAGAGGCTCTTTAGTTCTTCGCTTTCTGCCAAAAACGTGGTGTCATCTGTGTTTTTGATGTTATTGATATTTCTCCCAGAAATCTTGATCCCAGCTTGTGCTTCATCCAGTCTAGTATTTCACATGATGTACTCTTCATGGAAGTTAAATAAGCAGGGTGACAATATACAGCTTTGATGTACTCCTTTCCTGATTTGGAACCAGTCTGTTGTTTCATGTCCAGTTCTAACTGTTGCTTCTTAACCTGCATACAGATTTCTCAGGAGGCAGGTAAGGTGGTCTAGTATTCCCATCTCTTTAAGAATTATCCACAGTTTGTTGTAGTCTACACAGTCAAGGGTTTTAGCATAATCAGTGAAGCGGAAGTAGATGTTTTTCTGGAACTCTCTTGCTTTTTCTATGATCCAACGGATGTTGGCAATTTGATCTCTGGCTCTGCCTTTTCTAAAACCAGCTTGAACATCTGGAAATTCATGGCTCACGTACTGTTGAAGCCTGGCTTGGAGAATTTTGAGCATTACTTTGCTAGCGTGTGATATGAGTGCACTTGTGCGGTAGTTTGGACATCTTTTGGCATTGCCTTTCTTTGGGATTGGAATGAAAACTGGCCTTTTCCAGTCCTGTGGCCACTGCTGAGTTTTCCAAATGTGCTGGCATATTGAGTGCAGCACTTTCACTGCATCATCTTTTAGGATTTCTAATAGCTCAACTAGAATTCCATCATCTCCACTAGCTTTGTTCATAGTGATGCTTTCTAATGTCCACTTGACTTCACATTCCAGGATGTCTGGCTCTAGGTGAGTGATCACACCATCATGATTATCTTGGTCACGAAGATCTTTTTTACAGTTCTGTGTATTCTTGCCATCTCTTCTTAATATCTTCTGCTTCTGTTAGGTCTATACCATTTCCGTCCTTTATTGAGCCCATCTTTGCATGAAATGTTCCCTTGGTATCTCTAATTTTCTTCTGTTGTTTTCCTCTATTTCTTTGCATTGATCACTGAAGAAGGCTTTCTCATCTCTCTCCTCGCTATTCTTTGGAACTCTGCATTCTAATGGATATATATTCTTGCCTTGAGAACCCAATGAACAGTATGAAAATGTGAAAAGAGAGGACACTGAAAGATGAACTTCCCATGCTGGTTCAGTTCAGTTCAGTCACTCAGTTGTGTCTGACTCTTTGTGACCCCATGAACCTCAGCACGCCAGGCCTCCTTGTCCATCACCAACTGCTGGAGTCTACCCAAACCCATGTCTGTTGAATCGGTGATGCCATCCAACCATCTCATCCTTTGTCATCCCCTTCTCCTGCCTTCAATCTTGCCCAGCACCGGGGTCTTTTCAAATGAGTCAGCTCTTCACATCAAGTGGCCAAAGTATTGGAGTTTCAGCTTCAGCATGTCCTTCCAATGAACACCCAGGACTGATCTTCTTTAGAATGGACTGGTTGGATCTCCTTGCAGTCCAAGAGACTCTCAAGAGTCTTCTTCAATACCACAGTTCAAAAGTATCAATTCTTTGGTGCTCAGCTTTCTTTATAGTCCAACTCTCACATCCATACATAACTACTGGAAAAACCATAGCCTTGACTAGACAGACCTTTGTTGACAAAGTAATGTCTCTGCTTCTTAATATGCTGTCTAGATTGGTCATAACTTTCCTTCGAAGGAGTAAGTGTCTTTTAATTTCATGGCTGCAGTCACCATCTGCAGTGATTTGGGAGCCCCCCAAAATAAAATCAGCCACTGTTTCCACTGTTTCCCCATCTACTTGCCATGAAGTGATGAGACCGGATCCCATGATCGGTAGTTGCCCAATATGCTACTGGAGATCAGTGGAGAAATAATTCCAGAAAGAATGAAGAGAGGGAGCCAAAGCAAAAACAACAACCAGCTGTGGATGTGATTGGTGTTGGAAGTAAAGTCTGATGCTTTAAAGAACAATACCGCATAGGAACCTGCTATGTTAGGTCCATCAGTCAGGAGATGGCAAGAGTGAACACTGACATTTTAGGAATCAGTGAAGTAAAATGGGCTGGAATGGGTGAATTTAACTCAGAAGACCATTATATCTACTACTGTGGTCAGGAATCCCTTAGAAGAAATGGAGTAGCCATCATAGTCAACAAAAGAGTCTGAAATGCAGTACTTGGATGCAGTCTCAAACCAGCAGAATGATCTCTGTTCATTTACAAGGCAAACCATTCGTATCACAGTAATCCAAGTCTATGCCCCAACCAGTAATGCTAAAGAAGCTGAAGTTGAATGGTTTCTATGAAGACCTACGAGACCTTTTAGAACTAACACCCCAAAAAGATGTCATTTTCATTATAGGGACTGGAATGCAAAAATAGGAAGTCAAGAGATACATGGAGTAATAGGCAAATTTGGCCTTGGAGTACAGAATGAAGTAAGGCAAAGGCTAACAGAGTTTTGCCAAGAGAATGCACTGATCAAGCAAACACCCTCTTCCAACAACACAAGAGAAGACTCTACTCATTGACATTACAAGATGGTCAATACCGAAATCAGATTGATTATATTCTTTGCAGCCAAAGATGAAGAAACCCTGTACAGTTAGCAAAAACAAGACCGGGAGCTGACTGTGCCTCAGATCATGAATTCCCTATTGCCAAATTCAGTCTTTAATTGAAGAAAGTAGGGAAAACCAGGAGATCATTCAGGTATGACCTAAGTCAAATCCCTTATGGTTATATAGTTGAAGTGACAAATAGATTCAAGGGATTAGATCTGATAGACAGAGTGCCTGAAGAACTATGGATGGAGGTTCGTGACATTGTATAGCAGGCAGAGATCAAGACCATAACTAAGAAAAAGAAATGCAAAAGGGCAAAATGATTGTCTGAGGAGGCCTTAGAAAAAAAGAAGACTTTAAAATAAAAAAAAAACAAACCAAAATTCAGCTCTAAAGTCACTTCTCTAGGAGGCCTGCTGATACTCCCTCTACCCCACTGTAGATATTTCCTCCCTCTTTGGTGTTCCCTTAGCATTTGGCATAACTCTCTAACAGCTAACATCTGGTGGCTAAGATGGTAAATAATCTGCCTGTAATGCAGGAGACCCAGATTCTTTCCTGGAAAAGAGAATGTCAACCCACTCCAGTATCCTTGGCTGGAGAATTCCATGAACAGAAGAGCTTGGCGGGCTACAGTCCATGAGGTCTCCAAGAACCGGACAAACGACTGAGCAACTAACAATTTCATTTTCTAATAGCGTCTAGCATTATCTGTTAACATATCTACTGATCTCATTAGACTATGAGCTATTCTAGAATAAAGTTCGTACCTTTTCAATGTTTATATCCTGTCTCAGCATCTAATATGGTATCTAACAGACAGGGATATTTCAGAAATGCTTGCTGAATCATGAATGAATGAATGAGTGGCTATGACTCATGCATGCATCTGGAGGCAGAAGATCTGGATTTAACTTTTTGTTTTGCTGTTAACTTTCTTTATGTGGCTGGAGAAGGAAATGGCAACCCACTCCAGTACTCTTGCCTGGAAAATCCCATGGACAGAGGAGCCTGGTAGACTACCGTCTATGGGGTTGCAAAGAGTCGGACACGACTGAGTGACTTCACTTTCACTTCTTTACGTGGCAGATTAAATATGGCCACAAATTCTTTGATGCTCTTCTATTGAGATGATATTCATACCCTTTTCCTTTGTATCTGAGCAAACTCTGTAACTGCTTTCAGTCAGTTCAGTTCAGTTCATTTCAATTGCTCAGTTGTGTCCAGCTGTTTGTGACCCCATGGATGCCAGGCCTACGTGTCTATCACCAACTCCTGGAGTTTACTCAAACTCATGTCCATTGAGTCAGTGATGCCATCCAACCATCTCATCCTGTCATCCCCTTCTCCTCCTGCCTTCTATATTTCCCAGCATCAGGGTCTTTTCAAATGAGTCACTTCTTCACATCAGGTGGCCAAAATATTGGAGTTTCAGCATCAACATCAGTCCTTCCAATGAACACTCAGGACTGATTTCCTTTAGGATGGACTGGTTG
>SJYA01000434.1:771476-810713 GCA_006410615.1 Neotragus moschatus | reverse complement strand
AGCATCAATTCTTCAGCCCTCGACTTTCTTTATAGTCCAACTCTCACATCCATACGTGACTACTGGAAAAACCATAGCCTTGACTAGATGGACCTTTGTTGGCAAAGTAATGTCTCTGCTTTTTAATATGCTGTCTATGTTGGTCATAACTTTTCTTCCAAGGAGTAAGCATCTTTTAATTTCATGGCTGCAGTCACCATCTGCAGTGATTTGGGAGCCCCAAAAATAAAGTCTGTCACTGTTTTCCCATCTATTTCCCATGAAGTGATGAGACTGGATGCCATGATCTTAGTTTTCTGAATATTGAGCTTTAAGCCAACTTTTTCACTCTTTCCTTTCACTTTCATCAAGAGGTTTCTTCTTCACTTTCTGCCATAAGGGTGGTGTCATGTGCATATCTGAGGTTATTGATATTTCTCCTGGCAATCTTGATTCCAGCTTGTGCTTCATCCAGCCCAGCATTTCTCATTATATACTCTTCATGGAAGTTAAATAATCAGGTTGACAATATACAGCCTTGACGTACTCTTTTCCTGATTTGGAACCAGTCTATTGTTCCATGTCTGGTTCTAACTGTTGCTTCCTGACCTGCATACAGATTTCTCAAGAGGGAGGTCAGGTGGTCTGGTATTCCCATCTCTTTCAGAATTTTCCACAGTTTGTTGTGATCCACACAGTCAGAGGCTTTGGCATAATCAATAAAGCAGAAATAGATGTTTTTCTGGAACTTGCTTGCTTTTTCTATGATCCAGTGGATGTTGGCAATTTGATCTCTGGTTCCTCTGCCTTTTCTAAAACCAGCTTGAACACCTGGAATTTCATGGTTCACGTATTGCTGGCTTGGAGAATTTTGAACATTACTTTACTAGCATGTGAGATGAGAGCAATTTTGCGGTAGTCTGAGCATTCTTCGGCATTGCCTTTCTCTAGCTAATAAATAAAATATGGCAAAAATTGACAGTTTCCAAACTCAGGACTAAAAAACTGGAAGCTTCCACTTCCTTTTTCTTGAAACACCGATTCTTGAATTTCTTGGGTGTCATAAAAGATGTTTGACAACCCTTCTGGACATACTTCATGAACAGGCTTTGAGACTACATGCAGAAGAGAAGGGCTTGAATGAGCCCAGCCTTCAAGAGAGGAAGAAAGAGAGGGCCTCCAAGAGAAGGATAATCTAGCCTTGCTAATGTCTCAGTCATGTGAGTGAAGCTATCTTGGATCCTTCAGATCAGCTCAACTTCCAGCTGAATACCATCAGCTGACCCCAGTTCATTTCATATGGGGCTGAGAACTGGTTATTGAAGCCTTACCTCAAATATTGACACACAAAATTGAGAGACAAAATGATTTTTTTTTTAAGTTACTAAGCTTTGAGACAGTTTGTTAGGGAACAGCTGGTAACCACAACAGAAGCTGAAAACTGGTAACTGGGTACTTCTGTAACCCAAACCCCAAATATGTGACATTAATTTTGAGACTGGGAAATAGGTAGTGACTTGAAGGACCTTGAGGAGTCTGTTAGTGAAAGCTAGAAAGATCTGGAGGAGGTGTTGGAGATCACTTTCAGAAAAGTCAAGAAATTGTTATTGGAAGCCAGAAGAAGGTTTGAAAACAAGGTTACCTATGGAAACATGGAAAATAGAAAGGTATCTAATGAATTTGAGGATCTAGTCGGGGAGTTTCTAGACAGAAAGTCCAAAGTGTCAGCTGGCTTCTTGTAGCTATTTATAATTAAATATTAGAAGAGAGAAGTAAACTAAAGAAGAACCCAGGACAGTATTTCCAAGCAGCACAAGAGTCTCAACGGTAAAGAATGGCCTTGGTAAAGATCAAATTTAAGGTGTTGCTGACAAAATGACATCACCAGGTAAAAACAAGTCAAAGATGCAACTCTAAGATCTCTTGTTAAGACTTCAGAAAGATATGTTTTAATTGAGGTAACATTGGTTTATAACAGTCATGTGTACAACATTATATTTCAACTTCTGTATACACTACAGCATGCTTATCAAAAGTTTAGTTTCCATTTAGCACCATACAGTTGATCCCTTTTACTCATTTCACCCTCCCCACCCCCTTTCTCTCTGGAAACCACTGCTTTGTTCTCTGTACCTATGTGTTTGTTTTTGTTTAGTTTTATTTTTTTATACTCCACGTATGAATGAAATCGTAAAGTATTTGTCTTTCTCTAACTTATTTCACTTGGCTTAAAACCCTCAAGATTCACCCATGTTATGGCAAATGGCAGGTTTCGTCTTTTTCTGGCTGAGTAGTGTTTCTCTGTGTGTGTGTCTGTGTGTATGTATATACAAACACACCACATCTTCTTAACCCATTCATCTGTTGATGGGCACTTAGGTTGTTTCCATATCTTAGCTCTTGTATATAATGCTATGGTGAACATAGGGGTATGCATATCTTTTCTAATTACTGTTATCACATTCTTTGGATATATACCCAGAAGTAGACTAGCTGGATCATATTATAGTTCTATTATTTTTTTGAGGAAACTCAATACTGTTTTCCATATGGCTGCACCAATTTACATTCTCACCAACAGTGTAGGTCAGAAAGACTTAAGGCAGTGTCTCATAGATGCTTTCAAAGTTATTCTTGGTGGAAACAAATTTTTTCTGAGGATCTCAATGCTGTGCCTTACGGATATGCTGTGTTAAATAGTAGGGTTTCTAAGAGTCTTAAGGGTGTCATTCCACAGCAGGTTCACAGGGGGACCAAGGTCGAGAAATACTATCTGAAAGATTTGTGTGTGTGTGTTTTGGATAATGGAGTAGAGTATAATTCGATACACAGGAAATCCCCCAAATTTTAAAAGGATTACGTTAGCTTGGCCTGAAACTGACAGAGGCAGTATGAAATGAAAAGAAGTCTTTGGACTCCCAGTCTACTATAGGCAGAGAGCAGGCTGAAAAAACTATTCAACTATAAAAATGGGCTATTTCTTGTGGAAAAAGAAGGGTGACTCAGAGGGCAGAACCAAAAGTCACAGAGACTCATTCCCAGGGAGCAGAAGTAGGCCTTAATTAAAGAACTGGCATCAAGTGTTTGGCTGGATTTCAGAATTTCTAAGCACCAGTGACTGCTTTGTACTTCTATTCTTCTACCACCACAACCACCACCCTCCTTTGAACAGAATGTCTGCAGCAGTTACTTTATGCCTGCTCACCACTGTAATCAATAATTGGGTGTATATGGGGAAGGTAAATTTTTCGTTTCAGAGATCTTCAATGGAAAAGAACAATGCTAAAGAAACTACACCCTAGGAACTACATCTGAGGATATTCATCCACGCCTGGAACTTATTCAGATGATGAGATCATGGATGTTGACCCTGAGTCTGATGCTATAATAGGCTGAGTTTGGAGGGGCAAGTCCTTTGAGGAGGTGAATGTATTGTGCTGTGGGAAGAATGTAAGTAATTTGTGGCCAGAGGGCAGATGGTAACAGATTAAAGATGGCTGTAAATTCTTTGATCCTCCTCCCAGTGACAGATGGGGTCTGTGTGTCCTCCCCTGGAGTCTAGATGGGCTCTATGATTGTACTGACCGAGAAGGTACTGCGGAGGTGACACTGCGCTAGTTTCCAAGCCCAAGTCTTAAGAGACTGGTAATTCGCACTTCCTGACTGGTAATTCCCACTTCTTGTCTTCTGGGAACATTTTCTCTTTGAGCCCTAAGACTCCACGTACTCTTGACTGAAGTGACTTAGCACGTGTGAGATGCCTTTATTATTTGGGCTTCCCTGGTGGCTCAATGGGCTTCCCGGGTGGCTCAGTGGTAAAGAATCTACCTGTAATGCAGGAGCTACAGGAGACTCCGTTTCAGTCCCTGGGTAGGGAAGATACCCTGGAGAAGGAAATGGCAACCCACTCCAGTATTTTTGCCTAGAGAAGCCTCTGGACAGAGGAGACCATTGGGCTACAGTCCACGGAGTCTCAAAGAGTCAGACACAACTGAAATGACTTAGCATGTACTCTAGCAAAGAGATCACATTGAAACTATCTGAAAGGGAAAGTGAAAGTGAATGTCTGACTCTTTGTAACTCCGTGGAATTCTCCAGGCCATAATACTGGAGTGGAGAGCCTTTCCCTTCTTCAGGGGATCTTCCCAACCCAGGAATTGAACCCAGGTCTACTGCAATGCAGGCAAATTCTTTACCAGCTGAGCCACCAAGGAAGCTCAGGAATACCGGAGTGGGTAGCCTCTCTCCTCTGCAGGGGATCTTCCTGACCCAGGAATTGAACTGGGGTCTTCTGCATTGCAGGCAGATTCTTTCCAGCTAATCTACCAAGGAAGCCTTTTCTGAAAGGGAAGAGGGGGCCAAATGAAGCCAAGATTCAAGGCATTGAGTGAAGCCTAAATAATATCACTGAGTGATCTCACTTGATTCCATGTGGAGAAGAAAGAGCAGCTATCCTAGCTCTGACTGGATTCCTGACTCAACAAAATTTTGAGAAATAATGATATGGTTGTTATCTAAGCTGCTGAACTCTGGGATAATTACAGTTACACAGCAGTAAATAATTGAGATCTCCATGACCTTGAGTCAGTCTCTTCTCTCTAGTACTACTTCTTCAGCTTGAGCAGTGTTGGGTTAGCTTAGGTGAACTCTAAGAGTCTCAATAGCTCTGATTTTCAGTTTGGATGCAGTTGAAGGCAGTTGGACTACACCAAATGGCATTTAGACAACTGTAGAATGACCAGGGGAAGACCTAGGTAAGCAGAAGGGAAGGGAAGGACACTTCAGGCAGAATGAACAGCATGTACAAAAATGCAAAAACCTGGACAAACCTGAAATGCAAGCATTTTAGAATCATTGAAATAGCAAGTACAAGGAAGAGTGTGATAGACAAAGCTGGAAAGGTAGACAAAGGCCAGATGGTGGAGAGACTTGTGTACCTAGCCGAAAGTTTTAGGCTTTGTCTACAGACCCTGGGAAATCTCTGAAGGAAAATTACCATTGAATCCTCTGTCAGATAAATGATGTTTTTCTTCCTTTTATACACACAGAAACTGAGGTTTGGTCCCTTGCCCAAGATCATGTTGGGCTTCCCAGGTGGCTTGGTGGGTAAAGAGCTCACCTGCAATGCAGGAGACGTGAGTTCGATCCTTGGGCCAGGAAGATCCCCTGGAGGAGAGCATGGAAACCCACTCCTGTATTCTTGCCTGGAGAATCCCATGGACAGAAGAGTCTGGCAGGCTACAGTCCATAAGGTCGTAAATAGTTGGGCTCAACTGAAGCGACTGAGCACACACACAGGATCACATTATTAGTAGATGGCTGATCCAGGATATGAAATCCATACCTGACAATATTTAGGTATTTAGGTATAAAATATTTTTTGAAACAATATTTCTAAAAACTTCAGAAGTTAATATTACTTTATTTTAAAAATCATTTTGAATATATTCTATATGACTGATATTGGATAAAGTAGAAGAAATGTGAAAGTAAATGTCACAGGCAATATGAATTGCTTATGATTAATTTTCCTTGGTGGAAGTTGAAGAAATGATCAATTTTCCTTGGATAAATGAATAAAGTTTCTTAGAAAAGAGGACGTTTAATTTTGTTCTTTAATTATTCATTTATTATTATTTAAACTGGACTAACATTCATTGAGCTCAAACTATGTACCTGCCATTGTTCTAGGTGTTTTACATGTGCTATTTATATCTCACCCTGTGAAGCAGGTACTATTATTTTCCCACTCTTATTTCTAAAGCAAAGTGAGCTTAGGTAACTTGTTCAAGTCACACATTTAGTAATCCTGGGTTAGATCCTGGTGAATCAGACATCATGCTCTTAACCATAAGTAGAGACATTTGAACTAGGCCTTAAGATAAGAAGATTCCTACGCCAAAGGACATTTAAGAGAGAAAAACACATGCTGATATTTGATGGCATGAAAGTCCACCATGTTCTAAGAATAGGATTTCAGAGAAGTTTAGGGAAATTTAGAGAAAGAACATTGTGCATGGGTGTGTGTGTGGTAGGAAGTAGAGGGAGATGAAGAAAGAAGAATGATAGAAGAGGGTGCTAGAAATGTACTTTGCAACCAGGAAGCTAGATAGAAGAGTCTGGACTTGATCTTGTAGGCTATGGGGAGGCATTAAAATTGCTTTTCTTTCTTGTTCTTTTATTGAATCAAAGGAATGCCATGATTAGGTCTGTGTTTCAGAAACACTTAATCTGGTGCCAAGGAGAAATGGACTGAATGGAAGAGGCTGGAGGCAAAGAGAAGGGAGTCAGGAATCAGGTGCCATGTCTGACATCAACACCTGAACTAGGATGATTATAGTGAGGATGGAGGAAAGGGAACCAAGAAACATGTGGGCTAGTGCTTATTCTCATAGCTAATATCTATTTACCAACAGGCATAATATTTTGAAAGATGGTTAAAGGGCTGCCAGTTTTGCTTGGAGAGGCTTGGATGAAAGCATATTTGGAAAGTCAGAAACTGCTTACAATTCAGTGGTCTTCCACACAGGGCAAATTGGACACAGAGACTGTAAGAAGATATATGTACCAAAAAACTTCGAACACTTTATTGTTTTTCTGGCCTTCTATTAATGACATTGTGCCATCTATCACTATGTGCTTTCTTTCTACCTCAAAGACAGGACATCAGCTGGATTTTAATAGCAGGTACCTTTCTGAGATTTGAAAGTGTCCACAGAATGCCCCTAAACTTGACCTGACCCAAATAAAACTGAACAAAATTGAGGAAGTCCAGATTCTACACATCCTACCTTCTAGCATTAATAGACATGACAAAGGAAATTTGCTGGCACCTCCAACTCTTTTCACATCAATTCCATTAGCCTGAAAAGCTCTCCCTTCCCTTTTCCTCCTCTGTGAACCAGCTCAGATACACCTCTCCCAAGGCAAAGCTAGCAATGCCCTCCTTTCTTCTCCCATAATGCCCACCATATTTCTCTATTATAGCACTTTTCATCTATTTGATAGCTACTTGGTTATTTATCTTTTCCCTCACCTGTGTTCTGAGCTATTTCTTTAAGGGTAAAGCTTTTATTCTGCTTATTTATTTATCTTCAGTGCCTGGCAAGACACCAAACACATAGGTAAATATTTGTTAAGTAACTTGCAGTCAGCACATAAACACATAATTAAAAAAAAATTAAGGAAATTCAACTTATACTGATTCTTTTTGATTTATCAGCTTTAGGCATTTTCTTTCAAATCCCTATTGCGGAAGATGAGTATTCATCTCTTCTATCACCCTAGACACCTATTTTCCTCTCCCTTATATAATTAATATATAACTTTTGACTAAATAAAAATTTAGTTTTTTAATTATTTTAAGTATTGGCTACTGCTAAGCTAACTGAAAGTGAAGTCGCTCAGTCGTGTCTGACTCTTTGTGATCCCATGGACTGTATAGCCTACCAGGCTCCTCCATGCATGGGATTTTCCAGGCAAGAATACTGGAGTGGGTTGCCATTTCCTTCTCCAGGAGATCTTCCCNGAACATCAGGAAGTTCACAGTTCACGTATTACTGAAGCCTGGCTTGGAGAATTTTGAGCATTACTCTACTAGCATGTGAGATGAGTGCAACTGTGGGGTAGTTTGAGCATTCTTTGGTATTGCCTTTCTTTGGGATTAGAATGAAAACTGACCTTTTCCAGTCCTGTGGTGCTAAGTGTACTATATTTCCTGTATTGTACATACTTTCCTTACTGGAGATATTAATAGTTTTTTCATTTGTTTAGTTCTCTGTATCATTAGTTTCTACATTATCAAATATATCAGATAATTTATCTGTTCCATTTATTTTCCTGAAGATATAAGTCCTGGAGCCCTTCATTCTCTTTCAATTTTTGTACATGCTATCCTACAATCCCCCACTTTTTTATTGAAATATAATTACTTTGCAATGTTATGTTAGTTTCTGCTGTATGACATCATGAATGTGATGTTGTACATATATTACCAAGAGAACAAGGGAACCAAGGAAATAATGTAATACCAAGAGAACATACTTATAATACCAAGGGAACATTTCATGCAAAGATGAGCACAATAAAGGACAGAAATGGTATGGATCTAACAGAAGCAGAAGATATTAAGAAGAGGTGGCAAGAAAACATAGAAGAACTATACAAAAAAGATCTTCATGGCCCAGATAACCATGATGGTGTGATCACTCACCTTCATCCTGGAATATGAAGTCAAGTGGGCATTAGGAAGCACCACTATGGACAAAGCTAGTGAAGGTGATGGAATTTCAGTTAAGCTATTTTAAATCCTAAAAGATGATGTTGCTAAAGTGCTGTACTCCATATGCCAGCAAATTTGGAAAACTCAGCAGTGGCCACAGGACTGGAAAAGGTCAGCTTTCATTCCAATCCCAAAGAAAGGCAATGCCAAAGGACGTTCAAACTACCGCACAATAGCCCTCATATCACATGCTAGCTAAGCAATGCTCAAAATTCTCCAAGCCAGGCTTCAACAATATGTGAACCATGAACTTCCAGACGTTCAAGCTGGTTTTAGAAAAGGTAGAGGAACCAGAGATCAAATATCCAACATCTGTTGAATCATTGAAAAAGCAAAAAAGTTTCAGAAATATATCTACTTTTACTTTATCGACTACTCCAAAGCCTTTGGCTGTGTGGATCACAACGAACTGTGGAAAACTCTTTAAGAGATGGGAATACCAGACCACCTTACCTGCCTCCTGAGAAATCTGTATGCAAGTTAAGAAGCAACAGTTAGAACTGGACATGGAACAACAGACTGGTTCCAAATCAGGGAAGGAATACGTCAAGGCTATATATCGTCACCCTGCTCTTTTAACTTATATGCAGAAACACTAGGCTGGATGAAGCACAAGCTGGAATCAAGATTGCTGGGAGAAATATCAATAACCTCAGATATGCACATGACACCACCCTTATGGCAGAAAGTGAAGAGGAACTAAAGAGCCTCTTGATGAAAGTGAAAGAGGAGAGTGAAAAAGTTGGCTTAAAACTCAACATTCAGAAAACGAAGATCATGGCATCCAGTCCCATCACTTCATGGCAAATAGATGGGGAAACGATGGAAATGGTGGCAGAATTTATTTTTTGGGGCTTAAAAATCACTGTAGATGGTGATTGCAGCCATGAAATTAAAAGACGCTTGCTCTTTGGAAGAAAAGCTATGACCAACCTAGATAGCCTATTAAAAAGCAGAGACATTACCTTGCCGACAAAGGTCCATCTAGTCAAAGCTATGATTTTTCCTGTGGTCCTGTATGGATGTGAGAGTTGGATTATAAAGAAGGCTGAGTGCTGAAGAATTGATACTTTTGAACTGTGGTGTTGGAGAAGACTCTTGAAAGTCCCTTGGACTGCAATGAGATCAAGCCAGTCAGTCCTAAAGGAGATCAGTCCTGAGTGTTCGTTGGAAGGACTGATGCTGAAGCTCCAATACTTTGGCCACCTGATGCGAAAAACTGACTCGTTGCAAAAGACTTTGATGCTGGGAAAGATTAAAGGCAGGAAGAGAAGGGGACGACAGAAGAAGAGATGGTTGGATGACATCACAGACTCGATGGACATGAGTTTGAGCAAGCTACGGGAGTGGTGATGGATAGAGAAGCCTTGTGTGCTGCAGTCCATGGAATTGCAAAGAATCAGGCATGACTGAGCGACTGAACTAACTAACTATATATATATTCGGGCTTTCCAGGTGGTGCAGTGGTAAAGAATCTGCCTGCCAATGCAGGTGATGCAAAAGACGTGGGTTCGATCCCTGGGTCAGGAAGATCCTCTGGAGAAGGAAATGGCAACCCTCTTCAGTGTTCCTGCATATAAAATTCCCTGGACAGAGGAGCTTGGTGGGCCACAGTCTATGGGGTCACAAAAAAGCAGATATGATTGAACATGCACACAATTACCTATGTCAATGCTACTCTCTCAGTTCTATGATTCCTTTTTATAATCATCATGGGGATTCTCTTTGCCTCTCTCCTTTGTTCTTTCTCCTATTTTACCAATCCTATGTTTCTCTCTCTCTTTTTTAACTCCCTCATTTTGGTGCCATATATCCTGTAGTAGCCTCCTGGAAGAGAGGTATGGGAAGTAATTTTTAGAAAAGACTTTGCAAGTCTCAATATGCCTTAATTTTGCCTTCACAATTGATTGGTAGTTCTCTGGATAAAGACTTCTTGGTTGAAAATAATTTTCTTACAGAAATTTTAAGGTGTTGCTATTTCATATTCTAGTTTCTAGTGTTTGTTTTTGAGAAATTTCATGTTATTTCAATACTCTCTCAATCCCTTATATGATACCATTATTTTCCCCTGGGAGCCTGAGCATACTTTTTTTTTTTTTAATCTCCTAGTGTTCTGAAGTTTCTTAATGATGCCCCTTGACATAGTTTTCGTTTTTTAAATCCATTGTGCTCCACTCTTGATAAGCCTTTATAAACTAGAAATATGTATTCTTTAGCTGTGAAGCGACTTAGCAGCAGCAGCAGCAGCCTGGGAAGGTCTTTTTTTTTTCTTTATCTTTTTGAAACTCACCTTGTTTGGATGTTAGATCTCCTGGATTTTTTTTTTTTTCAGTTTCCTTATCTATTCTGTTGTCAAACTCTTTTTGTTCTATTTCTTTAATTTCCAAACATTTTGTTGATTCTTTCTGCTATCATGTGTTTAATTTTCATGAGTTCTTAGTCTTTTATTATTCTTTTTTTTTAAAAGAAAGCATCCTAGTCTTATTTCATGAATGCAATGTCTATTTTGATCTAAGTATCATTTCAATTCAGTTCTGTTCAGTTGCTCTGTCATGTCTGACGCTTTGTAACCCCATGGACTGCAGCACGCCAGATCACCCTGTCCATCACCAACTCCTGGAGTTTACTTAAACTCATGTTGACTGAGTTGATGATGTCATCCAACCATCTCATCCTCTGTCGTTCCCTTCTCATATTACTGATCATTTCAAATTTTTCTTCTGTTTCCTAATTTATTTCCGGTGAGTTTAATTTTCTGTTTGTTTCTTTTGTCATCTCTCATTGTGGAATCTCTTTTCAAATATTTGGTGAAATTTTGCAGCTCTTCATATTTAACAGTAAGTTACTAAAAAGTCAATTGGAAGCTCTGGGTAAAATAGATGGAATTTGTTGATTGGTGGCTTCACTGTAGAGTAAAAGGGGGGTTACCTGACCAGTTTGCTGGGCATCCCAAACTATCAGTATTTGTAGTTCTTTTCTCCTAAGCTGGTCAGAGTCTCTAGTCCCTTCTCTTGGGTAAGAGAGGCAGGTGTGACTGCCTGACTATCCAAGTACTCTAAGCTGAACAGGACACGGGGGCAAAGGCCTCCCCATTCAGTAAGTGGACATTCACCTAACTTTCCTGTTTTTACTTGGCTCTTCTCTTCAGCTACCACAGGACCTAATTTATCTGTGCTTTGGCTGCTAGGGCTCAATTTTTCTTTTGATCAAATGTCTGGTCTCCTGCTAGGGTAGGGAGATATACCAGGTTGATTTATTCATTTGGGGAAGGGACCTGCAAGTCTAACTTCTCTTTTCACAGACTTTCAATCAATTTCCATACCTTGTCCCTGCCTTCTATGGTTCTCTGTGCTTCAAATTACTGAGGCTTTATCAAGTGGCAGTACAATGTGTAGTCAAGGGAACAAACTTTGAACCTAGATAGCTTGGGCTTGAAATTTGGCTACGTGACCCTGGATAAACTATTTGACCTCATACTTCATTTTCTTCTTTTGTAAAATGGTAAAAGTAATATCTACCTCAAAGGATGTTGTGAGAATTAAATGATTTTACACACATATATATAAAATGCTTAGAACAATGCCTGATATTTAAGAAGATATGTTATAAGATATTACTATTAGTATTATTAGTTTCTATAGCTTCCCACTGGATTCACCTGTCAGCATATTTCAAATTTCTCAACTCTGCTAACTTTCCCCACTTCTAAAAATGTGCCCACTGACAAATTCTCTTGCATTTTTATAAACTATGAGTTGATACCTTGAAAAAATTCTTTTTTCTCTTTTTATTGATGTTTTGGGAAAGAAAAAGAGATAAGGACAAATATAGATTATAATATACACATATATAAAACATGTGTTACATATATATTACATATATAATATATTGCTTATATGTTATTATGTTAGAACTGGTTCAATTAGCCAAAATTGAAAGCATTGAAATTATAATATCAATGTTGATAAGATTATGGTAAAATAGAGAACTCATATATTATTGTTATCAACATAAATTAATAAAATTCCTTTGGAATATATAAATATATAGTGAGTCATAAAAACATTTTGACCTTTAACTGATTATCCTATGAAATTTTTTAGAGGGAAAAATTTAATAAACAAAAAAGTTATACATTTTAATGAAAAATTACAAAAATTTCCAACAGTCTCAAGATGTTAAAATTCAGTAGATGTCTAGTTTATTGAGTTGATAATATTATATAGTAATTATTTTCCAACATGAATTGTATTAACATTAAACATTACAATATAACACTAAGTGCAAAGAAAAGGACACAAACGTATGTTCACTGTGGGTAAGCAATATAAACTTTATATGCTATAAAGGGAATATACAAAAATAAAACCAGTTGTTTTAGCATGGTAGAATTAGGAAGGTTTTGTTTTTCTTTTAAAAAAAAATCCTTTTATGTTACCATAAAAATGTTTTTATAATTAAAGAAAAAAGAACCCTCAAGCCTAAAGCTGACAAAAATCATAGTGATTGTGTCTACCAGGCCCCTTAGATGCAGATGAAAACTAAATCATTCAGCCAAACATCTGAAAGTTTCAGAACAGCCAGGTCTTTGATGTTGGGTAGACTAAACAACCAGATGTTTGACTGAAGTTTTCCGTTTTCATCTGAAGGCTGACATCATGTAACTATAGCCTGAGTGCATTACTGATGTCAGTCACCATAAAGTTCAATGAGTTGTTAACATGGCCCCATGCAGCTCTCCTGGCCTTCCTCATTTGGTACTCACAAATATCATCTTTAACTTGCTCTTTGCTTTAAGGTGTTATACAACTCTTTGATTATTCTTCATTATCTAAAGAATAAAGGCTCAACCCTTCATAATGTGGCCTCAACTGGCATCAAAGCCCCATGTCTCACCATCTGCATCCTTCACAAGGTCTATACATTCTAGATGCTAAAAATATAGTCCCTGATCTTCAAGATACTCACAGTTGTACTATTATTATTATCATACACTAGAGAATATTTCTGTTATCACTCATTGAACTACTTTGTTCCAGAGTGCTAGGGTTTAATATACAGTATTGAATTTAATCTTCACCATAACTTTCTCTGGCATTATTATTTCCATTTTAGCAGTAGAAGAAGAGAAGCTACGGAAGTTAAATATCTTTTTTTTTCCCCAAAATTTTATAACCAGCAAGTTACAGAGCCAGGACTCAGTATATTGGATTCCAAAACTATGCTTTTAATCACAACACCACAGAAATATGTTTACTGATACATTTACTGAGGTATTATGGTGACTATGTGGTAATATGGAGAGAATGAGGTTTATTGAATGGCAGTAAGTAAAAGTAGAAATAGGCAAAGGCTTAGTCCAAGTACCAATAATAGAGTGCCTAGTATGTTCTAGGCCCTATCCTAAATATATAGGGACACAAAAGCATCAATATCATCTTTAACAAAGGTGTCAGGCACCCAAAATTAGGTGGAAAGTGCAGGTGTTCCAGGAGTGGAGTCCAAAGGAGTGATGGTGTCAGATATGCCCAGGGCTTGGCTGGGGTACAGAGTCATGGGTTAAAAACTTCAGGAAGAGGAGAAAGGGAATAGAAAGGCTCCTAGATACCAAGGGACTTAAAAAGAGTGCCCAGAGAAATCTGTCTCCCCACAGGAGTATTTGAAGAGTGCAGATGAGGAGAAACTTTATCCATAAGAATCAAGAAAGCACTGAAACACATGACAGGCACAACTGTTCAAAACAATAATGAAGATTCCTTTATTTTACTAGTTCCTATTGTGTGCCTCTCCTGGGCACCATGGATTTGGATTAAAGTCACATGGTTCCTTCCAGTAGTGGTCACTGGGCTGGATCATTCTTTCCACAAATAAATATAGAGAAGCTACTATGTTTGAGGCATTGCTCTAGGCACTATGGATACAGCTGTAAACAAGACAGACATGTTGTCACGGAGCTTACATTCTATTAGGGAGAGATGGACAAATAAGTATGTGAAATATATAGAGTTTTAGAAGATGTTAAAAGTCAGAAAGACAAATAAAGAAAGGAAGGAGGGCAGGAAGAATCAGTGAGATAGCAAGATCAGGAAAGGCCTCTCAGGAAAGGTCATCAGGAAGGTGACCATTGAGCAAAGACCTTGCATTTTCACAAAAACGAGATTATGCTAGATAGAGAAAAGAGCAAGTACAAAATCTCTGAGGCTGGAGTGTGTTTGGTATGATCCAGGAGAAACAAAAAGGCTGGTGAAACTGGGGTAGACTAAGTACTATAAGAATTCTGACTCTTATTCTGAGAGAGATGGGTAGCAACTGGATGGCTTCTGAACCAAGAAGAGATATGATATACTTTATGATGTCACATCTTCATTCTGGTTCCTGTGTTGATAATAGACTGGAGGAGGATAAGAGTAGAGGTTGGGAGACTGATAGATAGTATTGTAGGGGAGAAATGATGGTGCCCAGGGTCAGGATGATAGCAGTAGAGGTACTAAGTGGTCTGATTCTGAATATCTTGTATTTTAAAGGTAGAGCTTATAAAGTTTGCTAATGGATCAGTCTGAGATGTGGAAGAGTGGAGTCATGGATGACATTTACTTTGGTGAATAAGAGTGGGAAGAAGCAGGTTTTAAGGGAAAAGATCTGGAGCTAAGCTTGGACATGACAAGCCTTCAGTTCAGTTCAGTTCATTTCAGTCGTTCAGTCATGTCCGACTCTTTGCGACTCCATGAATCGCAGCACGCCAGGTCTCCCTGTCCATCACCAACTCCTAGAGTTCACTCAGACTCACATCCATCGAGTCAGTGATGCTATCCAGCCATCTCATCCTCTGTAGTCCCCTTCTCCTCCTGCCCCTAATCCCTCCCAGCATCAGAGTCTTTTCCAATGAGTCAACTCTTTGCATGAAGTGGCCAAAGTACTGGAGTTTGAGCTTTAGCATCATTCCTTCCAAAGAAATCCCAGGGTTGATCTCCTTCAGAATGGATTAGTTGGATCTCCTTGCAGTCCAAGGGACTCTCAAGAGTCTTCTCCAACACCACAGCCAAGCCTTATGTGCATTTAAATATTCAGGTGGAGATGATGAATAAGCAACTGGATATATGGCTCTGGAGTTCAGGCAAGAGGCTCAGGCTAGAGATAAAAATTTAGGATTCGTTGGCATGTAGATGATTATTTGAAGCTACATGAAGTCAGCAAGGAAGTGAGTATAAACAAGAAAAAGGTCCAAGGACTGAGCTCTGGGCTAAGATCAGGACATAAGAAACCAGAAAAGAAGATTGAGGAAGAATTATTAAAATTAGAAATAAAACCAGGAGAGGGTAGATTTTAAGAATCAAATGAAGACAATGTTTCTAGGAAAATAGAGTGATCAACTCAATTATGTGCTGCTGAGAATTGACTGTTGAACTTAACAAGAGAAATTCTGATGGAATGTCTGGCTCTGATGGGGCAGAGCCAGACTGGAAAAGTTTAAGTGAGATTTAGAAGAAAGGAAGTGGCACGGCGAGATTAGATAAGATATTTGAGGACTTCTACAATAAAATAGCAACAGGGTTGAAGTTGGAAGAGGAGTTTAAGGATTTAATATGAGAGAAATATCATAATTTATGCATGTGTGCTTACAGGAATGACCTAGTTTAGAGTTTCCCAACTTTGGTACTACTGACATTTTGGGCTGAATAATTTTTTGTTGTGGAGGGCTGTCTTTTCCATTATAGGATTCTGAACATAATATCCTTGGCAGTCTATCCACAATGCATTCCCCAATCTCCCCAGCTGTGATAGCCATAAGGGACTCTGCTTCTGCTGCTGCATCGCTTCAGTTGTGTCTGACTCTGTGCGACTCCAGAGATGGCAGCCCACCAGGCTCCCTGGTCCCTGGGATTCTCCAGGCAAGAATACTGGAGTGGGTTGCTGTTTCCTTCTCCAATGCATGAAAGTGAAAAGTGAAAGTGAAGTCACTCAGTCATGTCAGACTCTTAGTGATCCCATGGACTGCAGCCCACCAGGCTCCTCCATCCATGGGATTTGCTAGGCAAGAGTACTGGAGTGAGTTGCCATTGCCTTCTCTGATAAGGGACTCTAGACATTGCCAAATGTTCCCTGAAAGATGAGGGAGGGCAACGAACAAAAATAGCCCATGGTTGAGAACCACTGATTTAATAGGAAAAAATATTGGTGATGCCAGACAGAAAAATGGGAGAATTGCTGGGGCAATATCCTTGAGTAAGTGAGAATGGATTTAGATATATGGCATAAGAAGAGGAATGGTTCCATTAGTTTCATAGACTGTCAATGCACATTAATAGAGAAAGCAGAGGTTATCGGCACAGATGCAGCTGGATGGATAGATGTGGTGTTAGGAATCTAAGGAAGTTCTCTTCTAGTCACCTTTGTTTTCTCAATAAAATAAGAAGCAGAGTAGGCAATTATATTTGGAACATGAAAGGAGGTGTTGTAGGTTTTCAGAGATGATCACCTAGGAGAATGAAAGACAAAACAGACTAATGAAATGTATTGTGATTGCTGAGCAGCATTACTGTTCAGCAGTAAAAATCCATTAACAGTAAAGTAAGACTAATGGTTAAGTAAAACTCAACATTCAAAAAACTAAGATCATGGCATCCAGTCCCATCACTTCACAGCGAATAGATGGGGAAACAATGGAAATAGTGACAGACTTTATTTTCTTGGGCTCCAAAATCACTGCAGATGGTGACTGCAGCAATGGAATTAAAAGATGCTTGCTCCTTGGAAGAAAAGCTATGACAAACCTAGACAACATATTAAAAAGCAGAGACATTACTTTGCCAACAAAGGTCCATCTAGTCAAAGCTATGGCTTTACCAGTAGTCACATATGGATGTGAGAGTTGGACCATAAAGAAGGCTGAGCACTGAAGAATTGATGCTTTTGAACTATGGTGTTGGAAAAGACACTTGACAGTACCTTAGATTGCAAGGAGATCCAAGTAGTCAATCCTAAAGAAATCAGTCCTGAATATTCATTGGAAGGACTGATGTTGAAGCTGAAGCTCCAATATTTTGGCCACCTGATGCAAAGAAATGACTCATTGGAAAAGACCCTGATGCTGTGAAAGATTGGCGGCGGAAGGAGAAGGGGATGACAGAGGATGAGATGTTTGGATGGCATCACAGACTCGATGGACTTGAGTTTGAGCAAGCTCTGGGAGTTGGTGATGGACAGAGAAGCCTGACGTGTTGCGTTTCATGGGTTGCAAAGAGTCGGACATGACTGAGCAAGTGAACTAAACTAAAAGACTAATGTNCAAAGAAATGACTCATTGGAAAAGACCCTGATGCTGTGAAAGATTGGCGGCGGAAGGAGAAGGGGATGACAGAGGATGAGATGTTTGGATGGCATCACAGACTCGATGGACTTGAGTTTGAGCAAGCTCTGGGAGTTGGTGATGGACAGAGAAGCCTGACGTGTTGCGTTTCATGGGTTGCAAAGAGTCGGACATGACTGAGCAAGTGAACTAAACTAAAAGACTAATGTACAATGTCATGTGTTTTTTCCAGCCACACATAAAGGTCTTGGTGCACAGAATAAGCTGAGTAGGGTATGGGTAGGGTTGTAAACTTAAAAAAAAATTATCATGAAATGAAGTGGGGCAAGGGTCTTGATAGTATATGCAAGGGAGTGATCATAATCATGGACCATGAAATTTAAGCTGGGAGAGAAGAGAAATGAGGACATGAAGTGGGTGACAGATAGTGAAAAGGTGGCAGGAACATTGGTGGAATATGTCAATCATTAGTGGAATATGAGTGGGGCTGAAAGATTGCTGGAGTTGCAGTACTAAAGAAAGTGAGCTGGAAATATAGTCAGTGAGTGAGATGTTTCAAAGTGAAATTATGGAGGGATATATTTACTGGTAAGGATATGATCTGGGATATGACAATGTTGGTAAGTTTTGGGCTGGGGTGGAAAATGGAGTCACAAAGGCAGATGCAGTTCAGGGGATGAGGGGTGACAGCAAGACTTTACTGTAGTAATTAACATAAGCATTTACCAGTTTCCACCCTGCCTTGGATGATTAACTTAAACTCTGTGATAACATTATTCCCCTTGCCAGTGACTGATGTAGAGGTGGCTGAGAAGGTGAGGGAAAGTCTTCATGGGAGTTTCTGGAATATGTTTTCCTTATTCCAAAGAAATAGAAATTTCCTCTTCTTTCTGTGGATTATATGATGCCTAAAACATTTTAGCCATCCTGTTAGCAGCCTGAAAGTGAAAGTGAAAGTGAAGTCACTCAGTCGTGTCCGACTCTTCGCGACGCCATAGCCAGGCTCCTCTGTCCATGGGATTTTCCAGGCAAGAGTACTGGAGTGGGATGCCATTGCCTTCTCTCTAGCAGCCTGAAGGTGAAGCTAACATTGAAGATGGCAGAGAAAGGGAAAGAAGATGAGCTCTTAATGAGACTGTTGAATCACTATATCAACCAATCCTGGAGCCTACACAAACACTTAACATTTTGAAAAATAATAAACTCTCATATTGGTTAAGTCAGTTTGCATTAGGTTTCTGTTATTTGCAGCCAAAGCATCTGATAACATTATCCTCAAGGAGAACCCTGACTGTGGGAGAGCCAGATATGGAAACAAATACATCTCAGTATGTCAACTGCTGCCCTAGAGGAAAACCAGGGGACCATGAGAGCCTTGTGTCAGTGAGTGACCAGATGGAGAGTCAGAAAAGCCTTTTCAGGGAAGAGTAGTTCTTCAAGGACAATAAGAGTTTCCTGGGTGAAAGGGGGTTTCTGGGAAAAGAAAGCTGAATATGTGATGGAGCAATGGTAAAAGCTCAGACCTGTTTATAGATTTATAGCCAGAAGAAATTTCAGATAACCTAAATAAAAATTTCAGCAATAGCTGATACATACTTGCTGATCAAAAAGTTGACACATTAGAAGTTCATCAGTTGCCTGTCCAGCACCAGCCTTCCCTCTTCCCTTCCTATGTCATTGTTCAGCCGTTAAGTCATGTCCCACTTTGGCAACCTAATGGACTACAGCATGCCACACTCCTCTGACCTCCACTGAATTCCGGACGTTGCTCAAATTCTTGCCCATCGAGTCAGTGATGCTATCTAATTTTTAGTTCCTCTTCACTTTCTGCTGTTCTCTCTTTCTTACCACACTCATATTTTCCTCTGGACACTACTCTTCCTTCCTTGTGTCGTTGACTCCAATCCCAGTTCTAGAGGGGCTCTGACTGACAGAGGCCAAGTAATCTTAAGCCCCTTGACACAACGATTCGTTCTGGTAAATCAGGCGTAAATCAGTCAAATCTGGAAGTTTCTGGCTACAGAAAGCAGTTCAGTGGCGGGGGGGGGGGGNCAATCAATGTAATTCATCACATTAACAAATTGAAAAATAAAAGCCATATGATTCTCTCAATAGATGCAGAGAAGGCCTTTGACAAAATTCAACACCCATAAAAAAAAAAAAAAAAAGAAGCAATGCTCCCTTCCTTTTTATGTGAGCAAGAAAGCACATAATCTTTCTGCTAGCTGCTAATCTGCATCCACTACAGAAGCCAGTGCATGGATTACAGGCTATATACATAGCGGTTGGAGATGAAACAGCTGAAGAGCAATTGAGGAAAAGCCCCAATTGAACCACTCTGAACTCTGCCCTATTGTTTGGCTTTCAGTTACATTTGACAATAAATCCTCTCACTAGGTTAAACCAACTTTAATTGGATTTTCTATTTCTTGAAATTGTGGATTTCGACTTGAAACACAAATACACAGGATCAGTATGTTCATTAATAACTTACATTATAACTGGTACATGAATGATTCATACCAAGTTAAAATATTTTGTATTTCTTATTTCTTGGATAGATAGATAAAATGTAGACTGTCCAGCTTCTCACCAGACATCTACAAACTCTAATGGTTTGGAATGGGATATGTGGATATTACTCTGGAGAAGACAGGGGACAGTATTTTATCCTAAAAGTAATGGAAAGTCAAGAGTAAACTAAAGGTAATAATCATGGCTTTGAAGCCTCTTCAAAAAGGAAATTCTTTTTCTTTGCTTTTTTGTCATTAAAATTCTTATTGATTTCAAGATCAACCCATTCATTCAATAGCTATTTATGAAGCACTTATTACGTGCCAGTTGTATTTGTAGGAACTTCAGATAAAACACTGAACAAAACAGAAAAATAATCCTGCCATCATGGTGCTTATGTCCTTTTCAGGCCAAATGGCATCCTCTCCAAGGCATCCTTCTGAATTTTCTCAATCATAATTAATAACTCCTTCTGCTTTTATGGCATGTAGTACCACTGGAATTACACGTAAATTCTACTACAAGGTAGAGGCTGCTTCAGATGTCAAATATCTCCTTCACTAGACCAGGGGAATCTTGGGTTCAGGGTCGATGTTACAATAAGCCTGTGAAGCACAGAGCTGGCTTGGAGCGAGTGCCAGTAGGTATTTGTTAAATGAGTGCGTGACTCTGTCTACAGTCCAACAGGGGAGGCCCACATAGTGAATCCTTTACTGTGCTCTCTGCCAGGTATTCATTTGGAGCTGTTGGGAGCCAACCTGTTATGGACTTAGGCGATCTGGAGGTTGTATAGAAATGACACTCCTAATGAGTGATTATTACTGATAAGTGACAATAATAAAGTTCATTTGTGTGACTATGGGCATAATAGGAAATTGAAGTCTGAATAATTCTATTATGAAATTCAAGTAGCTGTTCAGCTTAATGAGTGTAAATGACTTTTTGATGAAGAAATGGAACAAGGCCAGTGAAAATGGTGACTGTGTGTATGAAAATATTTCTTTGGTTAAAATGTAAATGATCCAATAACTGGGTCATAAATATACTTGATTGCTTTATAAGTTACATAATTTAAAGACCTCTAATTTTCCTAAAAGCAAAAAAAAAAAAAAAAAGAATTACCCTACAGATCCAAAGCAATTGTTTCTGCTGGATGTTGAATGGTTGCTGTTTTATTGCTACACAGTCAACAGAGGGAGCCCATGTCACAAAACCTAACAACAATTTCCTTACAGAGTGTTGTATGTTGCTAGAAAGTCAACAGAATAGAGAGAAAAAGAAGAAATAGAATAAAAGAGTTAAGGTATTGGACAGTTTGGTTTTAAGTGGTAACGGAAATCTGGGATCTCACTTATGAAATTAGGTTTGGGGAATGCTGGTAATTACACATNACAATTTCCTTACAGAGTGTTGTATGTTGCTAGAAAGTCAACAGAATAGAGAGAAAAAGAAGAAATAGAATAAAAGAGTTAAGGTATTGGACAGTTTGGTTTTAAGTGGTAACGGAAATCTGGGATCTCACTTATGAAATTAGGTTTGGGGAATGCTGGTAATTACACATATTTGAAGAGAGCCCACATGTAGTGGCTTTAAAAAAAGCAGTTTATACACTGCCAGAGTGATCCTTTGTTGTTGTTTTTTAGTTTTAGTGATTCTTTCATTTATTTATTTTTAATTTTTTTAATTTTTGGCACATCATGCAGAATTTTAGTTTTCCAACCAGGGATTGCACCCTTTCTCTCTGCAATGGAAACGTGGTCCTAACCACTGGACTATCAGAGAATCCCCTAGAGTGATTCTTTACCTTTAAAGTACACAATTACATTACTCTCCTGCTTAAAACCCTCCAATGGCATCTTTATCATTCCAATGACAAATCCAACCTTATGGGGTTGTAAAGATGAAAGAAGATGATAAATAGCACAGTGCCTGGCTCAATAAATTCTCAGTAAATTTTTAGTATTGTCTTTCACTATTGTGTCTTTTATTGTAGTGATCGTTCAGACTAGAATGTTTTCTAAGCTGCCTTATTCTTACTTTGGATTTTATCTTGTTAACTCCCTTCTTACCCAACAGGTTCCAGGATCCCAGAAGTCTTGCCTCATTCACAGTGTGAACGCTCTTCTGTTACTCATCATACCACATTGCAGTAATCTGTTCACAAAGATGTCTCCCAGCCACTGGACCACCAGGGAAGTTCCATGAATATATATTTCATTGTGGATAAATTTTCCTACTTTTTAAATTTTCAAACATCTCTACAATGATCATATTATTTTATAGCCAGCAAACTACCTACAAAATACCGGTATTTTTGTTGATGGGGTAGTGGGTATACTTTAAATAATTATTTTTCAGAAAATTGTTACCTTTGCGTGAAGTTGTTGCTGAAAATTAGGTAACAGATTACATGTTTCCTCTAGTACAATGCTTCTCAAACTTTAATGTAGGTCTAGGATAGGCCTGTGATTCTGCATTTTAAAATAAGTTATTTATTTTTAATTGGAGAATAGTTCCTTTACAATATTGTGTTGGTTTCTGAATCATGAATCAGCCATAGATATACACATGTCCCCTCCTTCTTGAACCTCCCTCCCACCTCTCACCCTATTCCACCCCTCTAGGTGGATTTTGCGTTTCTAACAAACTTCCAGATGATGTAAATGCTTCTGGCCTGTGAACAACATTTTGAGTAGTAGTTCTAGTGTACATGAATTCTAATCTACATTTGGCCATAAATTATAATTTTTTTTTTTTTTTTTTTTACCAACTGTGCCTTTGTTAGTGCTTCCAAAAACGACATACTGGAGTGAATATAGACGGCTTCTCATAATTCAAGTTTCTGAGAACTGCAGGAATCAATACCTTGGGAACATCTGTGACATTTCCGAGGTACAGTATGGAGATTGGGAGTTCTAGCCTTAGAGTTAGTCGTCTGGTAAACAAGAAGTCAAATGCAAGAAAACATATCAGATCAACCAAAATGCCAGAGCACTAAGCTGATAGATGTTACACTACTCAAAACAGATTAACTGCCTCCTCCTCTATGCCTGTCATGTGTTTGAAGGCAGGAATGAACTTTTATATAATAATAACAACTAACATTAACATTTGAATACTTTCTGGAAGTTTAAAGCACTGATTCTCAAGTTTCAGTGTGTATGAGACTTATCTGGAGAAGTAGCTGAAATGTAGATTCCTGAACTACACCCTCAGAAATTCTGATTCTTGGCAGTGGAGTTCAAGAATCTGCATTTTTAACAGGTATCCAAATGATTCTAATGTAGATGTCTCTGGACCATATATGTTAAGCAGCACTGTTCAAATGTAAGAAAAAAAATACTACAACCTTTAGTAAAACAATTTAATACACTTTATAGCTTGATCCAGTTCACACACACATTTGTGTGTGTGTGTGTATGACAGAGTTTCACATACATATATGTGAATATATATATATATATATGACAGAGTTTCACAAAATAATATGAACCCTTACTATGTGTTATATAGTGTGATGTTTTCTACTTTACTCAATTTCATCACAAAAACATTGCTCACAATCACATTGATATCACATCATTTATCTCATTTGAGCTTCACATCAGTGCTGCAAAGTGAAAAATGAAAGTCACTCGGTTGTGTCCAGCTCTTTGCAACCCCATGGACTACACAGTCCATGGAATTCTCCAGGCCAGAATACTGGAGAATGGGTAGCCTTTCCCTTCTCCAGGGTATTTTCCCAACCCAGGGATCGAACCCAGGTCTCCCGCATTGCAGGCGGATTCTTTAGGAGCTGAGCCGCAACGGAAGCCAGTGCTTCAAGGTAAGCACATTTAACTGCATCTTTTTTCAGTTGAAAGTTCAGTCTTGGAGAGGATTAATGTTCTCAGTGTTACACATCAAGTATGTGGCAGAGGTGGAATTCAAATTCAGAATGCTTGCCCTTAAATTGCCCTGACCTGCTCTCACCCTCACACTGACATCCTGAAAAAGTGCAGCAACACTCCAATTTGTGAGTACATTCAGACAACCTCTGGTTTTCCCAATTGAATTCTATCAACTTTGAATACCAATTTGAAATTTCTAAGAGAAAAAGAATTTGACTCAAGTTGGACCAGGTGTGAACTCTGATCTGTTCTGCAGTAGTCAAAAGGATGCTAAGGAAGGGTCACCTAATGCAGCCATGGCCAGCAAATCCCTATAGCAAGGGCTGAAACTGGCAGATTTCAAAGAGACAAAGGGCTGAGCAGTCACATGGAAATATATTTACTATACCTGCATTTCTCCTCCTTGGAGAAGGGGGATTTACTGTCTCCATCTCCAGAAAGTTCCTCACTTTAGAATCATACCAGAGGAAACTAGAACAATGTAATCCATGTCTCCGCAGTCTCACAACTTCCTGCCAAATGTCTGGCCTCTCCACCTCCCCAAATACAGGGCAGGGATAAACCTGAAAGATCTCACCTGAGGCAAAGGAGAATGTCAAAATGAAAAGGGTATCTCCTTCAGTCTTTGTGACTGAGGACAGCGATTGACTTCCTGGGTCAATAAAGATCTTAGGAGATTCAAAGGTAGCTGATTCCTCTCCATGTTTGAGGTTGTCACTGTTGTTCCTGTCACAGCTGGGCCCCAGAAGCAGGTTCTTGCCTAAGGTTCTGAAAACTTGATACTATTGATTACATAATACAAACTTTGCATCCAAGACACTATTTTAATCTTTTGAAAAATTGCAAAATTTATCTCAAAAGTTCTTGAAGAAAAAAAAGCATTATCAGCCCTCTCAAAAAGTATTCAAAATGGAAAATTAATGTGGCAGTTCTTTACCACATTTTCCTTTCTTCTATCAGTGCAGACACACACCTCTTATGAAGACCAGCTATGGAAGTTTGAACTATGCCAAGAAACATACTAAATAAATCAAAAGGTTATAAAAGCATATGGAATTTTTAAATGCCTAAATCCTTTTTGGACAAATCAAAGAATGCTTTCATCTCAATCCTTTGTTTTCTTCCCACCCGTGAGGAAGATCGACAGTTTCTCTGATTAAAAGAATAGTTTGATTGAAGTGTTTTTTAAAAGAATATTTTAAGAGTTTACTTTCTGTTATTTTCAATATTGTTAAAAGTTTTAAAACATTTTCTCTCTTTAACATGGTAAAATAAAGACTGACCTTTAACTGGCTTGGTAGACTGTTAATATGCTTATTTCTAATTAAAATTGCAATTTTTTTAGAAATAAAAACAATCTCTAAATCCTAACTCAGCAAGTATTTTCCTTTTCTTCCCGTCTTTTCAAGTCTTTATATGCTATGATTTTGTATAACAATAATCAGATGAGGTGAAGTTGCTCAGTTGTGTCTGACTCTTTGCAACCCAATGGACTGTAGCCTACCAGGCTTCTCCATCCATGGGATTCTCCAGGCAAGAACACTGGAGTGGGTTACCATTTCCTTCTCCAGGGGATCTTCCCGACCCAGGGATCGAACCCAGGTCTCCCGCATTGGAGGCAGATTCTTTAACCTCTGAGCGACTAGGGAAGCCCAACAATAATCATGGTGAATACAANATGGACTGTAGCCTACCAGGCTTCTCCATCCATGGGATTCTCCAGGCAAGAACACTGGAGTGGGTTACCATTTCCTTCTCCAGGGGATCTTCCCGACCCAGGGATCGAACCCAGGTCTCCCGCATTGGAGGCAGATGCTTTAACCTCTGAGCGACTAGGGAAGCCCAACAATAATCATGGTGAATACAAAATGTTGGGTTGTACTTTTTCCCCTTGATGACAACAACACTAATAACAACAATGATGCTTTCTTTTGCAGAAGTTTATCTGTTTGTGTGCAATCATTATAAATATTACTTCTAAGTGTTTCAGGTATTGCTATCATGTCTCATACTCTTTCATCTGGAAGTGTTTTCATTTTTTAAATGAAAAGACAGCCTTCTGAATGGGAGAAAATAATAGCAAATGAAACAACTGACAAACAACTAATCTNTCTATGCTTCCATGTCCTGGCTATTATAAACAGTGCTGTGATGAACATTGGGGTACACGTGTCTCTTTCAATTCTGGTTTCCTCGGTGTGTATGGCGGCCAACAGTGGGATTGCTGGGTCATAAGGCAGTTCTATTTCCAGTTTTTTAAGGAATCTCCATACTGTTCTCTGTAGTGGCTGTACTAGCCTGCATTCTCACCAACAGTGTAAGAGGGTTCCCTTATCTCCACACCTTCTCCAGCATTCATTGCTTGTAGACTTTGGGATTGCAGCCATTCTGACTGGTGTGAAATGTTATCTCATTGTGGTTTTGGCAGTCATGAAATTAAAAAATGCTTACTCCTTGGAAGGAAAGTTATGACAAAAACCTAGATAGCATATTAAAAAGCAGAGACATTACTTTGCCAACAAAGGTGCATCTAGTCAAGGCTATGCTTTTTCCAATGGTCATGTATAGATGTGAGAGTTGGACTGTAAAGAAAGCTGAGCACTGAAGAATAGATGCTTTTGAACTGTGGTCTTGGAGAAGACTCTTGAGTCCCTTGGACTGCAAGGAGATCTATCCAGTCTTTCCTAAAGGAGATCAGTCCTGGGTGTTCATTGGAAGGACTGATGCTGAAGCTGAAACTCCAATACTTCGGCCACCTCATGTGAAGAGTTGACTCATTAGAAAAGACTTTGATGCTGGGAGGGATTGGGGGCAGGAGGAGAAAGGGACGACAGAGGATGAAATGGCTGGATGGCATCACTGACTCGATGGACATGAGTTTGGGTAAACTCTGGGAGCTGGTGATGGACAGGGACGCCTGGCGTGCTGCGATTCATGGGGTCACAAAGAGTCAGATACAACTGAGTGACTGACCTGAACTGAAGCTTCTTTCTTTCTCCTTCCAGTCTGAAGGCCAGCTTTGCCAGGTAGAATATTCTTGGTTGTAGGTTTTTTCTTTTCATCACTCTGAGCATATGATACCATTCACTAAAAAGCCAACTGGTAGCTTTATGGGAGCTCCTTTGTATGTAACTTATTGCTTTTCTCTTGTTGCTTTTAATATTCTGTCTTTATCTTTAATTTTCACCATTTTAATTACAATGTGTCTTTATGTATATCTCTTTGGATTTTTCTGGTTTGGGACTCTCTGTGGTTCACAACTGAGCAACTTCTCTTTCACTTTTCACTTTCATGCATTGGAGAAGGAAATGGCAACCCACTCCAGTGTTCTTGCCTGGAGAATCCCAGGGACGGGGGAGCCTGGTGGGCTGCCGTCTATGGGGTCGCACAGAGTCGGACACGACTGAAGTGACTTAGCAGCAGCAGCAGCAGTGGTTCCTGATGTCTGTTTCCTTCCTCAGATTAGGGAAATTTTCAGCTATTGTACCTTCAAGTAATTTCTCCATTCCTTTACTTGGAATGGAGACATTCTCTATTCTCCTTCTGCAACACCTATAATGTGAATGTTACTATGCTTGATGCTATCTTAAACTATCCTCATTTTCTTTTTAATCTTTTTTTTTCTTTTTTCTGATCAGCTTCAGTGGTTTCCACTATTCTTTTTTTCTGATCCATTTCTCTGTACCATCTGATCTACTATTGATTCCTTCTAGTGTATTTTTTTTATTTCAGCTATTGTATTCTTCAGCCCTTTTTGGTTCTTCTTGTTATTAATATTTTCTAACTCATGGTTAAAATTCTCACTGTGCTCCATCCTTTCTTCTCTCGAACTTTTTGAGCATCCTTATGACCATTACCGAGCTCTTAGTTAGATTCTGGCCATTAGCCTGAGCTCTTTGTCAGTTAGATTCCTTATTTCCACTTCACTTAGATCTTCCTCTGGGATTTTTATCTTGGTCTTTCTTTGGAACATATGCCTTTATCTCCTCATTTTGCCAGTCTTTGTGTTTATTTTCATGTATTAGGTAAGTTGGTTACATCTCTTGGAGAAATGATCTTATAGAGACATCCTCTGGGGCTTAGCAACTCACTTCGTTCTGATCACCAGAGTTAAATGCTCCAGGAGCGCCCCCTATGGGCTGTGTGGGCCCTTCTGTGTGGTGGGCCTGGCTACAGTGGGGATGCTGGTAGGTGGGGCTGGCTCTCAGCCAGTTGCATAGGTGGTCCTGCCTCATTAGGCGGCTTCTGGCTCTCTGGTAGGTGGGGCTGGGTCCCAGGAGGTTGACTGTGTGGCCCAGGGAGTCCTGAGACTGATACTAGGCTTCTAGTGGGCAGGTAAACTCCTGGCTGTGATAGGGTCGAGGGAGGGCTCCGAAACAGTGCTGGTCAGCACCCGTGTCCTCACGGTGGAGTAAGCTCCCCCACACTGATGCTACCAGCATCTGTGTCCTTAGGGCAAGTCCTGTTGCTTCCTGCCCCTCCGCGAGGCTCTCTGAGATCAGCAGGGGTATCGAACCCAGGCTTCTTTTGAATGGCTGCCTTTGCACTGGGACTTAGAGGGTGTAAGAGTTGGCACAGGACCTTTAAGAGCAAAGCTTCTGCGTCCTACGCTTGTCTCGTTCTCCGTTATGTAAGTCCCGCTGGTGTTCAAAGCCAGGTGTCCTAGGGGCTCATCTTTTCGGTTCAGGACTTCCTAGTGACGGAGCCCAACGTGGCTCTTGGACTCTTTACTCCTCGGAGAGAACGTTTGCAGTCTTGCTCTTCCTCTTGTTTCTTGGTCGCCTACCTGGAGGTGTGGGTTTTTACTATACTACGTCTCTGCCTCTCCTACTCATGTTGCGCTGCCTTCGTTTTATCTTTAGTTGTGGAAAATCTTTTCTGTTGGTCTTCAGGGGGGTTCCCAGGTGGTGCTGGTGGTAAAGAAAGAGACATGGGTTTGATCCCTGCGGTTGGGAAGATCTCCTGGAGGAGGGCATGGCAACCCACTCCAGTATTCTTGCTTGGAGAATCCCATGGACAGAGGAGTCTGGCAAGCTACAGTCCATGGGGTCACAAAGAGTTGGACATGCCTGAAGCAATTTAGATAGTTTCTCAGTAAAATAGTTGTAATTTTGGTTGCTTCTGGGAGGAAGTCTGCTCATGTTCTTCCTACTCCACCACTGGCCACACTCCTCCCTACTTTGATATTTTTTAAATGTGTATGTAATGGTTGAATGATGGCTAACTATTGGTAATTTGACTTGTAAATCCAACTTTGAAATNCTGAAGCAATTTAGATAGTTTCTCAGTAAAATAGTTGTAATTTTGGTTGCTTCTGGGAGGAAGTCTGCTCATGTTCTTCCTACTCCACCACTGGCCACACTCCTCCCTACTTTGATATTTTTTAAATGTGTATGTAATGGTTGAATGATGGCTAACTATTGGTAATTTGACTTGTAAATCCAACTTTGAAATTATTATGGTTATTGCCTTTAAATATTTAGCTCAATAAATCATACCTTTCTGCTTATTTGATTTCACAGTACAGTTATGAAAATCACCCAGAAAAAGTGATACATAGTTTGTGCTGTTTCCCTAAATGGAATAAAAATTAATTTTGCTGTAAAGTCTTTATAACTTCCCATAAGGAAACTGGTGATCTTGTGGGGTCCTGAGTGTACCCTGAAGTCTCTCATTCACATGGGATACAGCCCTGACTCCAAGTGGGGAAATCACCCAAGTTGACAAACAGCAGAAGGGCCTGTGGGCCCCCTACTGTCCTGCTGGAAGACTGCACCTGCCTGGGCAGCGTTCCAAAGTGGGGCAAAAAAAGGCTTCACGTGAAGGTAGTGGCTACAGAAAGGAAACTCCACTTGGATCCCCAACTGCATTTGTTTACATGTTTTCATCAATAAATATGATATCCTAAACTGTCCTCTGCTGAGCTTCCTTTTGTAGCTGCCCAGGTGGTGCAGTGGTAAAGAATCTGCCTGCCAGTGCAAGAGATGCAGGAGGCGTGGGTTTGATCCCTGGGTTGTGAAGATCCCCTGGAGAAGGAAAAGGCAACCCACTCCAGCTCTTGTCTGAAAAATACCATGGACAGAGGAGCCTGGCAGGCTACAGTCCATAGGGTCATAGAGTCGGACACAACTGAGCCCACACTCACAAATTATTTACATAACAATTTGGAGAAATTTGAATGTGGACTGCTTGCTAAATGATATTTGGATATTCTTGCTAATGTTCTCATAATGATTCTGTGGTTACTAGAGTGCCCTTATTTTATGAGATGTATGCTGAAGTATTAAGGGGTGAAGTACGATGCCTGCAACAAATTCTCAAATGGCTTTTTCTCTCATCCACAGTTAAAACCAAAGTCCTACAAGGCCATTTTCCCTTTGAAATCCATTCTCACCTTCCATAATAATTGATTTGTGGTTGAGAAATAGCTGCTCAGCCCAAGACTACCCTTCCTAGACTCCTTGCAGTTTTTTTTTTNCGAGTCCATTTTTGCATCAAATGTTCTAGGAAGTGATATTTGAGATAAAATCAGAATAATATTTAGAAGCCAGCCATACGAAACTCTGGAAGCAGATCGTTAAAAGCAGAGGGAACAACACAAAGACCCAAAGCAAAAATGTGTGATATGTTTGAGAAGCAGAATGACTTGAGTGGCTGGAACACACTGAGCTACTGAAAAGTGGTTTGAAATGAAGTCAATGAGGTAGGGAGGAGTTGCCTCATAAAAAAGCTGTAGAGGACATAGTAAGGAGTTAGGAATTAATTTCAGCACAACAGAAAGACACTGAAAGTTTTTGAGAAGGGGATCATGATAATCCGATTTATTTTCCAAATATTACTCTAGATGTAGTGTAGAGAATGAATTGTTCAAGGCCAAGAAAAAAGAGCAGGGAGATAGTTATGACTTGTAGTAACGTGGGCAAGGTAAAATAATGACTTAGAGTAGCAGCAGATGATATAGACAAGAATATACTTGTGATATATTTTGGAGGTAGAAGCTAATTGGACTGATTCTGAATTCTCAAATGGTTATTATATGTCTACTATGTGCTACGCATTGTGCTAATTCCTGGAGATATAAACACTAAAAAGAGACAAGCCCTACTTTTAAGAAGCTCATAATTTAGCAGTGGGGACAGATATACAAATAATTTTTTTATATGTGGTAAAAAATCAACTTTGGTTCTAGAACCTGAAGCCATACAAGTGTATACTACAAATGTCATGGGACTGTTGTACATATTTAATAAAGTGACAACTATACAGTACCACTTAATATCTCAAATCAGGAACATAAGTCTTAAATTCATTTCAGTTTGAGTATATTTTTTATATGGAATCAGATAATTTAAAATTTTTATTTATTTATTTGGCTGCATTGGGTCTTAGTTGTGGAACATGGGATGTTTCGTTGTGACTTGTGCCCTCTCTTGTTGTGGTGTGGGCTTAGCTGCCCTGCAGAATGTGAGATCTTAGTTCTCTGACCAGGGATCAAACCTGTGTCCCCTGCATTGGAAGGCAGATTCTTAACCACTGGATCACCAGGGAAGTGAAGTGACGTGAGACACTCAGTCATGTCTGGCTCTTTGCGACCCCCATGGAAACATAGCCTGTCAGGCTCCTATGTCCATCTCCCGCCAAGAATACTGGAGTGGGTAGCCATTCCCTTCTCCAGGGGATCTTCCCAATCCAGGAATCAAACCCAGGTCTCCCACATTGTAGGTGGAGCCTTTACCGTCTGAGCCATCAGGGAAGCCCACACCAAGGAAGTCCCTATCATATGATTTTTGAAGCATCATTAGTGTTTCCTTTAATCTGTCTACATTCAGTCTAGTCTTTGCTGACACCTCCAAGGTGTATTACTGTAAGTTGTGAGCCAACTGGTGTTCTTCCTATGTTACCTGAGTTTGATGATCCAAGTCTGATTTATTGCCAATTAAAATCATTGGAACTCATCATGATCCTTTACTCTGAGAGTCTGTCCTTTAAACTGACAGATACTTTCAAAACTGCCTCTATCCATGACTGAAAAGAGCAATAGGAAACCCTCACCACTTCTTCTCTCACTGTAACCTGAATATCTAGCTGGGCTGTTCTGTCATTTGTCACATATACACAAAGCAGATGGTTGGTTCACAATCCATTACAAAATAGTACTGGATGGTGAGTGCCAACTTGCCCAAGTCACCCCCACTGACTACCATCAACAACTGGTATTTCTGGCCAGAGCAGTTAGGTCAGTGGGCCAGGACCACGAGATGCATAGAGTCCAGCCTGGCCACACTGAGCTTCTGCTTGTCCTAGGTCAAATTCTGGGGATATGTGTACCCCACAGGTATCCAGGGTCTGGTGGCAGTGCAGAGCCCCTGGGGGTGGCCAGTCCAGCCCAACAGGTAGAAGACAGGGCCAGGAATATCGGGTGCCGGGGTCTCACTCCTCTATTCCTCTCTGTAGTGTGCTAAGTTCAGAGAAGGCAATGGCAACCCACTCCAGTACTGTTGCCTGGAAAATCCCATGGATGGAGGAGCCTGGTGGGCTGCAGTCCATGGGGTCGCTAAGAGTTGGACACACTGAGCGACTTCACTTTCACTTTTCATTTTCATTCATTGGAGAAGGAGATGGCAACCCACTCTAGTGTTCTTGCCTGGAGGATCCCAAGGATGGCGGAGCCTGGTGGGCTGCCGTTTACGGGGTCGCGCAGAGTCAGACATAACTGAAGCAACTTAGCAGCAGCAGCAGCAGCAGTGTGCTAAGTCACTTCAGTCGTATCTGACTCTGCGACCTGCCAGGCTCCTCTGTCCATGGGGTGTCTACAGGCAAGAATACTGGAGTAGGTTGCCATTTCCTCCTCCACCTCTCTATAGCACCTGCCCACAATTAATTTTAATATATGTGGGTGTGATGAACAGATGGTAGTAGTAACAGATAGTAATAATAACAACAATTGAATAGATAAAATGTCAGTACAAATGAAGAAGGAATTGACTGTGCCAGATCTCCTGAGAGTCCCTTGGACTGCAAGGAGATAAAACCAGTCAATCTTAAAGGAAATCAGTCCTGAATATTCATTGGAAGGATGGATGCTGAAGCTGAAACTCCAATACTTTGGCCACCTGATGCGAAGAACTGACTCGCTGGAAAAGACCCTGATGCTGGGAAAGATTTAAAGCAGGAGGAGAAGGAGATGACAGAGGATGAGAGGCTGGATGGTATCACCTACTCAATAGACATAAATTTGAGCAAACTCTGGGAAACAGTGATGGACAGGGAAGCCTGGCGTGTGACAGTCCATGGGGTCACAAAGAGTTGGAAACGACTGAATGGCTGAGCTGAACTGAGATGCAAGGAGTGGTTTAAAAAGTCTTCATAAAGGATTCAGAGAGCTGTCCTTGTTTTTCCCCATTGAGATATAATTGATACATTACATCGTGTAATATCAAGGTGTAAACATGCTGATGTGATACACTTCTATATCGCAAAAAGAATACTATCATGGCATTAGCTAATACCTGTATCATCTCACATACTAATATTTCTTTTTTATGGTAAGAATGGTGAAGATCTCTCTTAGCAACTTCAAGTATATAACACAATATTATTCACTATAATCACCATGCTGTACAATAGATATCCCAAACTTATTCTTTTTTGTTGTTGTTGTTGTTCTTCAGAAAGTTCTTTTTTTTTTTTTTTAACTTTTTTTTTTCCATCTCAGGTGTCCATGAGTTCCCAATCTTGAACCGCCCCCCCCCTACCTCCCACCCCACATCAACTCTCTGGATCATCCCTGTGCACCAGTCCCAAGCATCCTGTATCCTGTATCGAACATAGACTGGCGATTCATTTCTTACATGATAGTATACATGTTTCAGTGCCATTCTCCCAAACCATCCCACCCTCTCCCTCTCCCTCTCCCTCAAAGTCCAAAAGTTCATTCTATACATCTGTGTCTCTTTTGCTGTCTCGCATACAGGGTTATCATTACCATGTTTCTAAATTCCATATATATGTGTTAGTACACTGTATTGGTGCTTTTCTTTTCTGGCTTACTTCACTCTGTATAATCGGCCCAAACTTATTCTTGTAACTGAAGTTTTACTCTCTGACCACAGAGAGCTATCTTTTAAAGGCTAAAGGAGTTGTGAGTAAAATAAGAATAGGTGCATGAGACAGCCTGATGAATTCCAGGACTGCTTAGGGATGATGGGAACCTAGAGTTTAAGGATGGGATTAGTGTCAGGTGGAAGCAATTGAGGGGCTTTACGTGAGGAGAGATGATATTAGATTTGCATTTATAAAATATCACTCTGACTTTATAAGGAAGCAGATAGATTTGAGAAATGCAAATCCAGTGTTAGGTGGTACTTACACTTCTAGCTCGGAGAAGGCAATGACACCCCACCCCAGTATTCTTGCCTGGAAAATCCCATGGGTGGAGGAGCCTGGTAGGCTGCAGTCTATGGGGTCGCGAAGAGTGGGACACGACTGAGTAACTTCAATTTCACTTTTCACTTTCATGCATTGGAGAAGGAAATGGCAACCCACTCCAGTGTTCTTGTCTGGAGAATCCCAGGGACGGAGGAGCCTGGTGGGCTGCCGTCTATGGGGTCGCACAGAGTCGCACACGACTGAAGCAACTTAGCAGCAGCAGCAGCAGCACACTTCTAGCTATGAGGTAGTAATAGGGACTGGATTTATCTCTCCACATACATAGAAAACCAGACAAACTAAATGAAACGTGTTTTAGACGTTGAATAGGCCTTGAAGGACTGTGAAAACCCTGAGAATTGGGAAAGAAAGCCAATCCTTTGATTTCCTCAACTTACTCCCTTGAGGAAGTTTCTACAGTTGAGGAAATAGATTCGGAGTTTTTGGAGGCAAAGGCAGCTATAATTAGACAGGCAGAATGCACAAAGAAAGAACTTGGGAGATCTCCTGAGGGTGCTCCTGTGTCCTTGGGTGAGCATTAAGTCATGAAAGCAAATGAGGAAAACTACCTGAGGCTGAGGAAGGTCTGTTAGAAAGCAGTAGGCCAAACAATTTCCACATTCACCTAGGGCTGGGGATATTTTTGTGTGCAAAGCTGGAGTGGGGAGACATCATATTATATGAGGCATCACATGGAGTTCTCAGAATAGGAATGCCTTAGGAGTGGAGCTTTTCTTATTAGGCCTAGACTGGAGACTCATCTGGATGCCACCTAACAAATCACTTTTTTTTTTTTTTGAGAAAACATAAATTTTTTTTTATTTTGGGAATTTACATATGACTTTTTATTATAATTTTATGCTACTTTTCTCTATTTTAAAATACAAAAACAAGCATACCAGATTATATTGTTTTTCCCAAAGAACAGAAGTTTGTTATCTTTTTATTTTTTTCAGTCTTTGGGGTCCTCATGAAGATATTATCATGATATTCAAGAGCATTTGACAGTTTCTTGAAGCCACAGAATTTAATGAAACAACTTTGGGACATGTTTTGTTTCTAGCTATACTGAATTGAACATATCATATGCATGTATTATATATCATTCAAATATAATTGATTATAATAATTATTGAACACTATTATAAAATATAATTATTGAGTATAATTTTATTATAAAATTGTGTATATTGGAGAAGGCAATGGCAAGCCACTCCAGTACTCTTGCTTGGAAAATCCCANTGCCTGGAAAATCCCATGGGTGGAGGAGCCTGGTAGGCTGCAGTCTATGGGGTCGCGAAGAGTGGGACACAACTGAGTAACTTCAATTTCACTTTTCACTTTCATGCATTGGAGAAGGAAATGGCAACCCACTCCAGTGTTCTTGTCTGGAGAATCCCAGGGACGGAGGAGCCTGGTGGGCTGCCGTCTATGGGGTCGCACAGAGTCGCACACGACTGAAGCAACTTAGCAGCAGCAGCAGCACACTTCTAGCTATGAGGTAGTAATAGGGACTGGATTTATCTCTCCACATACATAGAAAACCAGACAAACTAAATGAAACGTGTTTTAGACGTTGAATAGGCCTTGAAGGACTGTGAAAACCCTGAGAATTGGGAAAGAAAGCCAATCCTTTGATTTCCTCAACTTACTCCCTTGAGGAAGTTTCTACAGTTGAGGAAATAGATTCGGAGTTTTTGGAGGCAAAGGCAGCTATAATTAGACAGGCAGAATGCACAAAGAAAGAACTTGGGAGATCTCCTGAGGGTGCTCCTGTGTCCTTGGGTGAGCATTAAGTCATGAAAGCAAATGAGGAAAACTACCTGAGGCTGAGGAAGGTCTGTTAGAAAGCAGTAGGCCAAACAATTTCCACATTCACCTAGGGCTGGGGATATTTTTGTGTGCAAAGCTGGAGTGGGGAGACATCATATTATATGAGGCATCACATGGAGTTCTCAGAATAGGAATGCCTTAGGAGTGGAGCTTTTCTTATTAGGCCTAGACTGGAGACTCATCTGGATGCCACCTAACAAATCACTTTTTTTTTTTTTTGAGAAAACATAAATTTTTTTTTATTTTGGGAATTTACATATGACTTTTTATTATAATTTTATGCTACTTTTCTCTATTTTAAAATACAAAAACAAGCATACCAGATTATATTGTTTTTCCCAAAGAACAGAAGTTTGTTATCTTTTTATTTTTTTCAGTCTTTGGGGTCCTCATGAAGATATTATCATGATATTCAAGAGCATTTGACAGTTTCTTGAAGCCACAGAATTTAATGAAACAACTTTGGGACATGTTTTGTTTCTAGCTATACTGAATTGAACATATCATATGCATGTATTATATATCATTCAAATATAATTGATTATAATAATTATTGAACACTATTATAAAATATAATTATTGAGTATAATTTTATTATAAAATTGTGTATATTGGAGAAGGCAATGGCAAGCCACTCCAGTACTCTTGCTTGGAAAATCCCAAGGACAGAGGAGCCTGGTGGGCAGTCTATGGGGTAGCTAGGTGTCGGACATGACTGAGCGACTTCACTTTCACTTTTCATTTTCATGCATTGGAGAAGGAAATGGCAACCCATTCCAGTACTCTTGCCTGGAGAATCCCAGGGATGGGGGAGCCTGGTAGGCTGCCGTCTCTGGGGTCGCACAGAGTCGGACACGACTGAAGCGACTTAGCAGCAGCAGTAGTAGCAGCAAGGTATACATGATGATGTGATATGTTAACACACTGTGAAATATTTACCACAATTAATTTAATCAACATGTCCTTCACCTTAATAGGTGGTTGCACACTTAACAAAGTGTCCTCAAAAAAGGACACTTTTTTGAGTGTGTATGATGAGAAATCTTAAGATTCACTCTCTTATAAAATTTCAGCATGTAATATAGTATTATTAACTACAGTCACTATCTGTACATTAGATCTTTAGAGCTTATTCATCTTATAGTCGAAAGTCTGTACCCTTTGACCAATATCTCCCATTTCCCCAATCCATGGCAAATGCAATTCTACTCTTTTTCTATAACTGTGACTTTTTTTTCTTTAGATTCCATGTATAAGTGATACTACACAGAAACTGGCTTTCTCTACTTGGCTTATTTCACTTAGCATAATGCCCACCAGGGTCATCCATGTTGTGGCAAATGGCAAGATATTCTTATTTTTTTGTAGCTGAATAATATTCCATTGTTCTGTGTATATGTATATATACATGTGTATATGCACACACACACACCATATGTTCTTTCTCCACTCCTTCATCAGTGGGTACTTCGCTTGTTTCTGTAGCTTGGTTATTATAAGTAATGCTGCAGTGAACATGGATGGAGGTGAGATATCTCTTCAAGATACTCACTTTCAGGTATATATTCAGAACTGGGTTTGTTGGACATGTGGAAATTCTGTTTTCAGGTTTTTGAGGAAACTACATACATAATGGCTGAAATAATTTACATTATTATTAAATAATAATAATTGGTGCACAGGGTTCTCTACTTGCCATATCGTCACCAACATTAGTTTTGTATTCTCTCTTTGATGATAGCCATTTTGATGAGACGGAGGTAATATTTCACTGTGCTTTTGACTTGCATTTTCCTGATGGTTAGAGATGCTGAGCATCTTTTCATGTGCCATTGGCCATTTCTGTGCCTTATTTGGAAAAATGCCTATTCAGGTCCTTTGCTAATTTTAAAATTTTGAGTATTTGTGTTTTGCATTGAGATATATGAGTTCCTTCTATGTTTTAGATATTAATCTCTTTATTTGGTAGGTGGTTTGCAAAAATTTCCTTCCATTCCACAGACTGCCTTTCCATTCTGTTAACAGTTTCCTCTGCTGTGCAAAATCCTTTTAAATTGATATAGTCTTATTTGTTTATTTTTAGTTTTGTTGCTTGTCCTTTTTGTGTCAAATATAGAATGCCATTGTCAAGACCAGCATCAGGGAGTTTTCCCCCTGTGTTTTCTTCTAGGAGTTTTTACATTTTCCAGTCTTACATTAAGTTTTTAATCTTTGTGAGTAACGTGAGATAGAGATCCAGTTTCATTCTTTTGCATGTGAATATCCAGTTTTCCTAACACTACTAAAGAGACTATCCTTTCCCCGTTGTGTGTTCTTTGTGCTCTTGTCAAAGATTAGTTGTATATGCATGATTTATTTGTGGCTTCTTTATTTCATTCCATTGTTCTAAGTGTTTGGTTTTATGCCAGTACCACAGTGCTTGATTATTATAGCTTTGTAGTATAATTTGACATCAGGAAGTGTTATACCTCCAACTTTGTTTTTCTAAGATTGCTTTGGCTATTTAGGATCTTCTCTGGCTCCATATAAATTTTTGGATTTTTTTTCCCCCTGTGTCTGTGAAAAATCCCACTGGAATTTTAATAAAGATTGTGTTGGATTTGTAGATCATTTTGTGGAGTATGGATTTTTTTTGATATTCTTTCAATCCATTTGTGTCTTGTTCAGTTTTTTTTCATCTGTAGCTTACAATTTGCCATGTATAAGTCTTTCACCTCCTTGATTATGTTTATTCCTAAATATTTTATTGTTTTTAATGTGATGGTAAGTAGGACTGTTTTCTTAATGTCTCTTTGAGGCAGTTTATTATTAGCATATCAAAATCCAAGTGATTTTCGTATGTTTATTTTGTATCTTGCAACTTTACTGAATCTGTTTATTCTAATAGTTTTTTTTCTTTTTTTTGGTAACTATTAGTTCTAACAATTTTTTTGATTTTTTTAGGGTTTTCTATATATGATATCTTTTTTTTTTTTTTTTTTTTCTTTATTTTTTTTGTCATTTTT
>SJYA01000434.1:642859-771325 GCA_006410615.1 Neotragus moschatus | reverse complement strand
TGATATCTTTTTTTTTTTTTTTTTGCCTAATTTCTCTGGCCAGGACTTCTAGTCCTATGTTAAATAAAAGTGGTGAGAGTGGGCATCCTTGTGTTATTCCTGATCTAACAGTAAAAAATTTCAGTTTTTCACCACTGAGTATGATGTAAGCTGTGTACTTGTCATATACGGCCTTTACTATGTTGTGGTACATTCACTCAATACTCACTTTGATGACAGTTTTTATCATGAATGGATGTTGAATTTTATCAAATGCTTTTTCTGCATCTATTGAGGTGATCATAGATGATTTTTAGTGTTCATTTTGCTAATATGATATATCACATTTACTGATTTGTGAATACTCAAACATCTTTGCATCCCTAGAATAAATCCCACTTGAATATGGCTTATGATTATTTTAATGTATTGTTGAATTTGGTTGGCTAATACTTTGCTGAGGATTTTTGCATCTATGTGCATGAGGGGTGTTGGTCTGTCTGTAACTTTCTTTTCTTGTAGTATTCTTGTCTGGCTTTGGTATAAGGGTGATGCTGGCCTTGCAAGTGGAGCTTTGAAGTGTTCCATCTACTTAAATTTTTTGGAAGAGTTTGAGAAGGACTGGCATTAATTCTTCTGTAAATGGTTGGTACAATTCACCAGGTACACCATCTGGTTCTGGACTTTTCTATTTTGGGGAGATTTTTGATTACTAATTTTATCTTTTTACCAGTTTTAGGTCTATTCATACTATTTCTTCATGAGTCAGTCTTTTTAAAAATTAAATAAAATTTTATTTTATTTAAAAATTTTTTAGAGGTACAAGTTGATACTATTATATTAGTTTCAGATGTACAACATAGTGTTTCACAATTTTTTTCTGTTCAGTGTTGGCAGGTTATCTTTCTAGGAATTTATCTGTTTCTGTTAGGTTGTCCAATTTGTTGGCATATAACTGTTCATAATGGTCTCTTATGGTCCTTTGTATTTGTGCAGTATCAGTTGTAATATCTTCTCTTTCATTTCGGATTTATTTGAATCGCTTTTTCCTTAGTCAGACTGAAAGATTGTCAATTTTGTTTGTTTTTTCTTAAAAACAGCTCTTAGTTTCATTGATTTTTTTTCTTTTTTTTCTTTTTTCTTTTTTTTTTTTTTTGGTCTGTACCCTTTTTCTACTCTGATCCTTGTTATTTTCTTTTTTCTGCTAAATTTGACCTTAGTTTGTTCTTTTCCTCTAGTTCCTTGAGGTATAAAATCAGATAGCTGGAATAAACTATATATTCCTGTGATGATGGATGGATAATTTCAAATGACTTCTCTTTGAATTCACAGATTTTTTCTTCTGCCTGATTATGTATATTATTCATGCTATCACAATTTTTATTTTATTCATTGTATCTTTAGCTGCAGAATTTAAAAAAATAATTTATTTTCTTTGTTGAACCTTTTTCATGCACTGTTTTCCTGATTTCATTGTCTGTCTTCTCTTGCAGCTCACTGTTTCTTTAAAACGATTATTTTGAGGACCTCCCTGGTGGTCCAGTGGTTAAGACTGTGGTTCCACTGCAGGGGGCACAAGTTTGATCCTTGGTTGGGAATTAAGCTTCCACATGCCATGCGGTGTGACCAAAAGTAATACTAATAAGAATTTTGAATTCTTTGCCAGGCAATTTGTTGATCTCCATTTCTTTGGGATTGGTTACTAGAAAATTATTGTGTTCCTTTGATGGTGTAATATTTCTTTGATTTTTAAAAATTTTTATTATTTCTTAAAGTCTTGCATTGCTGTCTTCACATTTGAAGATGTCATATCTTCCGTTATTTACTGACTGACTTCAGGAGAGAGTACCTTAATCTGTTAGTACAGCTAAGAAATTCTGAGACTTTTAAAGACTTTTTCTATGGGTATGCCCAATTTATACTTTGTGCTTCCTCTTAAGGGGAAATTCTAAAAATTGTATGCCTTTTCTTAATCCTGCAAAGAGAGACTGTATGCTGAGAGCCGCCCACCTCCCTCCCCTTAGTACTACCTTGAATCACTGAAGTTTATGAGCCTTTTCCTTGTCCCACAGAGTTGGGATGATTTTCTGTGCTTGTTTACTAGCCATCTGCAAGGGCTAGCTCTCACTGTCCATAGAAGCTCATGCTGGGAGCCAGCCTGGGGAGGTTGTAGATATGGCGGAGATGTACAGAGAGTTGAGAGTTCTCATGATCCTGGTAGGGTAAGGCATTCCCAATGTCTCATGATTGGCCTTTTTGATAGAATCCACAGATCAGCTGGTAGGAAGAAGAGTGAAGCTGTTAGTTGTGTCCCTTTGATGTAAGTATATCAAAGGGACACAGCTGTGTCCCTGTGCTCCCCCCCTCCTCCCAATTACACAGTCTTGCAGATCACTTCAATAAACTGAGTTGGATGGGAAAGGAAAGCGTCTCTTGGTCAGCATCCTGCACAGCTGGGAGAAGCACGTACTCACATATTCTCTTCATCTCCTGTGGGCAAAATCTCAGGCTGTGGGGTTCTCCTGACACAAAGCCCTGCTACCTTGAGGGAGAGGTAACATGGGCAAAATGAAACTCTCTATCTTACCATTTTCAAAATATTTATTCTCAGATTTTTCTTTGGTGGTATTTTGGAACTTCTACACTGGATTCCTGGACTTCCACAAAAGTACCGTCATCTATTGATGACTGCTAAAATGGATGTGGAACACCAAATCTGCATATAAATATTCCTGCAATTCAGGGCTCAACATTTTTTAAAGTTTAATTTAATTTATTTAAAAGTTTCCCAGTTTTGTTGAGATGTAATTGACAATATTAGTTTAAGGTATACAATATAATGATTTCATATACATATATATATATCAAAATGGTTGCTACAAGTATAATTAATGTTCATCACCAAAGTGTTGCAATTTTTTTCTTGTGATGAGAACTTTATTCTCTTAGCAACACTCAAATATGTAATACAGTATTGTTAACTAAAAACACCATGGTGTATATTATATCCCAGAACTTATTTATCTTATAAATGGAAATTTGTACCTTTTGACCATCTCCACCCCTTACCCCAAGCCTCTGGCAACCACTCATCTGCCTTCTGTTTCTTTGAGTTTTGTTTTTTGAAATTCCACATATAAGTGAGACTATACAATATTTTTCTCTGATTTCTCTTGGCATGATGCCCATCAAGTCCATCAACTGTCACAAATGGCAAGATGTTCACTATATGGTCCTATGCACTATTCCACTGTCTATATATATCACATTTTCCTTTCCACTTGTTTCTGTGTCTTAGCTATTGTAATTAATGCTACAATGAACATGAAGATACAAATGCCTATTTGAGATAGCTTTTCATTTCCTGTGGATATGATCCAGAATTGCTGGACCATGTGGTAGTTCTATTTTAAAATCTTTGAGGAATCTCCATACTGTTTTCCATAATGGCTGCACCAACTTACATTCCCTCCAACAGTGCACAAGTGTTCCTTTTTCTCCACATCCTTGCTAACACTTATTATATTTGTCTTGATGACAACCATTCTAATAGGTGTGATGTAACATCTCATTGTGGTTTTGATTTGAATTTCTCTGATGATTAGTGATGCTGAGCAACTTTCCATGTGCTTGTTGGCCATCGGTATGTCTTTGGGAAAATGTATCTTTGGTCCTCCGTCATGGCTTACTATTGAATTGTTACATAGGTGATAATCCAAGGTGTCCAGGGGCAAAACAAGAGCTGAAAGAGCCAAGCAGACACTTCAGCTGTTGTCTACCACAGTGCAGACAGATTTAACCTATAAAAGCTAACTTGATATGAATGAGAGAAAAAGCTCTAGGTAGATAAACAGCTTGAATCTCTACAATATAGAGTTGTGGTTCCTCAACTACATCCCAAATTTAAGCTTTTTCTCAGACCCAGAGCCCTTAGGATAAAAGATGGTTTTGAGGAAGGACCTCACTGCTCTGCTGAAAATTCACACTATAAATCTTCCTCCTAGGCTTCCCCCCAAATAAGTACAACCATTTTCCAGTGTGATGGTGCACTGGGCTAAGGGAAATAACCAGATTTTTAAAAGGAGACAGCAGTTGTGAATTGATACTAATTACTGGAGTTTTAAAATGTCACAGTAGTTCACTAGTCAAATAGGGGTTTACGGAGGTCAGGTCACTAATGTAGTTATGGTTTGGGTCCATCTCAACAGGTCCAGTGAATTCCAAACCCAATCCATGATTTTCTTTCCAGTTGCAGAAAGCATAATTGGAATAGACATACTTAACAAATGACAAAATCTCCATGTAGGCTCTCTGCTGCTGCTGCTGCTGCTGCTAAGTCACTTCAGTCGTGTCTGACCCTGTGTGACCCCATAGATGGCAGCCCACCAGGCTCCCCTGTTCCTGGGATTCTCCATCCAAGAACACTGGAGTGGGTTGCCATTTCCTTCTCCAGTGCAGGAAAGGGAAGTTGCTCAGTCGTGTCTGCCTCTTCGCAACCCCATGGACTGCAGCCTACCAGGCTCCTCCATCCATGGGATTTTCCAGGCAAGAGTACTGGAGTGGGGTGCCATTGCCTTCTCCTGTAGGCTCTCTAACCTATGGAATTAGAGTTATTATGGTAGCAAAAACCAAACGCAAGGCACTGTGTTTCTCCCTACCAAAATAAGAAACCCCAAGCAAAACCACATAGAAAGATGAGAAAGATTAATATTGCTTGAAGGAGGCAGGGATGGTGATTCTTCTTTCAGCTTGCTTCTCTGGCCTGTGCAGAAGACAAATAGCTTCTAGAAGATGAAAGAGGATTGTTCCAAATGATTTATTCAGGTAGACCTCAATGAAAGCTGCTGTTCATATGTAGCTTCATTGCTGGGAAAAAAATCAACACTTTCCCTTGTATCTGCTGTTCCTCTGGCAAATACTCCCCCGCCTTTATTCCTGTTAGTATGAACCACAAGATGCAGTTTTATTTCATTTGCAAGGAAAAGCACTATATCTTCCCTGTTCCACCCAAGGGTTATATTGTTTTTCTAACCCTTCATCATAATCTAGTCCAAATTGGTCTTGATCTTTGTTACTCATGAATGGATACCACAGGATATTTGTGGTATCATGCTGATTGTCCATGGTGAATAAGAATTAGTAACAATTCTAGATAATTTGATAAGGTATATGCATGTCAGAAGGTGGAAATAAATTCCACAAAATACAAGGGCTTGTTGTCTCAGTAAACTCTTAGCCTCCAGTGGTCTGGAGCATGTTCAGATGGAAATGATCAAGATGCTTCAAGTTGAAAAAACAGTTGCTGCATCTGACTTCTCCAAGCACTAGGAGGTACAATGGATAGTGGAGGCAACACAAACCTCATTTGAATGTGCTACTCTGACTCACTGAGTTAACTTGAAAGAGTTCCAGTTCTGACTATTGCCCAAAAGAATAGAAGGCTCTGCAACAGATCCAGGTTACCAAGTTAGTTGTTCTGACCCTTGGGCCATATGCCCCAGCAGATCTATGCTAATGGAAGCATGTATCAGATAGGAAGCCATATGGAGACTTTAGCAGGCAAATAAGGTTAATCAGAGTTTATAGGATTCCAAACAAAGCTATGTTATCACCTGCCAATAATTATTCACCTTTTGGAAACAACACCTAGATTGCCATTAGACTAGCAGAGACTTAGTATGTGATCATGGCCACCAAGCTACCTTGAACTGGTGAACTGAGCTGGATGTTGTCTGGTTCACTAATAGATAAAGTTAGGCATACAGATCTGTGATAGATCTAAAATGGCATTAAGACATGTAAAACTGAATTTGAGTAGATTCTGAAGGCACAAAGAAAGTGTATGAGCAAATGGTTCATATTCTTGGGGCTCTGATTCCTGCTATGTGGTCTTCTCTCAACTTGTATCTATGAGATCAAGTGGAGTTACTTGTCATCAGTTGACTGAGGAGGGAAATATTTTACCCTGGTTCACAGATACTTCTGCATGATGTGCCAGCATCAGCTAAAAATTCAGAGTTGGTGTACCGTAGCCCTGCTCATGTATGACTCTGATGGTCAGGAGTGAAAGACAGTCTCAGTAGGCATAACTCTGAGCACTGACCTATTTTTATAGACTGGAAGAAGTACATTCAGACGTATAGATTTTCACTGGCTCATTGGCAGTGGCTAATGATCTGGGGGGATGGCTGGGAACTTTTAAGGAGTACAATTGGAAAGTTACCAATAAGGAGTCAAGGAAGATATTTGTAGGTAAATTTCTCAGAATGGGCACAAAATGTGAAGATAAATTGGAGGCCCTTGTAAATGCTTCCCCAAAGGGCAATATCAGAAGATGCCAATAATCAAGTGGACAAGATAATCTGTTCCATGGATGTCAGTCAGCCTCTTCCAACAGTCAACCTTGTCCTTGTCCAATAGACTCGTGGAGAAAACGACCATGTTGAAAGGGATGAAAGTTACTTGTGGGTTTAGGAACACGGACTTCCACTCACTAAGGCTGACATGACTACAGCCACTTCTGAGAGCCCCACTTGCAAAAAGCAGAGACTAACACTGGTTTTCCATTTCCTGGGAGGAGCATGTATCACCATTTGGTAACAGGTTGATTACATCAGACTACTTCTACCATGAGAAAATTATTACCTGTGTTCTCACTTGAATTTCACTTTGGATATGGATTTGCCTGTCCAGACCACAGAGCTTCTTCCATTACCACTATCCCTGGACTTCAGGGTACCTGATTCACCATCATGGCGTCTGAAAAGATTGCTTCTGACCAAAAAACAATTGTACTTGACATCAAATGAGGTGTGTCAGTAGGGCTGTACTCATGGAATTAACTTTTCTTACCATTTTCCCTTTTACCCAAAGCATGAATCTGATAGAATGGTATGGGGGTTGGGGAGGGGACTTTTTGAAGACTCAGTTTTATTGGCAACAGTTTTCATGGCCCAGACAGATGTGTTCCATACCAAGATATAGTGAGATCTCTCTATCTCTTGGCCAGGATTCTCAGGTCCAAGAAAGAAAGAGTGTAAAAAAGAGTGACTCTTCTATTACTCCTGGTAATTCAGTCGTGAATATTTTATTTTGTCTCAGCAATGATCATGTGACAAATTACAAAAACGATGGCAGTAGTTACAGGCATTTCACTCCTACCTTGAAATGAATATATACCAGTTCTTTTTCTTTTCTTCCTCTATCTTATTCCTCTAAGAACACATGTGAATAGTGGCTAACCTTATATTTGATTATTTAGGTTACAGAATTTCAATGCGGATCTGTCTCGCTAAAAAAGAAACATCACTCAAAAATGGACAAAGTGACAAGTGGGACTCTGTATCCTCCACTAGGGAGAGTCTAGGTGCATTGTTTTTTATAGGGGGTATCTTGCATCATCTCATCATGGAACATGAGAACAAAATTGCTACTTCTTTTTGCAGAAGTTTTAAATCTTGTTAAAGTGTGTGTGCATGCATGTGAAATTGCTTCAGTTGTGCCCAACTCTTTGGGACTCTAGCAAATGAACGCCAAATTGATGAGTGGACTGAGATAGTTTATACTGTGTTAACTCCTTACGCTAGAATTATGTTTCCCTGTATACTTTCCCCTGTATGATTCTGGGTTTGAGTTGGCCAAGAAAGTAATCTGTGCACTATTTGGAAGGCAGACTTCAAGCAGAAGCCATTATTCTGTGAAGGCCATCATGTTTACATGTGGTATCAGCAGAGAGGACAGTGGGCTCCAAATTGTCCTCACTCTCCTCTGCTGTGTTTCCAGTTCATTCCCCCAGCATACAGCTTTTCTTCCTAACTGTTGACCTGTTGACAAACAATGGCCCCAGGGTCACCACCAGATGGTTGACAAAATACTGTCAAGACAGTTGCTACACAGAGGCACATCTTCCTCTAGACATTCTCGCAAGCCTTCCTTCTCCCTTCCCCAGGCTCCCTGTGGCAGCTGGACAAGGTGGCTTCTCAGATTATGTAACTGGTGACTTTTCTGATCCTCCAACTTCTCTTCTAAACCTTCACTTCCCCAGCTTCTTCTACAACTATTTAAGATATAGCTTTTAAAAATCCCCTTTCTCATACATGATAGTGATTCATTATCCCCTCATCAAAACTTGACTGGTATAAAAAGAAATAGTCTTGATGGACTTTGACCCTGTTTCATCTGTCCTTGAGACCCAAGAAGAGATGTTCTTGTGCTTTCTGTATTTAGTTGCTTAACCATTATTTGCATTTGATTTACAAATAAAAATATTTTTCTTAAGCTAATCTGTGTTGGTTTCCAGGTATTTGTGATTTGAAAATAAACTGTAATCTATACCCTAGGGCAGTGTTAATCACAGATCTCTTGTATTTCTGCATGCCTATGAGCAGACACACAGAATGCCAAACTCTATTCACCAATGTATATGGAGCAAAACACTCAGAATATATTGTGGCTTCCTATGGTTCAAAGGGCAGACATGCTTATTGCTCATTATAAAACACTTGCTTCTATTAACTCAGTATTCTTTCCTGTTATGCAATCCACTGTGCAGTCATTATTTGGGCCTCTTTTCACTGCCTTTTGGGAACTGGGGCTCAAGAAATGAGGCTAAAATGATGATACTTTCGCTATTGCTACGAATAATAAACTGTCCTTTGTTACTGACCTAAACATATGTGGGCTTCCCTGGTGGCTCAGATGGTAAAGAATCTGCCTGTAATGTAGGAGGACCTGGGTTCCATCCCTGGGTTGGGAAGATCCCCTGGAGAAGGGAACAGCTACTCACTCCAGTATTCTGGCCTGGAGAATTCCATGGACTATATAGTCCATAAAGTTGCAAAGAGTTGGACACGACTGAGGAACTTTCACTTTCACTTTAAAAGACATGCTGTACAAAAGAGACACAGATGTATAGAATGGACTTTTGGACTTTGAGGGAGAGGGAGAGGGTGGGAAGATTTGGGAGAATGGCACTGAAACATGTATACTATCATGTAAGAAACGAATCATCAGTCTATACAGGATACAGGATACAGGATGCTTGGGACTGGTGCATGGGGATGATCCAGAGAGTTGATACGGGGTGGGAGGTGGGGGGGGATTCAAGATTGGGAACTCATGTACACCTGAGATGGAAAATTTTAATTAATAAAATAAAAAATAAAATAAAATAAATGGACTGTTAAAAAAAAAGACATGCTGTAATTTCATATGTACTGCTTATTAGATTTTTCAAAGAGAATAAGGTATATACCTATGATACGAAGTAACACTTTAATAAACAAGCAAATGTATTAGGTTCTGAAGAAATACTCAGTTTTTTCTATCACTACAGTGTGAAAAGTTCTTTAAATGTATGGTTCTTTTTATTTCTCATTTGTAATGACAAGAATTTAGTTAGGATGCTTTGGTTACAGTAACAGAAACAAAACTCTACTTAATGCAAAAAGGGTAATTTATTAAAGAATTATATGGGTACCTCACCAAAGCTAACAAAACAAAACAAAACAGTTAAAAAATAGGCCTCAGTGATAGTGGCTAGTAACAGAAATAAAATCTGCTAGGGGTCGCAGAGTCGGCCACGTCTGATGCGACTTAGCAGCAGCAGCAGCTTAAGCAGAAAGGGGAATTTATAATTAAGATATGAGGGTGCCTTGCTAAGCCAAGGGCAGGATTCAAGAAGGGCTGGAATAAGGAAATGGAGCACTGTTAAGAAAGCCAGGGATCACAGTTTTCTGATCTCTCATCTCTGTTCTTCAGTTTGCAAATACTTCACTGCTCTCTTACTACAGATTTGCTTTCTTTTCTTCCTAAACCACAGAGTGGGACACGGCAGTCCACAGCTCCCCAATTTACGTCTCCTCTATTCCAGAGATTAGTCAAAATCTGTTGCCTCTAACCCCAAATTTCTAGAGAAGCTTTAGAATCTCACCAAAATTGGAGATGACTTTCTTCTCTGGGATAGGCAATAAGATAGTAGTTGGTAGAAAACCAAGAAATAGAGACCAATTTTTTTTTTTTTTTACCATTCTTTACAAACTTCTAACTGAAATGGCTTCTTTTGATTTAGGAATGGATGTAGAGAGATATAGACAGATANTTGGAGATGACTTTCTTCTCTGGGATAGGCAATAAGATAGTAGTTGGTAGAAAACCAAGAAATAGAGACCAATTTTTTTTTTTTTTTACCATTCTTTACAAACTTCTAACTGAAATGGCTTCTTTTGATTTAGGAATGGATGTAGAGAGATATAGACAGATATTCTCACAATCTAATCAACAAATATGGCCAGATGCTTCAAAAGACAGAGGTGTTCTAATAGTTTTTAATATCTTCTCTAAGAGAGAAGTGATGGGCCTGTATAATGCTACTACCATATTTGAAACAAGTTTCCTTTCATTTATTGTAATAGACATGATTTATCTCTTGGGAAGATAAGCACAGGTCCCAGTGTGAGTGTTTTAAGCACAAAAAGTGATGATATAGTTCACTGTTTTTCTGAAGAGAAAGAAAAACAAGGCCTAATTACTTGAAGAGTATTTATGAGAAAGAAAAAAAGATTAATTACAGGGTAGGTGTCAAAAATCCATGGGAGCCATAAATTGAAAGTTGACCAAGGGTTTCTCAGACTAGAGAGAAATTCTGGTTCATCCTAGCTTGAGTCAGGTGCTTATGAACATAACTGCTTATACCTTCATCATAGTGGGGTAAGGGTCAGAGGGTCATTCTGAGAAACAGACATAGGATAGGGCAAAGAAAATTATTTTCTGTATTCTTCAGTGTTCCAGGATCCCTTAGAGGAACAAAGTTATATTGCTTATGAAAATCATGGCATAATAAGGTTTAAATGGTAGGTGATTTATGTATTTAAAAATCAGAATAGCTGATGGAAGTATTCTGCTCAGTCTTACCCACACTGAAATAAAACTGAAAATGTCAGAAGTATAAAGAAATGCTGCAAATGTTTTATTTAAAATGTATTTGTGCTGAGGATTTCTTAAAGTATTTCTTCTATGTGTTAAAATACTTTTGCAATATTTATTATATCCTTTGATGAAATACAAGGAGTTAAATGTAATGTTTATGATATCATTCTACTTCTTCCTGTAATTTTGTTTCTACAAATAAAGAGAAGTAGGACCACTCTATGGTAAAGAACAAAAGAAATAATATTAGCATGGACATGTTCAGAGACTCAGAAGCTGGTAATTCAGTTTTAACTTTACATGATTTCAGGGTACACAAAGTTTCAAAAGAAAAAAGTCATTCAGTATTATGTTGAAGGTTTTGTATTTCAACCTCTGTATTTCTTCGTGTAAATGTTTCCTTAAGGTTATCATCTTTTTGATCATCACAAAGTGTCATATTTAGTACATTTTCAGTACATTGTTCTAATGGAATGGTTGTCAAGTATGAAAATACTTTTTCCATTAGAGGCTCTCCGAGAAAAGACATCGGAGAGCTCTTTTTCATTTGAGAATCATCAGAATACCAGTCATCAGCTATTTCTACACTTTGGCAATAATAAAAATCAGATGGTAATGTTGATAAGCTTAAGGTAATACTGCTGGGATCTGTTGCAGAGCTAGACTCTGAGGGGTCACAAATGACTTTTGTTGTTGCAAGGCAGAAATCATCTTTAGAATAACCATTATTTGCTGTAAAACAAAACAAAACAAAACAGATTTACTATGAATATTACATATTCGTGAGACAAATCTTAATATAAGGATAATGTTACTTTCTAAAATTCGAACTCTTTTTAGGGTTTTTAGGAACAGAATAATGCAACAGTGAAAATTCTAAGTTGCTATCAATATCTACACAATGTTAAGTATTTAATGAAGAATCAGCAATATTTTCATGATAAACCAGAGTAGAAAAATCTGTCCTAAATAAAATCAACTTGTCTTAACAGGAGAAGATTCTAAACAGGCTAGAAAGCTCAGTTCTGGAATGTCCCTTAAAATTAGAAATGGCAGATAGTTTAACTATTTAGGGCTAAATATTATCTTATTTAAAAAATAAATGTTGGCTCAGGAAACTCAAACAGAGGCTTTGTATCAAGTAGAGGAGTGGGATGCGGGGGGAGATGGGAGGGAGGTTCAAAAGGGAGGCANCTCAGTTCTGGAATGTCCCTTAAAATTAGAAATGGCAGATAGTTTAACTATTTAGGGCTAAATATTATCTTATTTAAAAAATAAATGTTGGCTCAGGAAACTCAAACAGAGGCTTTGTATCAAGTAGAGGAGTGGGATGCGGGGGGAGATGGGAGGGAGGTTCAAAAGGGAGGCAATATATGTACACCTATGGCTGATTCATGTTGAGGTTTGACAGAAAACAACAAAATTCTGTAAAGCAATTATCTTTCAATTAAAAAAAAGAAAAATAAGAGAAAAAATAAAAAATAAATTTAAAAATGTCTCCTTAAGCAGATAAATTGGGGCTTCCCTGTGGCTCAGATGGTAAAGAATCTGCCTGCAATATGGGAGACTCAGGTTTGATCCCTGGATAGGGAAGATGCCCTGGAGAAGGGAATGGCAATCCACTTCAGTATTCTTGCCTGGAGAATTCCATGGACAGAGGAGCCTTGAAGCCTACAGTTCATGGGGTCAAAGCAGCTAAATTACAAAATGTTTGTCCACCATGGGATCAAACTGGCTTTATACCAATTAAAGTAACAACTAAGTGAAAGTGAAGTCGCTCAGTCGTGTCCGACTCTTTGCGACCCCATGGACTGTAGCCTACCAGGCTCCTTTGTCCATGGGATTCTCCAGGCAATAGTACTGGAGTGGATTGCCATTCCCTTCTCTAAGGGATCTTCCCCACCCAGGGATTGAACCCAGATCTCCTGCATTGTAGACAGTCGCTTTACCGGCTGAGCTACCAGGGAAGATCTTGAAACAACTAAATTAACATTCATATATAATGCCTTAGAATTTACATAGCAGTTTGATATACTTCCAGATCTCATTTCTCCTTTCAGTTATTACTCAATGTAGTTATCAGCCCTACTTCACATAAGATATTATTGAGAATAAGACTTAGAGAAATAAATCACCAAAATCAGATACAAAATGGACTTTGTTCTAGATCTGTGTTACTGTAAGTCCCATGCTTCTCCCATTACATTATTTATGCTGTACAGTTGCAAATAAAATTGTTAAGTTTTAGAAAACATCACATTTGCAAAATATCCTAAAACATCTTTTATGATATTTTATATAATTTTGATGTGAATATGTAACATTAATTTTAAAGCTGTTTTAAATATCTTATTACATTCTATATTCAGCATTTCTAAAATTATGTAGGAGAGTAAGGCTTTGAGGTACTAAGTCAGTATCTAAAGGGTTACAAAATGCTCATGCCTTTTGACTCTCCATCATGTCTCTATGGGATCGACTCTGATACCTTTGGGTATAAATAAGAAACAAAAAAAATAAATTAAAATTTCACATTTTAAGATAGGACATTTAAAATTTTGTTTTCTAAAAAAAAAATGCTCATTCATAGCACCAATAAATAGATATTTCCCTTGAGTCTTCATGATTTTAAAAATATTTAGATATATAGTATATATTTAAGATAGCTTCTTGATTCTTTAAAATGTGAATTGCTAAAAGTTGATTATGATTTATTCTAATAAACTGTTGAGAAAAAGTACCTTTTATACATGCTGTTTCCTTTTTTCTTTGCTCCTCCTACATAAAAAATATTATTTGTATTTTAAAAATTAATAGTTTTAAAATAATTACTTGACATATACTTATGTGATAATATATGTTAACATAATAAAATTTTTATAGAATCATATTTTTTCCATGATATGAATTTATCTCACCAAACTATATTGACAGGAAAGAAAATGTGTTGAGGTATCATCCGAAAAGAATGTGAATTGGCTCAAGAAGGCAATCTCCAGGATAGAGAATGAAAGGTGAAATAGAGTTCAACAGGATTATTTCTCTCTATTCTCACTAACTTAGAGTCGCTTGGTTAGAACTAGTGATGACAATAAAAGTAATTACAATTCCTAGACTTACTCATCCTGTTAACTAATAACAACAAAAAAGTGCTGGCTGAAAGCTTTTATAAAATTGCGACTATTTTGAAGCCAATAGAACATTTGATCAAACAATACATTTCAGATATGTTCTGGAAAGTGTAGTGGTGTAGTAGTTCTTAAACTTAGGGCATCAGACCCACCTAGTGTGTTTATTAAAAATGCTCTTAGACATAATATCAGACCACTAAAACAGATTATCGGGCAGTAGGGTTTACAAGTATCTATTGTAAACCACTCCATAAGTGATCTGATTCAGTTTTTCCTTAGACTACTAGATAAATGATGAGCTAATGCACAGAGTGTTTGGTATGCAGTGGGTGAAAACAGAGAGACAACACTGTCTCATGTTACAAGGGAAAAGTGTTGGTACTCTGTGCTGATTTTCATTGTCCTGTTTGCCAAAAAGGCTTGACTAGGAGATACACACACACATACACACACACACACACAGAATATACATATAGATAGGATAACGCATAAGCACTGTTTTTCGAATCTACTTTACTTTTTGATCATTGTTACCTTTTATTAATACAAATGTCAGTATAGGCTCTTGACTTAACTTGCCTGGATCTAGGATCAAGTCAATTTTCCCACATGGGCCTGCAGTTTAATCTAAGAAGTTCTGGAATCAAGTTCTAGACTATCCTATACTCCTGCCTACACACAGGCTTCCCTGGTGGCTCAGTGGTAAAGAATCCATCTGCTAATGCAGGATACGTGGGTTTGATCCCTGGGTGGAGAAGATCCCCTGGAGAAGGAAATGGCAACCCACTCCAGTATTCTTGTCTGGAGGTTTCCATGGAGAGAGGAGCCTAGTGGGCTACAGTCCATGGGGTTGCAAAGAGTTGGATATGACCGAGTGACTGAACAACATATAAATTGTATTTGAAACTGCTTTTCAGACTTTCATGTGCCTATGTACTACCTGGGGGAACTTGTTAGAATATAGATTCTAACTCAGTGGGTCTGGCGTGGGGCCTGAGATTCTGCATTTCTAACAGGTTTCCAGGTAATGCTGATACTCTTGGTATGGGAACCACAGAGTAAGGTCCTAGACGTATTAAAATTCTACCCAAACTAGGGAATGACAAAATGGGCGTTCTTATATATTGCTATATACAAAAATATATAAACCACTAGACCATTCAGGTATGACTGAAATCAAACCCTTATGATTATACAGTGGAAGTGACAAATAGACTCAAAAGATTAGATCTGATAGACAGAGTGCCCAAAGAACTATGGATGAAGGTTCGTAACACTGTACAGGAGGCAGGGCTCAAGATCATCCCCAAGAAAAAGAAATGCAAAAAGGCAAATTTGTTGTCTGAGAGGGCCTTATAAATTGCTGAGAAAAGAAGAGAAACGAAAGGCAAAGGAGAAAAAGAAAAATACACACATCGGCATGCAGAGTTCCAAAGAATAGCACGGAGAGATAAGAAACAATATAATGGGAAAGACTAGAGATACCTTTTGGAGAAGGCAATGGCACCCCACTCCAGTACTTTTGCCTGGAAAATCCCATGGACGGAGGAGCCTGGTAGGCTGCAGTCCATGGGGTCGCTAGAGTCAGACACAACTGAGTGACTTCACTTTCACTTTTCACTTTCATGCACTGGAGAAGGAAATGGCAACCCACTCCAGTGTTCTTGCCTGGAGAACCCCAGGGACGGAGAAGCCTGGTGGGCTGCCATCTATGGGTTTGCACACAGTCGGACACTACTGAAGCGACTTACCAGAGATACCTTTTAAAAAATTAGTGATACCAAGGGAACATTTCATGCAAAGATGGGCTCAATAAAGGNATTTACATTAATACCTGTCTCTTATACACATCTACCCCAGGGACGGAGAAGCCTGGTGGGCTGCCATCTATGGGTTTGCACACAGTCGGACACTACTGAAGTGACTTACCAGAGATACCTTTTAAAAAATTAGTGATACCAAGGGAACATTTCATGCAAAGATGGGCTCAATAAAGGACAGAAATGGTATGGACCTAACAGACGCAGAAGATATTAAGAAGAGCTGACAAGAAAACATAGAACTGTACAAAAAAGATCTTCATGACCGAGATAATCACAATAGTGTGATCACTCACCTAGAGCCAGATATCCTGGAATGTGAAGTCAAGTGGGCATTAGGACGCATCACTATGAACAAAGCTAGTGGAGGTCATAGAATTCCAGTTGAGCTACTTCAAATCCTAAAAGATGATGCTGTGAAAGTGTTGCACTCAATATGTCAGCAAATTTGGAAAACTCAGCAATGGCCACAGGACTAGAAAAGATCAGTTTTCATTTCAATCCCAAAGAAAGACAATGCTAAAGAAAGTTTAAACTACTGCACAATTGTACTTATCTCACATGCTAGTAAAGTAATGCTCAAAATACTCCAAGCCAGGCTTCAGCAATATGTGAACTGTGAACTTCCAGATGTTCAAGCTGGTTTTAGAAAAGGCAGAGGAACAAGAGATCAAATTGCCAACATCTGCTGGATCACGGAAAAAGCAAGAGAGTTCCAGAAAAACATCTATTTCTGCTTTATTGACTATGCCAAAGCCTTTGACTGTGTGGATCACACTAAACTGTGGAAAATTCTGAGAGAGATGGGAATACCAGATCACCTTACCTGTCTCCTGAGAAATCTGTATGCAGGTCAAGAAGCAACAGTTAGAAATAAACATGGAACAAAAGACTGGTTCCAAATAGGGAAAGAAGTACCTCAGGGTTATATACTGTCACCCTGTTTCTTTAACTTATATGCAGAGTATATCATGCGACATGCCAGGCTGGATGAAGCACAAGCTGGGATCAAGATTGCCAGGAGAGATATCAATAACCTCAGATATGCAGATGACATCACCCTTATGGCAGAAAGTGAGGAAGAACTAAAGAGTCTCTTGATGAAACTGAAAGAAAAGAGTGAAAAAGTTGGCTTAAAGCTCAACCTTCATAAAACTAGGATTATGGCATCTGGTCCCATCATTTCATGGTAAATAGATGGGGAATAGGTGGAAACAGTGGCAGACTTTATCTTTGGGGGCTCCTAAATCACTGCTGATGGTGACTGCAGCTATGAAACTAAAAGACACTTGCTCCTTAAGAAAAGTTATGACCAAACTAGACAGTATATTAAAAAGCAGAGACATTACTTTGCCAACAAAGGTTTGTCTAGTCATAGCTATGGTTTTTCCAGTAGTCGTGTATGGATGTGAGAGTTGGACTGTGAAGAAGGCTGAGCACCGAGGAACTGATGCTCTTGAACTGTGGTTTTGGAGAAGACTCTCGAGAGTCCCTTGGACTGCAAGGAGATCCAACCAGTCCATTCTAAAGGAAATCAGTCCTGAATATTCATTGGAAGGACTGATGATGAAGCTGAAACTCCAATACTTTGGCCACCTCATGCGAAGAACTGACTCATTGGAAAAGACCCTGATGCTGGGAAAGATTGAAAGCAGGAGGAGAAGGGGATCATAGAGGATGAGATGGCTGGATGGCATCACTGACTTGATGGACAAGAGTTTGAGCAAGCTCCAGGAATTGGTGATGCACAGGGAGGCCTGGTGCACTGCTGTCTATGGGGTCGCAAAGAGTCAGATACGACTGAGTGACTGAACTGACTGATACTAACAGGTNAAGGGGATCATAGAGGATGAGATGGCTGGATGGCATCACTGACTTGATGGACAAGAGTTTGAGCAAGCTCCAGGAATTGGTGATGCACAGGGAGGCCTGGTGCACTGCTGTCTATGGGGTCGCAAAGAGTCAGATACGACTGAGTGACTGAACTGACTGATACTAACAGGTATAATTTTTCTAGAGGGCAATTTAACAAATCCTCTTCTAGAAAATTACTCTGCCAGGTAAATAATTTTGGATTTACATTAATACCAAGTTACTAGAATTTTCATCACAACACAGTTTAGCATTTTTAAAGTCTACAATGTAAAATTCTAAGAGTAAGGAAATATTTAAATATATAAGGATATATAGATATTAGTAAAATGAGTATTCTTTCAAAAATGATACTATAGATCAGAAGTAAGTAAAGACTCTAAAAATGATGGAGATAAATAAAAAAGACAGAGGCATAATCTTGAACAAGTGGCTCACTGGTTAAGTTTAGGAAAATTTGGGCAATAAATTAATGATAGTGATGGGTTATAACCTGCTAAATAAAATAGAAATCCATGAATCTATACTGATAATAAAGCAGAAGTAGATGTTTTTCTGGAACTCTCTTGCTTTTTCGATGATCCAGCAGATGTTGGCAATTTGATCTCTGGTTCCTCCCCCTTTCCTAAAACCAGCTTAAACATCTGGAAGTTCACAGTTCACATATTGCTGAAGCCTGGCTTGGAGAATTTTGAGTATTACTTTACTTGCATGTGAGATGAGTGCAGTTGTGCAGTAGTTTGATCATTCTTTGACATTGCCTTTCTTTGGGATTGAAATGAAAACTGACCTTTTCTAGTCCTGTGGCCACTGCTGAGTTTTCCAAATTTGCTGACATATTGAGTGCAACACTTTCACAGCATCATATTTCAGGATTTGAAAAAGCTCAACTGGATTTCCATCACCTCCACTAGCTTTGTTCATAGTGATACTTCCAAAGGCTCACTTGACTTCGCATTCCAGGATGTCTGGCTCTAGGTGAGTGATCACACCATCATGATTATTTGGGTAATGAAGATCTTTTTTGTACAGTTCTTCTGTGTATTCTAGCCACCTCTTCTTAATATCTTCTGCATCTGTTAGGTCCATACCATTTCTGTCCTTTATTGAGCCCATCTTTGCATGAAATGTTCCCTTGGTATCTCTAATTTTCTTGAGGAGATCTCTAGTTATCAGGTGGCCAAATTATTGGAGTTTCAGCTTTAACATCAGTCTTTCCAATGAACATTCAGGACTGATTTACTTTAGGATTGACTGGTTTGATCTCCTTGCAGTCCAAGGGACAGATCAATTAGATGCACTGAAAACTTCAAAGCCTACAGCCAGCACTGGTCAACAACAACAAAAAAGTGGACCAACTTTGAGGAGATGTCCCATGTCCAAGGCAAAGGAGAAGCCCCAGTAAGATGGTAGGAGGGGTGAAATTGCATTTAGAATCAAACTCTGTACCTGCAGAGATGCTCAGAGGGCTCATACAAACCTTGTGCCCACCAGGACCCAGAGACTCCAGAGACTGAGATAGAACTGTGTTTGAGTGTCTCCTGTGGAGGTACAGGTCAGCAGTAGACTGCCGCACAAGTAGGGACTCTGGGTGCAGCAGACTTGGGTATGGCATAAACCCTCTTGGAGGAGGTTGCCATTAACCCCACCACAGAGCTGCCAGAACTTACACAGGACTGGGGAAATAGACTCTTGGAGGGCACAAACAGAACCTTGTGCCTAACAGGACCCAGGAGAAAGGAGCAGTGATCCCACAAGAGACTGACCTAGACTTGCTCATGAGTGTCTAGGAGTCTCTGGTGGAGGCGTGGGTCGGTTGTGGCCTGCGGCAGGGTTAGGGGCACTGAGTGTAGCAATGAATGCATGGGACCTTTTGAAGGAAGTCACAATTATCTTCTTTAGCTAGGCAAAAATGACTGTCTGAGGAGGCCTTACAAATAGCTATGAAAGGAAGAGAAGCAAAAAGCAAACGAGAAAAGGAAAGATATACCCATTTGAAGGCAGCATTTCAAAGAATAGCAAGGAGAGATAAGAAAGCCTTTCTCAGTGGTCAGTGCAAAGAAATAGAGAAAAACAATAGAATGGGAAAGACCAAAGGTCTCCTCAAGAAAATTAGAGATACCAAGGGAACATTTCATGCAAAGATGGGCTCGATAAAGGACAGAAATGGTATGGACATAACAGAAGCAGAAGATACTAAGAAGACGTGGCAAGAATACACAGAAGAGCTATATAAAAAAGATCTTCATGACCTAGATAATTACAATGGTGTGATCACTCATCTAGAGCCAGACATCCTGGAATGTGAAGTCAAGTGGGCCTTAGAAAGCATCACTATGAACAAAGCTAGTGGAGGTGATGGAATTCCAGTTGAGCTATTTCAAATCCTGAAAGATGATGCTGTGAAAGTGTTGCACTCAATATGTCAGCAAATTTGGAAAACTCAGCAGTGGCCACAGGACTGGAAAAGGTCAGTTTTCATTCCAATCTCACAGAAAGGTAATGCCAAAGAATATTCAAACTACTGCACAATTGCACTCATCTCACATGCTAGCAAACTAATGCTCAAAATTCTCCAAGCCAGGCTTCANCCCCGGATTCCACTTCTCAGTTGCAGTCTCCTGCCTCTCTCCTCAGGGACCCAGCGTCTGGCTCCCGCCCCTGCCATGCACTGCCTGGGCCTTGCCAAGCTTCCTGGTGATGATGCATTTGTAAAATGGGGATAATATTACAACCGCCTTCTCATAGCCGCTCTGAGATCATTGGTGTGAAAAGTATCCTGTAACCGGAATCCTTTGCAATCAATTATTTTTACCATCATCACACTCTGCAGCCGCAGCAGCACACTCTGCACAGCCCCCACTTCCAACAGCTGTCCCCACACCCACAGAAGCATCACAGTCACCATAACTACGCTTCCAGGGGGCATAGTTTTTAAAAATTTATTGACATATAAACATCTACTTCTGCTTTATTGACCTATGCCAAAACCTTTGACTGTGGATCACAAAAAATGGTGGAAAATTCTTAAAGAGATGGGAAAACCAGACCATCTGACCTGCCTCTTGATAAATCTGTACGCAGGTCAGGAAGCAACAGTTAAAACTGGATGTGGAACAATAGACTGGTTCCAAAGAGGAAAAGGAGTACGTCAAGGATGCATATTATCACCCTGCTTATTTAGCTTATATGCAGAATGCATCATGAGAAATGCTGGGCTGGATGAAGCGCAAGCTGGAATCAAGATTGCCAGGAGAAATATCAATAACCTCAGATATGCAGATGACACCACCCTTATGGCAGAAAGTGAAGAACTAAAGAGCCTCTTGATGAAAGTGAAAGAGGAGAGTGAACAAGTTGGCTTAAAACTCAACATTCAGAAAACTAAGATCATGGCATCTGGTCCCATCACTTCATGGCAAATAGATGGGGAAACAATGGGAATACTGAGAGACTTTAGTTTTTTTGGGCTCCAAAATCACTGCAGATGGTGAGTGTAGTCATGAAATTAAAAGATGCTTGCTCCTTGGAAGAAAAGTTATGACCAACCTAGACGGCATATTAAAAAGCAGAGACATTGCTTTGCTAACAAATGTCTGTCTAGTCAAAGCCATGGTTTTTCCAGTAGTCATGTATGGATGTGAGAGTTAGATGATAAAGAAAGGTGAGTGCCGAAGAATTGATGCTTTTGAACTATGGTGTTGGAGAAGATTCTTGAGAGTCCCTTGGACTGCAAGGAGATCCAACCAGTCCATTCTGAAGGGAATCAGTCCTGAATATTCACTGGAAGGACTGATGCTGAAGTTGAAACACCAATACTTTGGCCACCCGATGCAAAGAGCTGACTCATTTGAAAAGACCCTGATGTTGGAAAAGATTGAAGGCAGGAGGAGAAGGGTTCGACTAGAGGATGAGATGGCTGGATGGCCTCACCAACTCAATGGACATGAGTTTGAGTAAACTCCGGGAGTTGGTGATAGACAGGGAGGCCGGTGTGCTATAGCCCATGGGTTCGCGAAGAGTCGGATACTACTGAGTGACTGAACTAACTAACTAACTACAGCCAGCACTGGTCACCAAGAAAAGGACCAATTCTTCTCCACAATAACACCCATAAGCGTATCATACAACCATTGGTTCAAAAGTAGCTGTGTATTTTCTGGGATCAACTACCTCCTTGGAAATCTTACTGCATCTCATGCAAGAAACTTGGCCTCTATTCTGTGTTCTCCAGAGACAGCTGTGTGGGTTTCAGAAACAATAATTCAGGCAGAGGGTCCTCTGTGGTCAGGGGAGCCCTGAATTTGGATAAGATTTTACTTGAATATTCATTGGCTCTAGTAATTAAGTTAAAGTAGTAGAAGACACTTAATTCCAAGGGGTCAAATATCCTCCTTGAAATGAAAATGGAAAGGATGAACTAACTCATGGAAAGAATTTTGTAAATAAACCTAATATCCTGGGACTACTTTTATAATAGTACCTTCCTTTCTCATCACTCATTTCCCTTTTGTGTGTCTTGAATAATATCATTTTTAAAGATTTAATAAAGATTTCTCTGTCAGCAACCCCCCCGCCCCAAAAAAGTTGAATGAATTGGGCTACAAATGTATGCCTCATCCGCCATATTCACCTGATCTCTTGCTAACTGATTACCACTTCCTCAAGCATCTTTACAACTTTTTGCAGGAAAAAATGCTCCCACAACCAGCAGGAGGTAGAAAATACTTTCCAAGTTTGTTGAATCCCAAAGCATGGATTTTTGCAAGACAGGAATAAACAAACTTATCTCTCATTGGCAAAAATGTGTTCTTATTTTGATTAGTAAACAGCTATTTGAGCCTCGTTATAATGATTTAAAATTCACATCTGAAACTACAATTACTTTTTCACCAACCTGGTATAAACCAATCAAATGTCTTTCACCTGATAAATGGATAAACAAAATATGATACAGTCATACAATGGAATATTATTCAATCATGAAAAATAATAAAATACTGATATATGTAATAACAAGGATGGACCTTGAAAACATTATGCCAAATGAAAAGGTAGATACAAGAGACCATATATTGCATATTTATAATTCCAGAATAGACAAATTTATAGCTGTAGAAAGTAGGCTAGTAGTTGTCTAGGCCTAGGAGGATTAGAGGAAAATGGAGGGTCAGTGATTGCTAAGGGTATGGGGTTTCTTTTAGAGGCGATAAAAGTATTCTAAATTGATTGTGAAGACTGTTCTACAACTCTGTGAATATCTAAAAATTTCTGAAGTATACACTTTAAAAAGGCAAATTATACATTATGTGAACTATACCAGTAAAGCTGTTAAATATAAAACAAAACAACCTAAAGCTAAGAAACTTTTCAAAGAAAATTTAGAAGCAAATTCTTGTTACCTAGGGTTAGGCTAAGAGTTCTTGGATATGACACTAAAAGCATGATCCAAAAATGAAAAATGTATAACTCAACAACAAAAAGGCAAACAACCCAACTGAAAAATGAGCAGAAGGCCTAAACAGACATTTCACCAAAGAAAAAATGAGTATGGCTAGTAAGCACATGAAAAGATGCTCAACATTGCTAATATTAGAGAAATGCAAATCAATTACAATGAGGTACCATCTCACGCCAATCAGAAAGGCCATCATTAAAAAGTCTACAATAACAAATGCTGGAGAGGATATGGAGAAAAGGGAACCCTCTGCTACACTGTTGGTGGGGATGTGAGTTGGTACAGCCACTGTAGAAAACAGTATGAAAGTTTCTCAAAAAACTAAAAATGGAATTACCATATGATCCAGCACTCACACTCTTGGGCATATATTCAGACAAAACTATGGCTCAAAAAAGTACACACACCCCTACGTTCATAGAAGCACTATTCACAACAGTCAAAATATGAAAACAACTTAAATGTCCAATGACAGATGAATGGATAAAGATGCCATGGTACATACATACAATGGAATACTACTTAGTCATAAAAATAATGAAATAATATCATCTGCAACAACATGGATGCAACTAGAGATTATCATACTAAGTGAAGCAAGTCAGAAACAGAAAGACAAATACTATAAGATATTACTTCTATGTGGAATCTAAAATATGACACAAATGAACCTATGAAACAAAAACATAATCACAGACATATGGAGCAGACTAGTGGTTGCCAAAGGGGAGGAATTATGAGGGAGGGATGGTACAGGAGGTGGGGGTTAGCAGATGTAAGCTTTCATACATAGAAGAGATAAACAACAAGGTCTTCTTGTATAGCACAGAGAACTATATTCAATATACTATGATAAACCACAATGGAAAAATATATTAAAAAGAATGTGTATATATGCGTAACTAAATTATTTTGCTATGACTTCTTAGGTGATGCAGTAGTAAAGAATCCACCTGCCAATGCAGGAGATGAAAGAGATGTGGGTTCAATCCCTGGATTGGGAAGATTCCTTGGAGTAGGAAACGGTAACCCACTCTGGTATTCTGGCCTGAAAAATTCCATAGACAGAGAAGCCTGGCAGGATACAGTTCATACGGTCTCAAAGAGTCAGAGAATACAGAGCGACTGAGCACACACACACACTGCTGCTGCTGCGTAGCTTCAGTCGTGTTCCACTCTGTGTGACCCCATAGACGAAGGCACACCAGGCTCCCCCGTCCCTGGGATTCTCCAGGCAAGAACACTGGAGTGGGTTGCCATTTCCTTCTCCAGTGCATGAAAGGGAAGTTGATCAGTCGTGTCCGACTCTTCGCGACCCCATGGACTGCAGCCTACCAGGCTCCTCCATCCATGAGATTTTCCAGGCAAGAGTACAGGAGTGGGGTGCCATTGCCTTCTCCAACACACACACACACACAAATATATATAACTAAATTACTTTTCTGTATAGCAGTAATTGAAACAGCGTTGTAAATCAACCATCTTTCAATAAAAGCAAAGCAAAAAAGGAAAATGGATAAATAAAATCTTATGCTTTGCAAACTCCTCTGTTGACAAGATGAAAGCACAATCATTAATTAGGGGAAAATATTTGTAAATCACATATCTGACAAAAGAGAATTGTATACAGAATACACACTCTAAATTAATCAGAAAGATAATCCAATTAGAAAATGCACAAGAAAGATGAAGAGACTCTTTATCAAAGAAGATACATGATAGCAAATAAAAATATGAAAAGCTGTTCAACATCACTGCACATTAAAGAAATAAAAATGAAAATCACTAAAGATATTTAAATGGACTTCTCCTGATGGCTCAGTGAGTAAAGAATCCATCTGTAATTCAGGATACACAAGAGACATGGGTTCGATCTCAGGGTCAGGAAGATGCCCTGGAGGAGGAAATGGCAACTCGCTCCAGAATTGAACACCCACAAAAAGTTGAACACAACTGAGGAAATGGCATACACACGAACAAATTTAAATGGCTAACATTTNAAAAATATATTAAAAAGAATGTGTATATATGCGTAACTAAATTATTTTGCTATGACTTCTTAGGTGATGCAGTAGTAAAGAATCCACCTGCCAATGCAGGAGATGAAAGAGATGTGGGTTCAATCCCTGGATTGGGAAGATTCCTTGGAGTAGGAAACGGTAACCCACTCTGGTATTCTGGCCTGAAAAATTCCATAGACAGAGAAGCCTGGCAGGATACAGTTCATACGGTCTCAAAGAGTCAGAGAATACAGAGCGACTGAGCACACACACACACTGCTGCTGCTGCGTAGCTTCAGTCGTGTTCCACTCTGTGTGACCCCATAGACGAAGGCACACCAGGCTCCCCCGTCCCTGGGATTCTCCAGGCAAGAACACTGGAGTGGGTTGCCATTTCCTTCTCCAGTGCATGAAAGGGAAGTTGATCAGTCGTGTCCGACTCTTCGCGACCCCATGGACTGCAGCCTACCAGGCTCCTCCATCCATGAGATTTTCCAGGCAAGAGTACAGGAGTGGGGTGCCATTGCCTTCTCCAACACACACACACACACAAATATATATAACTAAATTACTTTTCTGTATAGCAGTAATTGAAACAGCGTTGTAAATCAACCATCTTTCAATAAAAGCAAAGCAAAAAAGGAAAATGGATAAATAAAATCTTATGCTTTGCAAACTCCTCTGTTGACAAGATGAAAGCACAATCATTAATTAGGGGAAAATATTTGTAAATCACATATCTGACAAAAGAGAATTGTATACAGAATACACACTCTAAATTAATCAGAAAGATAATCCAATTAGAAAATGCACAAGAAAGATGAAGAGACTCTTTATCAAAGAAGATACATGATAGCAAATAAAAATATGAAAAGCTGTTCAACATCACTGCACATTAAAGAAATAAAAATGAAAATCACTAAAGATATTTAAATGGACTTCTCCTGATGGCTCAGTGAGTAAAGAATCCATCTGTAATTCAGGATACACAAGAGACATGGGTTCGATCTCAGGGTCAGGAAGATGCCCTGGAGGAGGAAATGGCAACTTGCTCCAGAATTGAACACCCACAAAAAGTTGAACACAACTGAGGAAATGGCATACACACGAACAAATTTAAATGGCTAACATTTAAAATGCTTTTAAGTATCAAATGATAATGAGGATGTGGAAACATGATTCTCTTACACAGTACTGGTGGGTATGTAATATGGTACCATCTGCAAATCAATCTGGGAATTTCTTTTAAAAGTAAACATATTGGGACTTCCTTGGTGGTCCAAAGGTGGAGAAGCTGCCTGCCAATGCAGGGGACATGATTTGATCCCTGGTCTGGGAAGATTCCACATGCCACAGGGCAACTAAGTCTGTGCACCACAACTACTGACCCTGCCTGCCCTATATCTTGTGCTCTGAAACAAAGAGAAGCCACTTCAGTGAGAAACCCATGCATGGCAACTAGAGAATGCCCTCAGCTCACTGCAACTAGACAAAGCCCATGGACGGCAATGAAGACTCAGCACAGCCAAAAGGAAAAAAAGTACACACTTACCGCATGATCCAGCAACTGCATTCCTTGGAATTTATTCTAGAGGAACTGAAACTAATGTTTTCAGAAAAGCCTGTACACAAACAATCATGGTATGCTTATCTTGTAATATTTTATAACTAGAAACAAATAAAATATTCCCCAGTAGATAAATGGTTAAGCAAACTGTGGTATACCCACACAATGTTATACTACTCAGCAATTAAAAAAGAAAAAATATTGATACTTGCATTGCTATGGAGGGATCTTAAGGGCATTATGCTATGTGATGAAAACCAAAGCTCAAAAGGCCATAAAGCTATAGGATTCCATTTATACAAAATTCTAGAAATGAGGCAATTAGAGAGATGGAGGACAGAATCAGAGGTTAAGGAAAAGGAGGGAGGGTGTGACAATAAAGGCTAGTATGGAGGAGTTTCTTCATGGCAATGGAACAGTTCTGTATGTTGACTGACATGGTGGTTATACAAATCTATATATACGATAAAATGTCATAGAAATATATACAAAAGCAACAAAGAGTAAGTACGTGCAAAAATTGGTAAACTTTGAGTTAGGTCTGTAATTGAAATTTCTTGGTTTTGATAATGCATACTTAAAAGTATACTTTTCATGAAGTATACTTACATAAAGTGTTGTCATTGGGCAAGTGGGTGATGGGTATATAGGGCACCTTTGTAATTTTTTTTGCAACTTTTGATTTTCAATTCAGAATAAGATAAAAGAAATCAATTGTATTTATATTTACTAACAACAAAAATAGGGAAATAAAAAATTTAAATCAATACTACTTACCATAGCATAAAAATACCTATAAATAGGGCTTCTCTGGTGACTCAGTGGTAAAGAATCCACCTGCCAAATCAGGAGGGATGGGTTTGATCCCTCATCTGGGAAGATCTCATATGCTGCAGAGCAACTAAGCCTGTGTACCGCAACTATTGAGCCTGTGCTCTACAGCCTGGGAACCACAACTACTGAGCCTATGTGTCTCAACTACTGAAGCCCATGTGTCCTAGAGTCTGTGCTCCACAACAAGAGAAGGCACTGCAACGAAAAGCACATGCACCACAATGAACAGAAATCCCTTTTGCCACAACTAGAGAAAAGCCTGCACAGTAATGAAGACCCAGTGCAGCCCCAAATAAATAAAATTATATTAAAAATACCTATACTTACAAATAAATCTAAAACAAATGTGAAGGACTTCTACACTGAAAACAATGAACAAAAATAAAAGATTAGCTCAATAAATCAAATTAGTAACTTTAAAGAAGTCAACAAGAATAATATTGTCATAGATTAGAAGAATCAATAATATCAAGATATCCATTTTTCCTAAGCTTATAGATTCAATGCCAATCCAATAAAAATTCAAGCAGGCTCTTTTAAAGAACTAAACAAGCTGCTTTCTAAATTTTATGGAAAAACAACACACCTAGAGTAGTCAAAATATTCTTGAACAAAGAAAAACAAAGTTGGAGGATTTACTATACTTGATTCCATGACATAACACTACAGTAATCAAGACAGAAGAGTATTGTTTAAGAACAAATAGTTCTCTAAAAAGAATATAGAGTTCAACAAATAAACCAATATGTATACAGTAGATTGATTTTCATTCAAAGTGACTAATTAGTTCAATGAGGAAAGAACGTCTTTTTAAGACAATTTTCTGGAACAATTGGATATGCAAATTGACTTGTACTTTACAGACCTAAACATAAAACCCAACACTATACAGCTAAGGCAAATATAGACTATTTTTGCAAACTTAGAAAGGTAGATATTTATTAGACAGATACAAATTTCTTTTAAAAGAAAAAATCATAGTCTCAATCAACATTGAAAATTTCTGCCTACCAACTGATACCATTATAAAAATAAACAGATAAGCTACAATCTGGAAAAAAACATTCACAACATATATACCTTACAATAGACTAATTCCAAATTGTATTAAGAACTCCTAGAAGTCATTATTTAACAAAAAAAAAACAAACAAAACCAATCTTTAAAAATGACCCAAAACTTAAACTGGCAAGTCACACACAAATATGCAACCAGCTAATGAACCCATGAAAAGGTGCTCAACATCTTTACTTATTAGAAAAATATAGATTAAAAGCATATAGAAATGCCATTCCACACCTGCTAAAATAGCAAAATTAAAAATAAAACACTAGTAACACTAAATGTTCACAAGGATGTGGAGCAACTGGAACATCTGCTTATTGTTGATGGGAGTGAAATAAGTTATAACCACTTTGGAAGCTGTTTGACAGTTTCTTATAAGGATATATATATATGATTATTCAAGCCCCACTGATTCCATGCCAGGTATTTTTCCAAGAAAAATACCAAAAGTTTTTACTGAAAGTACACAAATATTTACAGCAGCCTTACTCATACTAGTCAAAAACTGAAAAAAACTCAAATGTCCCTCACTAAGAATACATAAACACGTTATTATATAGCCATACAATGGAATTGTTGTTCAGTCGCTAAGTTGTGTCCAACTCTTTGTGACCCCATGGATTGACTGCAGCACACCAGGCTCCCCTGTCCTTCACTGTCTCCCATAGTTTGCTCAAATTCATGTACATTGAGTCGGTGATGCTATCTAACCTTCATCTGCTGCCCCTTTCTCGTTTTGCCTTCAATCTTTTCCAGCCTAAGAGTCTTTTTCAATGAATCAGCTCTTTGCATTAGGTGGCCAAAGTACAATAGAACAATACTTACTAATAAAAAACCAAAGTTTTAACATATAAAATGGCACCCCACTCCAGTATTCTTGCCTGGAAAATCCCATGGATGGAGGAGCCTGGTAGGCTGCAGTCCATGGGGTCGCTAAGAGTCGGGCATGACTGAGTGACTTCACTTTGACTTTCTAACATAGATGAATCCTAAAAATTTGTATGAAGTGAAAGCCATATGTAAAAGGTATATATTATACAACTCTATTTGCATGAAATCCAGACACAGATTAAAACTAAACTTTGCTGATAAACATCAGAAAGTGCTTGCATGGAATGGTTAGAAGAACTGACTGGAATGGGACATATGGTAACTGTTTCAGGTGATAAAAATACTCTGTATCTTGTTTTTAGTATTGTTTAAATGCATATACAACAGTGGAAAATCTAAGGTCTTGCATTCTATTGCAGGTAATTATACATCAATAAAATATTTTAAAAATCATATCAAATTTGGCTTCAGTGGTATTCTTCCCCCAAAATCCATAACTCTAGTATAATAATGAGAAAAATATCAGATAAATCCAAATTGAGGAACACTGTACAAAATACACGACAGTACTATTCAAAGTTATAAAGCTCAGATAGAAGAAGGAAAGATGTAGATATAGTCACAGAGTGGAAAAAATTAGAGACAAATGCAGTGTGTTATCCTGGATTAGGTCTTGAAGGAGCAAAAGCAAATTCATGTAAAAGCTGGTGAAACCCAAATAAAAGTCTGGAGCTTGGTTACTAGTGATNCCTGGCTTGGAGAATGCTGAGCATTACTTTGCTAGTGTGTGAGATGAGTGCAATTGTGCGGTAGTTTGAGCATTCTTTGGCATTGCCTTTCTTTGGGACTGGAATGAAAATTGACCTTTTCCAGTCCTGTGGCCACTGCTGAGTTTTCCAAATTTGCTGGCATAGTGAGGGCTGCACTTTCACAGCACCATCTTTTAGGATTTGAAATAGCTCAGCTATATGTATATGCCTATTACAATGGTGAAAATACAACACTGACACCAGTAAGTCCTGGTGAGGATGTGAAGCAACAGAAACTCTCATTCGTTGCTGGTGGGGATGCAAAATGGTACAGCCACTTTGTCAGGCAGTTCAATAGTTTCTCACAAAATTAAACACCTCTTACCAGTTAATCCAGTGATCATGTTACTTGGTAGTTACTGAAATAAGTTGAAAATATATGTCCACACAAAAATTTGCACACTGAGTGTTTACAGCAGCTTTACTCATACTTGCTAAAACTTGAAAGCAACCAAGATATCCTTCAGTAAGGGAGTGGATAAATAAATTGAGGTAGATCCATACATTCTATGCTGACAAAAGTCCATATAGTCAAAGCTATGGTTTTTCCTGTAGTCATATATGGATGCAAGAGTTGGGCCNCTGAGTGTTTACAGCAGCTTTACTCATACTTGCTAAAACTTGAAAGCAACCAAGATATCCTTCAGTAAGGGAGTGGATAAATAAATTGAGGTAGATCCATACATTCTATGCTGACAAAAGTCCATATAGTCAAAGCTATGGTTTTTCCTGTAGTCATATATGGATGCAAGAGTTGGGCCATAAAGAAGGCTGAGCACCAAAGAATTGATGTTTTCAAACTGTGGTGTTGGAGAAGACTCTTGAGAGTCTCTTGGACTGCAAGGAGATCAAACCAGTCAATCTTAAAGGAAATCAATCTTGAATATTCATTGAAGGACTGATGCTGAAGTGAAGCTCCAATACTTCTGGCCATCTGATGTGAAGAGCCAACTCACTGGAAAAGACTCTGATGCCAGGAAAGATTGAAGGCAGGAGGAGAAGGAGATGACAGAGGATGAGATGGTTAGATGGTATCACTGACTCAATGGAAATGAGTTTGAGCGAACTTAGGGAGATGGTGAAGGACAGGGAAATCTGGTGTCCATGGGATTGCAAAGAGTTGGACACCACTGACCAGCTGAACAACAGATCCATACAATGGAATATTAGTCACTGCTAAAAAGAAATGTGATATCAAGTCTTGAAAAGACAGAGAGCACTTTAAATGCATATTAATAAGAAAAAGAAGCCTGAAAAAGCTACATTCTATATGATTCCAACTATACAACATTCTAGAAAAGGTAAAAACATGGAAACAGCTAAATGATCGCTGGTTGGATGATTCTTCCTTTGAACAAGCATGGAACAAGCCCTTTAGGGTAGTAAAACTATTGTGTGTGATGCTATTAATGTAACGTTGCCCACATATCTCTCTCTGTCTGTCTCTATTTTTCTGTCTGTGTGTGTGTATGTGCTTCTGTCTCTACATACATGTCAAAACCCATAGAATGTAGGATTCAAGAGTGAATCCTAACAGACAATGGACTCTGGGTGATGATATCTCAATGTAGATTCATCAGTAGTAACAACTGCACCACTCTGACGCAGGATGTTGATAGTAGAGGAAGCTGTACTTGTGTAGGGGTAAGGAGTATATGAGATGCTATACTTTCTCCTTAGTTTCGTTGTGAGCCTAAAACCTCTTGGAAAAATAAAGTCTACTAAGAGAAAGCTATAGTGAGATACTATTACACAGCCATCAGATTGTTAAAAACTTAGAAGCCTAAAAATATCAGTACTGGTTGATATGGAGCAATTCTAGCAATTTTGTATGCCTTAGGGGAACATATGTTGATAGAACTGCTTTGGAAAATAATTTGAATTTATCTAGTAATATAAAATATGCACAAGTCTCATGAGTCAGTGATTCCAGTGTTAGGTACATTCACCATGGAAATTTCAAAAAAAAAAAAAAACCAGCTGAAAACAATTAAATGTTTATAACAAAAAACTTGACATATTTATATAACAGAACACCACATAATTAAAAAAATGAATAATCAGTATATGCACCAATCTTGATGAGGCTTAGAAATATAGCAGAAAAAGGAAGAATATATTAGACATGGAATACAAAAACATTAATAGAACATTGTTTAGCTATACCATAGTTTTAAATTTCTACTGGTGTCTCCCTTGTTTTACTTTGTCCGTACAACACTATTTTGATACCATATAACAGAAAGTTAATTATGCGTCTGTCTTTTCCACTTGTACTACACTAGCACTTTGAAGGTAGGGTTCATATCTTACCACAAGGAGGGCCAAAAGCTCAGAATGTAATGAAGCCTTAATAAATCCTTGTTAAACTGTATTTAATTTCAATTAGTTGGTTTGATTAGATTTTTTGGTTATCTGAGTATCCTCTTATCTCCAAATCTCTTTCTTTTCATAGACTTAGCAATTTTGCTTTTCTTTTCTTATGCCATTTATCTTCAAGCCTATAACAACTGCAATATGGGGAATACAGGTTCTCAGGCTAGAGATATAGGGAAACAACTACAGGAGACATTTTCACTTAGCCTTTCAGTTTCCTATAATATAAACCCTAACTAGTTTGGGTAATTTAAATTTAGCTCCATGTTACTGTCCCTCAAATTTAAAAACAATGGTGGATAATTAAAATAAAGACAACAATGCTAATGACATGGTGTCACAAGAAATTATTTGACAAGATTGCTATAAAATATTACACACTACCTGTGATTGGAATCTTCCAGCATGAAAATTATGAGAAATAAAAACACACTGAGGATGAGATTTAATCTTCACCTTTGATGATCTTTGTCTGGATTTCTCATCAACTGCTTTAAATTTAGAGTCTTGAAATATTTCTCTGAAAAATATTTTATAGAGAACATTAGTAAACATGAATTATAAAACAAAATCATTGTTTCTAACAGTTCTACATAAATGGTTTAAAATCAGAATATATTATTACATGTTTACTTTCAAAAGTGCAAATCAACTTATATATTCTCTTCTCATATGTTACTGATTTCACAACACTTATTTTGTTCATAGAATATAAATTAATCTACTTCCTCACAGGGTTAATATTTGCAGTTTGAAGATCAAACATTAGTTTTTGATAATCTTCTCTCTCTGGCTATGAGATAATCAACTTTAATGTCAGTTAGGCTTTTCATAGATCTGCCTTTAATGGCATAGGAAATTAAATGAATGAAACTCATTGGCCATTTTTATATTTAATAATATTGGCAATAGATGGGGAAACAGTGTCAGACTTTATTTTTTGGGGCTCCAAAATCACTGCAGATGGTGATCGCAGCCATGAAATTAAAAGATGCTTACTCCTTTAAAGGAAAGTTATGACCAACCTAGATAGCATATTCAAAAGCAGAGACATTACTTTGCCAACAAAGGTGCATCTAGTCAAAGCTATGGTTTTTCCAGTGGTCATATATGGATGTGAAAGTTGGACTGTGAAGAAAGCTGAGCACCGAAGAATTGATGCTTTTGAACTGTGGTGATGGAGAAGACTCTTAAGAGTCCCATGGACTGCAAGGAGATCCAACCAGTCCATTCTAAAGGAGATCAGTCCCGGGTGTTCATTGGAAGGACTGATGCTGAGGCTGAAACTCCAGTACTTTGGCCACCTCATGCGAAGAGTTGACTCATTGGAGAAGACTGTGATGCTGGGAAGGATTAGGGGCAGGAGGAGAAGGGGACGACAGAAGATGAGATGGCTGGATGGTATCACTGACTCGATGGACATGAGTTTGGGTGAACTCCAGGAGTTGGTGATGGACAGAGAGGCCTGGTGTGCTGCAATTCATGGGGTCGCAAAGAATCAGACACGATTGAGTGACTGAACTGAACTGAACTGGGAAATGTAAGTAGAAGGAAACTGTGTTGAAACTAATGACTTACAAGGGAAGAATACTTGGGATCTTTATGCATGCAGCCACATTATTTCTAAAATAATGAAATAGTAAGTAAAACTTCAGCTGATTGAAGACAGTTAAGTATAAAGGATTATAGTTTCTAATAGTAATTCTAGGCTTAATTAAAAATTTTTTTACATTTCTTTTTTCTGAAGTACTAGAAATTTTCCAAATTAATTTGAGAGATCATATTATGTTACTTAATACAGTATTAACAATTAAAATCCATTCACTTACTGAATTCAATTTACTTAACAAATATATACTGAGTACTTACTATGTGCCAGGCATTATGGTGGGTGTTATATATAGTGGCAAGGGAGAAAAAGCACAGCCACTACCCTCATGGAACTGTCACTGTGCTCATGGAGCTTAAACACTAGCAATGAAGACAGATAGTAATAAAACAAACACAAGAAAATGAAAAAATTACAACTATGGAAAGTATTATCAAGAAAAACTACCTGCGACTCTGTGTCTATAAGAAAGGGAATTAACCTGATTAGAAAGGTCAGGGAAGGCTTTTCTGAGGAAGAAATGATTGGATTAGGTATCTGAAGAAATGGGAGCAGTTATTAGAATGAGTGGAGGAGGGGGGATGTTGGAGTAAGAACATTCTAGTCAGGGAGAATATCAAGTACAAAGACCTAGTGGCCACATTAGGACAATGTAGCAGAAGTACAGAAAGCAAGAGGGAAAGTGGGAAATGAAATTTGAGAATATGCATGGGGAGACCATGGAGGGCCTTAAAGGTCATATTGTTTTATCTTTATCCTAAAATCAATGGGATGTCCTTCACAATGGGAATAGGGTGGAAGTAGGGTGATTTGATCAGATCTGCATTTGGAAAATATCTGGCTGAAGTGTGGAGAAGAGATTAAATGATGTCAGCAGTGAAGGTAAAGGTCAGGTAAAGGTCAGTTATAACTCCTACTGCAGGAGTCTATGTGGGGGATAAGGTGGTGGCAAAGGTAATGGAGAGAAATGGATAGATTTGAGCAATTTATGAGGTAAAATAAATAGAACATGGTGATGGTTCAAGTTTAGTAGGGGTTTGAAAGAGAGGAGGAGATATCAAACATGCTTTCCATGTTTCGAGGAAGAACGAAACAATCCTTCCTTGGACTTTTCTGGTGGGACAGTGGATACGAATCTGCCTGCCAATTCAGGGGACCTGGGTTCGATCCCTGGTCTGGGAAGATTCCACATGCTGCAGAGCAACTAAGCCCGTGCACCGCAGCTACTGAGTCCAGGCTCTAGAGCCCATAAGCTGCAACTACTGACGCATTTGTGCCTAGAGCCTGTGCTCTGCAACAAGAGTGGCAACTAGAGAAAAGCTCAAGCACAGCAACAAAGACCCTGTGCAACCAAAAATAAATACTTTCTTAAAATAGATGTTAAAAAAATTCTTCCTGATCTCACATTTTCTTCCAGTTTCTGCCCCTTTTAGCAACTCCTCTACACACCACTGCCAAAAAAATGCTTCTTAAAAGAATGTATTTGTTTCAAGTTTCTCACCTCCTGGTTTTATTCAAGTTTCTGAACCCATCACTCTACCAAAAATATTCAAGGCTACCAGTAACTTCTATACTGCTAAATCCAAAAATTATTTTTCTATCCTCATTTTTCTCAACTTCTTAAATACCTTTAACATAACTGGTCATTGCCTCCTTCTTAAAATATTTTCTAATTTTGACTTCCTTGACACCACACACCTTTCTGCTTTTCCTTCTTAGATGTTGTTGATTCTTCTTGCTCTTTTTCTAGCTTTCTAAATGTTGGTGAGCTGAAGAGAACAGTCATACAGTCTTCTCTTTCAAAAATCACTCCCTGGTTAGTCTCATCCAGTTGTATGACTTTATATACCCTCCGTACACTGATAGCCTAAATCTTTAGCCCTGACTTCTCTCCTGAAGTTCATACATGTATATCCAACTGTCTATTTTTAACTTGGATGTCTCATAGGCTTTCAAATTTACATCCAAAATACAACTCCTAGTTTATCACCATTCCCTCAATTTGTCCCCTTCATTACCTCCTCATCTCAGTAAATGGCATGATTAACTCATGGTAAAAATGTAGGTGTTAGCATTATCTCTGCCATTTCACTTATCTTTCCTTGCTTCATCCAGTCCATCAATAAGACCTCCTAACTTTACCTGTAAAATTATCCCAAATCCAACTCCTTTTTTTTTATATCCTCTTAGACAAATAGACAGTGTCTAAGACACTGTCATCCTTAATCTGGACTGTGCAATAGCCTCTTAACTTGCCTCTCAGATTTTATTCTTACTCCAATAAAATATAGAAGTCAGAGAGATGTAAGAAAAATCTTTTAAAAATATGAATTAAAACTCTCATACCTTGCTGAATGGGTGTGTAATTCCACCTTGGAGAACTGGTTAGCAGTTTCTTATAAAGCTAATCACATGATCCAGCAACTCTACTCTTAGGTATTTACCCAAGAGAACTTAAAAACATGTGTACAAAAAGATTTATAGGAGAATGTTCATAGCAGCCATATTCCTAAGAGCTAAAAATTGGAAATGACCTAAATGTCCATTAACTGAAAAATGGAAAAGCAAACTGAGATATATTTATACAATGAAAAGAAGGAAAAGATAAACTCAACAACATAAATGAATCTAAAAAATATTATGCTAAGTGAAAAAAGCAAACATAAAAAGTCCATTTATACAAAGTTCAAAATGGGTAAAATTTATCTATGGTGATAAGAATCAGAATAATGACCATTTCTGGGTGGGAGGTGGGGAATAACTCCTGGAAAAGAGGATGAGAGATCCTTACAGGATGATGGAAAAATTCTGTGTCTTCAATGGGGTTGTGATTATATGGGAATATATTTGTTGAAATTCCTCATTATATATTTAAAATCTGTATCTCAAATTTTTAAGTATTACTAAAATGTAAATCATCTATAGGTGGCACTGTAGTCTTTAAAGTGGGGATAATATTACTGAAACTTCGTGGGGCTGCTATGAAGTCTAAATGAGATAAGAACATATAAAGCACTTAGAATAGTGCATAGTAAACACCTGATTTTAGCTGTGATCATGATAATAATGCCATTCTCTTGCTTAAAACCTTCTGATGGCAGAAATAATAAAACCTAAATTTCATGTTCTTGACTACAAACTCCTATGTGATTTGACCCCTATCTACCTCTTTAATGTCATCATTATTTCCCTCTCATTTGATCTATTCACACTTTCTGTTTACTGAACAATACCAAGATCATTCCCACTTGAAATCCCAGTACTTAACTATCCCATTAGCATAGGGAAAAGCACTTGCACAGGGTTATCACGTGTCTGGCTCCTTTTTTAAGCCAAATCTCAGATTAAATATTACTCACTGGAAGAGACATTCTCCCCACCACTTTGTTAATTTTTTTCCTCTCAGTGGCACTGCAAGTCTATGAAATAAGAACCTTATCTGACTTGTTCACAACTGCATCTTTAGTACCCTGAACAATGGCAGGCACCCAATAAATATTTGTTGAAAGAATGGATTAGTGAATAATTTTTGTTTTTCTGACTTATGCAAGTGAGTAGACGGTATATATTCATTTGCTGAAATAGGAAATACTGGAAGAGTGTGTGGGAAGATTACATTACATTGTTTAACATGAGCCAAAGCAAATACCAAACCAATTAAATAATGAAAAACACCAAATTTTAGGGGTGAAAGGAACTGAGGTATCAAGTTTCTTATTTCCATCTCTGGCAAAAGATTACACTTAGACCATACCAGAGCATTCTGTCAGCTCTTTTCTTAAATTATCTCCTTAAGGAAGAGAGTCTCTTCTTTCAGTAACTTTTTAAATCTCTAAATTAGTAATCAAAAATTTTTTAAAAATCCTTGCCTTTTATTATAATTCAAACCATGTCTTCTACAGAACAAAACACATCTTATGATTCCTTAAAATTTTCATGCATGAAGATTGTTACTATACTACTCGGACTATTATACTACTAGGACTTCTCTGCTCAGGCTACTTTAAACAAGTAGTTTTCTTCCCAGTCAAATTATAAAATATTATAGTTATTTAAGTTTAATATCATTTGAGAAAATCTTTCATCAAGTTTTTAAAAGAAAAAAGTCAAATGCTCTAATAAATCTTACCTTCTTTTGCAAATCAGGAACCACAAGGCTGATGCCAAAGCAAAGAAACCAATTCCCAAAGTAACAGCACCAGCAGCCAGAAAATAGGTTAAGTGGTTTAAAAAACCTATGCAAATAAATTATAGAAGATTATTTCATGCATATATCTTTATTCTCTATGTAAAATTAAATGCCATAATATTTCAAATGGTATTACACAGTGTAGTGTTTAAGATATTAACTAGAAGGTTGGGGGACCTGAATTCTGGTCCTGTGTAATTCTAATAAATTTCAAGATTTTGAGTTTGAGAATTACATGGGGGCTAATGAAGATTAGGCCCTAAGGCACGTTTCTTTGACCCTGCTAAAATTTGAGACCTAGGTTGTTGTTGCTGTTTTATACAGCTGTTACCCTCTTTTTTCTTATCTAGTTTGTTTCCTTTCCAATCCAGCTGTGAATTTTATACTATTTTTTTTAATGTTGAGGTTTTTTTTAAATTTTACTTTATTTTACTTTACATTACGGTATTGGTTTTGCCATACACTGACATGAATCCACTGCGGGTGTACATAAGTTCCCAATCCTGAACCCCCTCCCACCTCCCACCCCATATCATCTCTCTGGATCATCCCCGTGCATCAGCCCCAAGCATCCAGCACCACTCTTTGGAGTTCTCCAACATAACATAAGACAATTTCCATTTTAAGATTTTTATTATAAATCACTACCAGGAGGGAGNTGAGGTTTTTTTAAAATTTTACTTTATTTTACTTTACATTACGGTATTGGTTTTGCCATACACTGACATGAATCCACTGCGGGTGTACATAAGTTCCCAATCCTGAACCCCCTCCCACCTCCCACCCCATATCATCTCTCTGGATCATCCCCGTGCATCAGCCCCAAGCATCCAGCACCACTCTTTGGAGTTCTCCAACATAACATAAGACAATTTCCATTTTAAGATTTTTATTATAAATCACTACCAGGAGGGAGATAAGGATAGTAAAGGGGCCAAATATGAGGAATTTTTAAAGATCTTAGAAATCTTTAAACATTTTACCTCTATCCCAGTAAAGAGCCATAGCCAAAAGGCAAATAAAAGCAATATGAATAATAACATATCACTGGTTTATAAGTGGAAAAGTTTATGGGAATTAGATGATATAACTCTTTCATTTTACATATGATAAAACTGAAGCCCAGGTGAGAGAAGCAAGTGAAGTTGGGTCAAGCAGCAAATTAAAGGCAGTCCTCTGTTCTTATCTATTATCATATCCCTGCTACCAAACATCTTAATACTGGTCTGTATTAAAAAGAATTAAGACTAAAGAAAGCATGATATATTTATGGTTAGGTTGGTAAAGCATTCATTAAGATTCTGAAATCTGCTACATAAGCATAAAGCAAGGAAGGCTGTATAGAACGTGAAGGACCTTAAGACAACTTACTGAAGGAAGGCATGGCAACTCACTCCTGTATTATTGCCTGGAGAATCCTATGGACAGAGGAGCCTCGCAGGCTACAGTCCATAGGGTTGTAAAGAGTTGGACATGACTGAAGTGACTGAGCATGCACGCATGTAAGACAGCTTAGTATATTTGAGGTGGAGGGAAGGAGTTTAAAAGTAAAACTAATAGAAGATCTTTATGTGTGAACGTATATTATAAGTTCTACTATGGGAATGACATGATAAAGACTTTTGTTTTCTAAGTAATTTTCAACTTCCTAGATAGTGCCTCTCAAATCTTAGTTTTCTTTGGATTCAGAAATATCTACATTTGAGGATTCATTAATGGTGTAAAAAAGTTACATAAAACTATTTATCAAAGTGATGTAGTATTGGAAAAAAAAACACAACCCCCCCTCAATACCCATATAGGGAGTCAATTAAATTATGATGGTGTTACATATGAAAAAAGTATAGATATTTTGGATCAGATACTTTGTCTGAGGGACTGTCCTGTGCATTATGCCAAACATATCTCCAGGTATTATCAAATGTATTCTGAGGGGCAGAGTTACCCTCAGTTGAGAATTATAGGTATAGAGGTATAAGGAAATATCAGTTCAGTTCAGTTCAGTCGCTCAGTCGTGTCTGACTCTTTGCTACCCCATGAATCGCAGCACACCANATTTGGAACCAGTCTGTTGTTCCATGTCCACTTCTAACTGTTGCTTCCTGACCTGCATACAGATTTCTCAAGAGGCAGGTCAGGTGGTCTGGTATTCCCATCTCTCTCAGAATTTTCCATAGTTTATTGTGATCCACATAGTCAAAGGCTTTGGCATAGTCAATAAAGCCGAAATAGATCTTTTTCTGGAACTCTCTTGCTTTTCAGATAGCATTAAATGATAAAAGCAAGTAGATAAAACCCATATTTAAAAAAAACTTAAAAGATACAGTTATTCTCAAATATAGGATAAATATTTCTATGGACAAAAGAAGAAAAGCTATATAGAGAAATAGTAGCTTCAACCACAGGCATCTAAGCTCTGAGATCTGGAAGAGGAATTAACTAGAAGAAGCAAAGAAAATCAATATGACAATAACTTGACCAAGTCATCCTCTGGCAGAATGAGTGACTAACTCAAAAAAGGACCAAGGAAGAATCCTGGAAATTATAAAATTAAATGTTTTAAGATGAAATAAACTCTTTTTTAAACACAAAGAATTAATGAAATGAAAGGTAATACTGAGAGTCCATCCAATTACATTAAAAAAGTGAAAAATATGATAAATTATGAGACAGAAAAGATGAAGAATATACAGCATAAAACTTGGAAAGAGTAACATAGAAACGTACTTGATCATATGTAAAATAGATAAACAATGGGAATTTGCTGTATGGCTCAAGAAACTCAAACAGGGGCTCTGTATCAACCTAGAATGGTGGGATTGGGATGGAAATGGGAGGGAGTTTCAAAAGGGAGGGGATATATATATACCTATGACTGATTCATGTTGAGGTATGACAGAAAACAGCAAAAATTCTGTAAAGCAATTATCCTTCAATAAAAAATAAATTAATTAAAAAATAAAAAATTAATAGGGGTCCCCAAAGAGCAAATAAAGAAGTAGAAGGGAAGCAATATTCAGAGATACAGCTTAAGATTTCTTCTAAAATTTTTTTCAATTTATACATAGTAAAATTCACTGTGTGCATGCAGTTCTGTAAGTTTTGACAAATATAAAAAGTATTTTACCACCATCACAATCCAGTTACAGAAAACTTCTATCACCCAAAAATATTTCCTTGAACAGCCTCTTAGAGGTCAAGAACAAACTGCTGGCAACTACTGATTATTTTCCACCCCTATTCTCTATCGTTATCAGAGAAGGCAATGGCACCCCACTCCAGTACTCTTGCCTGGAGAGTCCCAAGGATGGAGGAGCCTTGTGGGCTACAGTCCATGGGGTCGCTAAGTGTCAGACACGACTGAGTGACTTAACTTTCACTTTTCACTTTCATGCATTGCAGAAGGAAATGGCAACACACTCCAGTGTTCTTGCCTGGAGAATCCTAGGGACAGGGGAGCCTGGTGTGCTGCCGTCTATGGGGTCGCACAGAGTCGGACACGACTGAAGTGACGCAGCAGCAGCAGCAGCAGCATCAGCAGCAGCATTCTCTATCGTTATACTTTTTCCTTTTCCAGAATTTCATATAAATTGAAATAGTCTAGCTTTTTAAACTTAGCATAATGTACTCGAGGGGCTTTCATGTAGCTTAGACAGTAAAAAATCTGCCTACTATCCAGGAAACCTGTGTTCGATTCCTGGGTGGGGAAGATCCCTTGGAGAGGGAAATGACAGCCCACTCCAGTGCTTTTGCCTAGAAAATACTCTGCATAGTGAGCTTAGTGGGCTACAGTCCATGGGGTCTCAAGAGTGGAATATGACTTAGGAACTAACCTACCACCACTGCATTCGAGATTCATCCATGTTGTTGCATGTATCAGTAGTTTTTATTTCTGACTAACATTTCATCTTAGCATCATTCCTTCCAAAGAACACCCAGGACTTGTCTTCTTTAGAATGGACTGGTTGGATCTCCTTGCAGTCCAAGGGACTCTCAAGAGTCTTCTCCAACACCACAGTTCAAAAGCATCAGCCTTCGGCGCTCAGCCTTCTTCACAGTCCAACTCTCACATCCATACATGACCACAGGAAAAACCATAGCCTTGACTAGACAGACCTTTGTTGGCAAAGGAATGTCTCTGCTTTTGAATATGCTATCAGGTAAATGTAAAAAATATAAACAATGACCTCAATTTTGTAAAAAAAAAAAGGAGAGGAAAAAGGAAGAAACATACTTGTATAAGGAAAATAATCAATACTGGTTAATACTGGCTACTTCTGGGGTAAGGGCTTAGTTATAATTTTCTACTCCAGACTTTTCTGTACATTTAAATTTTCTACCATGAGTATCTTAGAAAAATCAGGAACAAAATTTTTAATCTTCATATGAGATTCTTGATTCCTTTACTTAGATAGTACAAGTCTCCTTGTAGTACTTTCTCTATTGTTAGCACTGTTTTATAACCTACTCAGTAGCTTTCTCCTACTGAAGAGCTCTGCCCTCCTTTTTATCATTTTTGTGATTAGTAAAACACTATTCTAGTCCTTGGTGTCAGTGGGCCATTTACATCTCAAGAGGAATTCCAATGAGGTATAAAGAATACAGAAAGACATATTACATAGTTTCTAATACCTCCAAGTCACACTTTGTCTGTAAAATAATCTGTAAAATGAAAAGTCTTGATTCTGTTATTCTTAAAATCCCCTCTTGCTTTGAAGATTTAGTCAATATATAGTTTTAAGAAACACCATATATAAAGGTTGTAATTTTACTTCTTGACTCTGTCCTTGAGTATGCTATCTAATAACTCTTTACATTCAACAGTCACTTTATTACATCACCTTTTCTTCATCTTAATAATTAATATAATAATGTTCTTTATTTATTAGTTTACTGTCTAATGTCTCTCTTCAACTGAAGATAAGTCTTTTTCACTGGTATTCTATGAGTTTAGAATAATGGCTGGTTACTCATAGATGATTATTCAATGAATAAATGATAAGCACTGTGCTAGATGCTAGTATAAAATTTGTAATATGGGTATATGGGATTTTTTTTTCTTATCTTGGTTGTGCCAAGTGGCATGCAGGAACTTAGTTTCCTGACCAGGGCCTGAACTCATGTACCCTGAAGTGGAAGCATGAAGTCTTAACCACTGGATGACCAGGGAAGTCCTTAGGTATGTTGTTTAGTAGGAAGGCCATACATGTGAAAAAGAATAAGTGCAATTAAAAGGTATTATAGGCATTATAGTGGAAGAAATAAATACAAAATACAGACACAGAAAGATCTATTAAAAGATAAGAGAAAAAAAATTGAAAGTTACATAGTCTAATGAAACATACTTTGAAAACTTTCCATTGCCAAGTCCTTGACAAGAATTGGCGATTCAAAGATAAGTAACACATGGTCATAGACTTTAAAATCTGAAGGGTACAACACTTAAATAGAATATTCATTACAATATTCTAATTGTTATGATAATAACATCTTGACAGCACAATATCATGCGAAACGCCAGGCTGGATGAAGCACAAGCTGGAATCAAGATTGCCAAGAGAAATATCAGTAACCTCCAATATGCAAATGACACCACCCTTATGGCATAAAGTGAAGAATAAGGTGAAAAAGGAGAGTGAAAAAGCTGGTTTAAAACTCAACATTCAAAAAACGAAGATCATGGCATCTGGTCCCATCACTTCATGGTAAATCAGTGGGGAAACACTGTAAACAGTGACAGACTTTGTTTTCTTGGGCTCCAAAATCACTGCAGATGGTGACTGCAGCCATGAAACTGAAAGATGCTTGCTCCCTGGAAGAAAAGCTATGACCATCTTGGACAGCATATTAAAAAACATAGACATTACTTTCGGAGAAGCCGATGGCACACCACTCCAGTACTGTTGCCTGGAAAACCCCATGGATGGAGGAGCCTGGTAGGCTGCAGTCCATGGGATCGCGAAGAGTCAGACACGACTGAGCGACTTCACTTTCACTTTTCACTTTCATGCATTGGAGAAGGAAATAGCAACTCACTCCAGTGTTCTTGCCTGGAAAATCCCAGGGACGGGGGAGCCTGGTGGGCTGCCATCTATGGGGTTGCATAGAGTCGGACATGACTGAAGCGACTTAGCAGCAGCAGCAGACATTACTTTGCCAACAAAGGCCTGTCTAGTCAGAGCTATCGTTTTTCCAGTAGTCATGTATGGATGTGAGAATTAGACCATAAAGAAGGCTGAGTGCCAAAGAATTGATGCTTTCAAATTGTGGTATTGGAGAAGACTCTTCAGAATCCCTTAGACTGCAAGGAGATCAAACCAGTCAGTCAATCCTAAAGGAAATCAACCCTGAATATTCATTGGGATGACTGATACTGAAACTGAAGCTCCAATGCTTTGGCCACCTGATATGAAGAGTTCGTTCATTAGAAAAGGCCCTGATGCTGTGAAAGACTGAAGGCAGGAGGAAAAGGGACAACAGAGGACGAGATGGTTGGATGGTATCACCAATTCAGTGGAAATGAGTTTTAGCAAGCTCTGGGAGATGGTGAAGGACAGGAAAGCCCAGCGTGTTGCAGTCCATGGGGCTGCAAAGAGTCAGACACGACTCAGCGATGGAACAACAAAAAGACAATAGAGGCAGTTTGACTAAGTGCTGGAACAGTTTCTAAGGGAACACCAGAGCTGAATCTTACAGAATGAGTAAGAGATAAATTTCCAGATATTATCTTAAACTAGGGTATGATTTTTTCATCTTACGGTAAACAAAACTCTCTCAATGCACATTAAGCTATAACTTACAACTGATCTTTTCTTTTTTTTTTTTTAATCATTTTCAGCCAAAACTCTTAAAATGAGGATTTCTATTTTACAAGTTCTATTTCCAAGGTCATTAATAACTTCATGAACACAAAATTGAAAGGTCACTATTGACCATTCTCACTCTCTTACCTGGGCATAAGTAACCTAAATTCACTTGATTTTCTTCCCTTTTCTTTGTTTATAATTTAATTGCCTTTACAGGTCTCTCTTCCTCAACTTCCTCAGTCCATCTACTCTTCCAGAGAAAGATCTAGCTGTATCCTTTCACATATATAAATAGGGCTACACATAGATATACAAAGAACATAGACACATTCAGACATTAGATGTAGAGGTAACATATCTGTATCTATGCCTAATATCTTTAATCAGAATTACTATACCTTTGTGCCAGGAGTATTTTCAAATTTTATTTTGCAGTGATTCCAGAATTGAATGGTCAATTTTATTTTTTGAGTATTCTCAAATTACGTCTTTATTATACTCTTTTAGGGTTTCAGATTTCAGTCTGAGATTTACTGCAATTCAACAAATGCCTATTGAAAACCCATGTGTGTGAGATATTGTTTGAGGCACCAAGTGAGGTATAAAAGGTCACTGAAGTAAGAATGAATCTTCATCCTGAGGTTTAAGATTTTATAATGAAATTATTAGTAAGCCTCATATGCACCTGGCATAAAAAGCTCATCAACCAATTTTTTAGTTGTTGGCTGCTCTGACTGAATAAAAACTAACTAGATCTGTGAACCTGGAAGAGTTATTTATGCTGATTGGATTTTAACATTATTATTTGAAAAACAGGAGTCATATTATCTGTCTCAGAGAATTAGAATAAGGAATAAACAGGATAATGTTGCAAGGAATTACTAACATAGTAATGAAGACATCTCAAACAGCGTGTGTATACCAGACCATAAAGCAAGACTCAAAAAGTTTTACAGAATCATTATTATACATACCACACTCTCTGACAATTAATTTTAAATTAATTTTAAATGAGAAATCTGTTTGCAGGTNCCCCAGCCTCGCATGCTGTGCCCTGAACACCCCAACATACTAGGGTTGCAGGCTCAGCAGTTCTCTTCAGACGCTAAAGGGCAGAAGGATAAAACTATTCAACTTATGAACTATGTCCTGCATGTGAGCAAGGTGCTGACTGCAGCTTGATGGACATGCTGCCTCCTCCCACTTTAAGCCGGAAATGTTCTTCTGCAAAAAGTGATGAGGATCTAGGTTATATGAAATTGCATCCTGCTGCAAATGCCCAGGGGATTTCCCATCTGACAAGATTCTTTGGCAAAATTATTTATATAACCTAGAATCCTTTTGTGAAATGAATCCAGCTGTGTTGTCCCTTAAGTAAATCTAATTTACAAATTCAATTTAATTCAACAAATGTTTCTTGATTACTTTTTCTGTATGCAGGGCATTGTGCCAGTACAAGTGGTAAAAAATGTATTTAAGATGTGATCCCTACCCTTAAGAAACTCATATTCTAACAAAAGGAGGCAGACATATAACTAATACTTCTACCAATATGGCATTGCTACAGTAAAGATGCATTAAAAGTTCTCTGGGAATCAAGACGAATCAAACAATTCATTAATAATGGAATAAGCAAGGAAAGTTGCAGAAAGGAGGGGATAAATGGGATGGGCTTTGAAGTTCGAGTAGGAGTCTCCTCCAGGCTGAAATACAGCCATGACCATCATCATAAGTAATCAACGTGCCTACATCTAGAACACATGGGTGGTGAGGGAAGGACCAGGAAGGAGAAATGGAGAGAAATATCCTAGACAGAAAGCATGCTCTACACTGAAGGATCTGATTCAGTCAGACTCAAATTTTTATTCCTCTCTGATTTAGCTGTTGTACCTAAGAGGTCGCCACAGAATTCTGGTAGCTAGCAAGCTCTCCTACCACGCTGACAAGTGATTCAGTTTACAAAAATTGATTTATGTACTTAGAGGAATTCATTGATTTTGTGGAGAGAGGTACATTTGTAAGGAAAGAATTGTTACATCCAAATGTTCACAAAGAATAAAGAGAAGGAAGATGCTTGCTGGAATCCAGTGTTCTGCTATACTGGTTCACATAGGCAACTCCAGGAAAGGGAGGCTTGGGATTGAAAGACTACAGCCACTCAGACTGGATATGGGTTAAGACTAAAATGTCCACGAACTGAAACTCATCGGAATATGTCAGAGTAAAACGTGTGAAGGAAGCCTTGGATCCAACCCAGGAGGCTCACAGTACTGCATTAAGGAAAGGCTGCTACATTTTTCTGAATGCTCCTCTCAGTAGTGTTGACCACTCCCCTTGTAGGTTTCAGATTTCACAGTTCACATTTCTCACTTGTTCTGTGACTGTTTTATTCCATTTTGACTGATGTAACAGAAATATTATGAATTGGAGAACTTACCAACAACAGAAACATATTTTTCACAGTCTGGAGGCAAGGAAGTTCAAGATCAAGTTTCCTGGTTCATAGATCGCTCTCTTTCCCTGTGTCTTCTGTGGGGGAAGGGATAAAGAATTCTTTAGGGCCTTTATAAAAGCTCTAATCCTATTCATGTGGGTTTCACCATTATAACCTAAAAATCTCCCAAAGGCTCCACCTTCTAATACCACCACATTGAATGTTAGAGTTTCCGGATATGAATTTAGAGCTCAGCTGGGTGCTCAGTGGTGACCTAGGTGGATGGAATGGGAGTGGGGAGGGACGTCTACGAGGGAGGGGAAATTTGTATGTATATAGCTGATTCACTTCATTGTACAGCAGAAAATCTTGCAACATTGTAAAGCAACTCTACTTCAATTAAAAATTTATTAAAAAAAAAAAAAGTGTGGTCAGGACATAAATAGTCTATAGCAATCACCATCAGTTTTTTGGCATATAGTTTGAAAACTATACCCTCTCTCATTTGATGCCAGCCAGAACCCTGAGAGGAATGCCTGCTATTATCCCTAAGTTCTAAAAAAGACATCAATGGCTAAAAGAGGTAATTATAACTTGTTCAGGGGGTCACACAGCTAACTACTTGCAGAGATAAACCTAAAATCAGTTCTCCTGGCAACCCATGCAAGGTACCCCCACCTACACCACACTGCCTCCAGAGAAGATGGACTCAGCCTTATATATGAGCAAAGCAGTGGGCTAGCTATCAGGTATGAATTGAGAGACCTTAGGAAGACCTCCCACTTTTCAATTTTTCCCTGGCTAACCAGTCACAAGGCATGAAATTGCACCATTTGATACTTTGTGGGCATGTGTGCTAAAGATAAATGACTTCAATTTATAGAGTTTGTAACTTTTCTAAAGTCCTTCTACATGTTTTACCAGAAAATTCATCTTGCCAGAGAGCAAGGGCTATCTGGGTTTGAGATTCTTCTCACTGCCAAGTGCAACTAACACAGGTAGAAGTAATCAACACTTCTGCACAAAGTCTCAAGACAGAGAATTCCCAGGGCTAGAAATAATAAAGTCACACAAAGATACCACCAGGCTTCTGCATCCTCAGCCAGTGAGCAGCTCTCCTCTTGGGCACAAAATGGCTGCAGCTGGCAGTTCCTTGAGTCTCCTCATGCTGCAGTCAGAGATGGGAGGAAAAAAGTGTCTCTGTTTATGTGTCTCAATTTCTTTAAGAAATTGTAGAGAGTGGTTTCAGACCCCTCCAAGTAAACATCCCCTTACATCTCATTAACCACCGTAGAGTCACAAGACCACAAGCCCTAATCAGATCTGGCTGGAAAAATTGGAATTTTCTTGATTGGCTTTATCTGTGTAGCATTCTTCCCCTAGAGAAGGAGCAGGGTCAATAAAGCATGCTCTACCCCAGCACTTGAATAAAATCTGAGTTTTGTTAACAGGAAGAAGGTGGAATGATGCCTAAACAGAAAACTCACAATTTGTTATTGTTGTTCAATCACTAAGTTGTGTCCAACTCTGTGTGACCCCATGGATTGCAGCACACAAGGCTTCCCAGTCCTTCAATATCTCCTGGAGTCCGCTCAAATTCATGTCCAGTGAGTAGTGATGCTACACAACCACCTCATCCTCTGTCTCCCCCTTCTCCTCCTACCCTCAATCTTTCCCAGAAATAGGGTGTTTTCCAGTGAGTTGGCTCGACACATCAGGAGGCCAAAGTATTGGAGTTTCAACTTCAGCATTAGTCCTTCCAGTTAATATTCAGAGTTGATTTCCTTTAGGATTGATTGATTTGATCTCCTTGCAGTCCAAGGGACTCACAATATCTGCCACATATCCCCAATTTTCAGAAGGAAAACAAAGACTTAGAACCTTCCAGAGCACCCCTCCACCCCTGGAGGAGTAGACATCTCTCCCAGTAGCACCATATGAAGTTATTATCAGCTTATAGAAGTATAACAATTAAGTTTTATAATGCTATTAGCTATTCAAAGCCTCCAAGTTGTGGAAGAATTCAGCTGGCCATTGCTACCTCAGTTGCTCTTCTCCCATTTATCTCCTGGGTCTACATACATATAAATAAGGAGATGCGCTCTTCCTGGCCAGCTCATTGCAAGACGGTGATTTAAATGAAGAATCCTGTTCCTAAAATGAGAGTTCTTGATTTTGTATAAACATGATTGTAACAAGCTGACTTCCTAGGAGTTTATTCCAGTTGAGTTATTACTAGAGATGACTTTCTTTTCTTTTTTTTAATCCTAAGAACTTTGTATGCCTGCCTACAACACAGGACTGGATGGGACTAGTAAGAGAAGGGTCTGACCATTCTGTTTTATCATAGTGTAGTAGGACAGTTCGGAGAAGGCAATGGCACCCCACTCCAGTACTCTTGCCTGGAAAATCCCATGGATGGAGGAACCTGGTAGGCTGCAGTCCATGGGGTCGCTAAGAGTCGGACACAACTGAGCAACTTCACATTAACACCTTTATTCCTATATCACCCATTATTAATCCTATCAGGTGTCTAGTTATGAAAAGGACTGTTGTAATTAATCTCAAAAAATTCTGAATTATGTTTCTAAATGATCACAACACAAATAAAGTGCAAAGTGAGGATGGGCTTCCACAGAACAGGAACTCAAACCTAAAAGGGGCCTGATGAGGTTGCAGTGGTAAAAGTGCTACAGAAGTAGAGGGAGGAAGGGGCTGCAGACAGGGGCTCTTCATCCATTGCCCAGTGTTGATTGCAGTGGCCCAAGTGAAGTTGTGAGCCTGAGAAAGTGAAATGGGTCATAATGACTACAGACAATAAGCAACTCTCAAACCAGATGAAGTCAGAAATCAGGGGCTTATCCAGCATTAAATCCTCTGGTAGGGCAGTTCTTTTTAACTGTAAACATTTCCACTTGTTATTATTGTTTAGTCGCTAAGTCATGTCTGACTCTCTGTAACCCCACGGACTGTAGTCCGCCAGGCTGCTCTGTCCACAGTATTCTCTGGGCAAGAATACTGGAGTAGATTGTCATTTCCTTCTCTAGGGGAGCTTCCTGACTCAGAGTCTGAACGTGTGTCTTCGGCATTGGCAGGCAGGTTCTTTACCACTGAGCCACCAGGGAAGCCCAGAACATTTCCACTAATAGCACCAAATTACAAGTCTTGCTTTTTATCCACCCCTTTATCTGTCTGCTGTTGCATTTGTGATTGCTGGTTTGAGTCAGGATCAGTAGCAAAAGGGGGAGCACAAAGTGTATCAGCTCCCATCCTTGTGGGTTAACGTTTCCTAATTCCCAATTAATAGTAACCTTCAAGATTTGAGAACAAAAAATCAGACTTCCTGGTAATTCTTGGAAACTACCCATATCATACAATTCTGCATTTTTTCATAGCATTTTGTGTATTTTAAAATAATTATGAGTCACTATAATAATAAGTGAGTTGTTTGTGGGTTGTAGGTTTATCACAGAGTTTTCTGTTAAAATATATAATAAATGCATGGTTAAATTTTGTTATAAGCCAAAATATTATGACAAGATTATATACTTCCATGATACATAAAATGATCTCTTTTATAGATCTCTTATACATATTTGATAATCAAAAATATTAAAAGAAACAAATGTCAAATAAAAATAATTTAAGTAGATATACACAATAGAGTATTCAGTTCAGTTCAGTTCAGTCGCTCAGTCGTGTCTGACTCTCTGCGACCCCATGAATCGCAGCATGCCAGGCCTCCCTCTCCATCACCAACTCCCAGAGTTCACTCAGACTCATGCCCATCGAGTCAGTGATGCCATCTAGCCATCTCATCCTCTGTTGTCCCCTTCTCCTCCTGCCCCCAATCCCTCCCAGCATCAGAGTCTTTTCCAATGAGTCAACTCTTCCCATGAGGTGGCCAAAGTACTGGAGTTTCAGCTTCAGCATCAGTCCTTCCAAAGAACACCCAGGGCTGATCTCCTTCAGAATGGACTGGTTGGATCTCCTTGCAGTCCAAGGGACTCTCAAGAGTCTTCTCCAACACCACAGTTCAAAAGCATCAATTCTTCAGCGCTCAGCCTTCTTCACAGTCCAACTCTCACATCCATACGTGACCACAGGAAAAACCATAGCCTTGACTAGACGGACCTTAGTCGGCAAAGTAATATCTCTGCTTTTGAATATACTATCGAGGTTGGTCATAACTTTTCTTCCAAGGACTAGGTGTCTTTTAATTTCATGGCTGCAGTCACNGTGCAGCACTTTTACAGCATCATCTTTCAGGATTTGGAATAGCTCAACTGGAATTCCATCACCTCCACTAGCTTTGTTCATAGTGATGCTTTCTAAGGCCCACTTGACTTCACATTCCAGGATGTCTGGCTCTAGATGAGTGACCACACCATCGTGATTATCCAGGTCATGAAGATCTTTTTTGTACAGTTTCTCTGTGTGTTCTTGCCACCTCTTCTTAATATCTTCTACTTCTGTTAGGTCCATACCATTTCTGTCCTTTATCGAGCCCATCTGTGTATGAAATGTTCCCTTGGTATCTTTAATTTTCTTGAAGAGATCTCTAGTCTTTCCCATTCTGTTGTTTTCCTCTATTTCTTTGCACTGATCACTGAAGAAGGCTTTCTTATCTCTTCTTGCTATTCTTTAGAACTCTGCATTCCGATGCTTATATCTTTCCTTTTCTCCTTTGCTTTTTGCTTTTCTTTTCACAGCTATTTGTAAGGCCTCCCCAGACAGCCATTTTGCCTTTTCGCATTTCTTTTCCATGGGGATGGTCTTGATCCCTGTCTCCTCTACAATGTCACAAACCTCATTCCCTAGTTCATCAGGCACTCTATCTATCAGATCTAGGTCCTTAAATATATTTCTCTCTTCCACTGTACTACTCAGCCATAAAAAGGAACACACTTGACTCAGTTCTAATAAGGTGAATGAACCTAGAGCCTATTATACAGAGTGATGTAAGTCAGAAAGAGAAGAACAAATGTCATATATTAACACATATATATGGAATCTAGAAAGATGGTACTGATGAACCTATCTGCAGAGCAGCAATGGAGAACAGACTTGTGTACACAGAGGGCAGAAGAGAGAGAGAGGGATGAACTGAGAAAGAAGCACTGAAACATACACATTAACATATATGAAATTAGATAGCCAGTGGAAATTTACCGTATGATGCAGGATGCTCTGTAACAACCTACAGGGATGGAATGTGGTGGGAGGTGGGAGGGAGGTTCACGAGGGAGATGACATATGTGTACCTATAGCTGAACTAAAATGGACTGGAATGGGTGAATTTAATTCAGATGACCATTTTGTCTACTACTGTGGGCAAGAATTCCTTAGAAGAAATGTAGTAGCCCTCATAGCCAACAAAAGAGTCCAAAATGCAGTACTTGGGTGCAGTCTCAAAAATGAAAGAATGATCTCTGCTCATTTCCAAGGAAAACCATTCAGTATTACAGTAATCCAAGTCAATGCCCCAACTACTAATGCCAAAGAAGCTCAAGTTGAAGGGTTTTATGATGACCTACAAGATCTTCTAGAACTAACACCAAAAACAGATGTCCTTTTCATCATAGGGGACTGGAATTCAAGTAGGAAGTCAAGATACCTGAAGGAACAGACAGGTTTGGCCTGAGTGCAGAATGAAGCAGGGCAAAGGTTAACAGAGTTTTGCCAAGAGAATGCACTGGTCATAGCAAACACCCCCTTTCAACAACACAAGAGATAACTCTACACATGGACATCACCAGATGATCAGTACCAAAACCAGATTGATTATCTTCTTTGTAGCCAAAGTGGAGAAGCTCTATATAGTCAGCAAAAACTAGACCAGAAACTGACTGTGGCTCAGATCATGAACTCTTTATTACCAAATTCAGAATTAAATCAAAGAAAGTAGGGAAAACCACTAGACCATTCAGGTCTGACTTAAATCAAGTCCCTTATGATTATACAGTGGAAGTGACAAATAGATTCACAGGATTAGATCTGATAGACAGTGCCTGGAGAACTATGGACCGAAGTTCGTGACATTGTACAGGAGGCAGTGATCAAGACCATCCCCAAGAAAAAGAAATGCAAAAAGGCAAAAAGATTGTCTGAGGAGGCCTTACAAATAGCTGAGAAAAGAAGAGAAGCTAAAGGCAAAGGAGAAAAGTAAAGATATATGCATCTGAATGCAGAATTTCAAAGAAGAGTAGGTAGAGATAAAAAGCCTTCCTCAGTGATCAGTGCAAAGAAATAGAGGAAAACAATAGAATGGGAAAGACTAGAGATCTCTTCAAGAAAATTAGAGATAACAAGGGAATATTTCATGCAAAAGTGGGCACAATAAAGGACAGAAATGGTATGGACCTAACAGAAGTAGAAGATATTAAGAAGAGGTGGCAAGAATATACAGAACTATACAAAAAGATCTTCATGGCCTTGATGGTGTGATCACTCACATAGAGCCAAGCATCCTGGAATGCAAAGTCAAGTGGGCCTTAGGAAGCATCACTACAAACAAAGCTAGTGGAGGTGATGGAATCCCAGCTGAGCTATTTCAAGTCCTAAAATATGATGTTGTTAAAGTGCTGCACTCAATATGGCAGCAAACCTGGAAAACTCAGCAATGGCCACAGGACTGGAAAAAGGTCAGTTTTCATTCCAATCCCAAAGAAAGGCAAAGCCAAAAATGTTCAACCTACCACACAATTGCACTCATCTCACGCGCTAGTAAAGTAAAACTCAAAATTCTCCAAGCCAGGCTTCAACAGTATGTTAATCAAGAATTTCCTTGGAAAAGGCAGAGGAACCAGAGATCAAATTGCCAACATCCACTGGATCATCAAGAAAGCAAGAGAGTTCCAGAGAAACATCTATTTCTGCTTTATTGATTATGCCAAAGTCTTGGGCTGTGTGGATCACAACAAACGGTGGAAAATTCTGAAAGAGATGGGGATACCAGAACACCTTACCTGCCTCCTGAGAAATCTGTATGCAAGTCAAGAAGCAACAGTTAGAACTGGACATGGAACAACAGACTGGTTCCAAATATGGAAAGGAGTGCATCAAGGCTGTATATTGTCACCCTGCTTCTTTAACTTATATACAGGGTACATCATGCAAAATGCCAAGCTGGATGAAGCACAAGCTAGAATCAAGATTGCCAGAAGAAATAGCAATAACCTCAGATATGTAGATGACACCAACCATACCGTACAAAGCGAAGAGGAGCTGAAGAGCCTCTTGATGAAAGTGAAAGAGGGGAGTGAAAAACCTGGCTTAAAACTCAATATTCAGAAAACGAAGATCATGGCATTTGATTCCATCACTTCATGGCAAATAGATGGAGAAACAATGGGAACAGTGGCAGACTTTATTTTCTTGGGCTCCAAAATCACTGAAGATGGTGACTGCAGCCATAAAATTACAGATGCTTGGTCCTTGGAAGAAAAATTATGACCACCCTAGAGAGTTTATTAAAAAGCAGAAGAATACTTTGCTGACCTAGGTCCATCTAGTCAAAGCTATGGTTTTTCCAGTAGTCATTTACGGATGTGAGAGTGGGACTACAAAGAAAGCAGAGCACTGAAGAATTTTTAACTGTGGTGTTGGAGAAGACTCTTGAGAGTCCATTGGATTTCAAGGAGATAAGGAATGACTCATTGGAAAAGATCCTGATGCTGGGAAAGATTGAAGGCAGGTGGAGAAGGGGGAGAGAGAGGATGAGATGGTTGGATGGTATCATCAAGTCAATGGACATGAATTTGAACAAGCTGCAGGAGTTGGTGAAGGACAGGGAAGCCTGGCATGATGCATCCCTGGGTTCACAAAGAGTTGGACAGGAGTGAGTGACTGAACTGAACCACAATATATAATTTTTAATATTTAAAATTTTAAAACCCTCCAAGCATTCATCGCCCTATACAAGAGTCTCGGTGTCTCTTTTGGTGACAAATATTCCAGACATGGGGCTTCCTATAGCTCAGATGGCAAAGAATCTGTCTGCAATGCAGGAGACACAGGTTTGATCCCTGGGTCAAGAAGATCCCCTGGAGAAGGAAATGGCAACCCATTCCAGTATTCTTGCTTGGAAAATCCTACTGACAGAGGAGCCTGTCAGGCTACAGTCCATGGACTCGCAAAGAGTCAGACACAAGTAAGCAACTAACACACACATTCCAGACATAGACAATTTCTCCCATCTTGCATTGACCTTGGTCAAATTGGTTAGAGTATGTCCAGTAGTAGCAAATTCAAGTTGAGAGGAAGGGTTGTTTTATATAAGCTGCTTTCCACTTTTAATGACAAAAGCATTTTGTCTATTTGATTTGATTTTGAATAGGTCTTCGAATTCATTACTGCTGCCGCTAATTCAGATTCTTAAATTCGTTTCCAATTTAATGTTGCAGTATTTCCTCAACAACGTCTTCTCTTTGCATTTCTCTGTTCAAGTATTTGCAAAAGAACGGTTAAACTACAGTAAATATTCAAGCCATAAACATTTTTGGGTAGTAATGAAACAAAATAACATCCGGATTTCCTAGCAAGGACTCCTAACAGCACCGCACAGAATCATACGCTGAAATTGCCAACTTAGAGTCGTATTTCACTTCCAAAACTTATTATTTCTTAGAACACCATCCATAAAGTAGTCCATGAGTATAAGCTGACTAGTATTTATTTTATTTGCGGCGATGACTTACCATTAGCAGCAGTCAGGGTAGCAAATAACTCTTCTCTCCTGGCAAAAACTGGAAGCAAGGCTGACTGATGGGGCTTTGATGTTACTCCCTAACTGCTCCTGTCCTGACCCCTCAAAATTCTGACCTTCACCTTCAGCTCCTTGGGTCAGCATCTCCTGCCCTTGTTTACAACTTTATGTCTGCAGATTCTTTCAGAGCAGTAGCATCTCTTCACTGATGGTTGAGCTTCGATTCTCACAAGAAACTTATAATACTTTCGACCATTTTCCCAGTTTCTCAACTGACTTTTCTCAGCATTTGGGAAAACATGCACATTTCCTGTGAAATACTGAAAAAATAATTTCTACCTCGAATATGCTCATCAGGCAAAAGCTGGTGGGCCCAAGGCAGTTGCTGAAAGAGGATGTTTTGAGACTCTCTCCCACAGCCCAGGCAGGAGGGCCAGAGGACCCAGGGCACCCCATTCTCACTCACAGTTCATCTCCCCTCATGAATCCTGGCCCCTCTTTGCCAGTCTGTTATCCCTAAAGCTCACCCAGACCTATCTACCTTATCCCTTATTTCTTCTACTCAAAAGTACTTTCAAGCACCTTCTTTCTCACATTCTAATGTTTTGAGAAAAATATCCATTAAAAAAAAAATACTGTCTGCTCTATCAGTAAACAAAAGATGTGGTAGCCATGAAGCCATCATATTACAGCATCCCCGAGGCTGAGCCCTGAGGGAACTCAGGACACAAACAGGATGCCCGCCACCTAGCAGTCACCTGCTGCAACCCCTCTAGACAGCACATCCTGAGGAGACTCAGAAGGAGAAAGCACAGGATACTGGCCCCAGACAGCTGAGGTGCTTATCAAAAGAACAGTTTCAATNGCATCCCCGAGGCTGAGCCCTGAGGGAACTCAGGACACAAACAGGATGCCCGCCACCTAGCAGTCACCTGCTGCAACCCCTCTAGACAGCACATCCTGAGGAGACTCAGAAGGAGAAAGCACAGGATACTGGCCCCAGACAGCTGAGGTGCTTATCAAAAGAACAGTTTCAATGGGCATCTTCCCATATATAGAAAAGTGCTAAGTTCCTTAACCTGAAATATCTGACTTCTTTAATTTTCAATAATCTTCTGAAGTGCCAGCTGTGCTAAGTTGATTCAGTTGTGTCTGACTCTTTGCGACCCCGTGGGCTGTAGCCTGCCAGGCTTTTCTGTCCATGAGATTCTCCAGGCAATAATACGGGAGTGGATTACCATTTCCTTCTCCAGGAATCTTCCTGACCCAAGGCTGAAACCCTCCTCTCTTACATCTCCTGAACTGGCAGGTTCTTCACCACTAGCACTACCTGAGAAGCCCAAAGTTCCAATGACCTGGTCTTCGTTGCAAAAATTCTTATATATCTTTGACTCCTCCCTTGCCTCTTCAAAGCAGTCTCTCAGAACCATCAGAGATACTGTGTCCTGGGTTTAAGTCCTCAAATAATACATCACTCTCTTAGGCTGTGAATTTTTTTCGGTCAGCAAAATTATCAGCCATTAGTGTGGTCTAGTTGCAACTATGACAATTTAATTAAAGCAGTGCAGACTAAGGTGTGAATCATACATCAGTGTCCACTGATTTTTAGCGTGATGCTGACCAAATCACTTCATCATACAGAACCTCAATTTTTTCATCTATAAAATGCAGATAAAAATTCCACCTCATAATTTTTATTTATTTTTTTAAAAATTTTGTTGGAGTATAGTTGATTTACAATATTGTGTTAGTTTCTGCTGTACAGCAAAATCAACCAGTTATACATTTACATATATCAGCTCATTTTTTAGCTTCTTCCTCCATATAGGTCATAATATACAAACAGTTCATTTATCTCACTATCAAAAAAAAATGCAACCAAAAGGCAGGCAGGAGATCTAAATAGATATTTCTGCAAATAAGACATCAGTTCAGTTCAGTAGCTCAGTCATGTCTGACTCTTTGTGAATCCATGAACCTCAGCATGCCAGGCCTCCCTGTCTATCACCAACTCCTGGAATCCACCCAAACCCATGTCCATTGAGTCGGTGATCCCATTCAACCATCTCATCCTCTGTTGTCCCCTTCTCCTCCTGCCCNCGCAAAGAGTTGGACATGACTGAGCTACTGAACTGAACTGAACTGAGTAACCTAATTTGGAAACCAAGTGTCATCATTGATCTAATTGACATTTACAGAACACTCAACCCAAATAAAATGAAACACAACATATCAGGATTTGTGGGATGCCAATAAAGCAATATGTAGGGGAAAATCAATACTAAAAAACTTACTGTAATATTAGGGGAAAATGTGAAACACCCTTAAAACTAAAATAAGTAAATTAAGCCCAGTTAATTTTAAATTAGTAACCTAACACATACTCTAAGAAAAATTCCCATACTTGGAAAATTTTAAATCACACTGTAAATAACTATGCATTAAAGAAGAAATCAATGGAAATTTGGAAATACATAAGACTAATCAATAATGAAGCTCTATATATAAATACCGGTCTCATCACGTCAAGGCAAATAGATGGGGAAACAACGTAAACACTGACAGACTTTATTTTCTTGGGCTCCAAATCACTGCAGATGGTGGCTGCAGCCATGAAATTAAAAGACCTTGCTCCTTGGAAGAAAAGTTATGAGCAACCTAGATAGCATATTAAAAAGCAGAGATATTACTTTGCCAATAAAGGTCTGTCTAGTCAAAGCTATGGTTTTTCCAATAGCTGGTTAAGGATGTGAGAGTTGGACTACAATGAAAGCTGAGTGCTGAAGAACTGATGCTTTTGAATTGTGGTGTTGGAGAAGACTCTTGAGAGTCCTTTAGACTGCAAGGAGATCCAATCAGTCAATCCTGAAGGAAAACAGTCCTGAATATTCACTGAAGAACTGATGCTAAAGCTGAAGCTCCAGTACTTTGGCCACCTGATGTGAGCAACTGACCCACTGGAAAAGACCCTGATGCTGGGAAAGATTGAAGGCAGGAGGAGAAGAGGATGACAGAGGATAAGACAGTTGGATGGCATCACNTCCTGAAGGAAAACAGTCCTGAATATTCACTGAAGAACTGATGCTAAAGCTGAAGCTCCAGTACTTTGGCCACCTGATGTGAGCAACTGACCCACTGGAAAAGACCCTGATGCTGGGAAAGATTGAAGGCAGGAGGAGAAGAGGATGACAGAGGATAAGACAGTTGGATGGCATCACCAACTCAATGGACATGAGTTTGAGTAAGCTCCAGGAATTGGTGATGGACAGGGAAATCTGGCATTCTGCAGTCCATGGGGTCGCAAAGTTGGACCCAACTGAGTGACTGAACTGAACTTAAATATAAATGCTTTCAGCAACAAAGCTGATGACCAATTCCAGGAAAATATATGGCCCTAAATGCTATGCTAGGAAAAAAAGATGAAAAATAATGAACTTAGCATTCAAATTACCAATTGAAAAAGACCAGAAAAGTAAGCCTAAGTAATGTGGAGGAAGGAAATAAAAAAGAACAGAAATTAGTGAAAAAACTTAAGGTTTTAGGAAAAGACTAATAAGATTAAGAAATGTCTAGTAACTAAATTTTTAAAAGGTGGCACAAGTAAACAATTTCAAAAATGAAGAAAGACTATAATTACAGTTATAGCAGAGATTAAAATAAAATACTTTCAACAAATTTGTGCTAGTGTATTCTAAAACTTACACTAAATTATATAAACCTATAAAGTGACTTACAAAAAATGACTCAAGAAGTAATAGAAAACCTAAATGAACATGTATCCATTAAACTGAATCAGCAGTTACAAAATTTCCCCCCAAAGAAAAGAGCAGGCCCCAATAACTATAATTTCTACTGTATACCCATGATACAAATATTTCTTATCTTATACAAGCTCTTCCAGAAAACAGAAAGAGATTTCTGGCTGTTTGTCCAAATGTATTTTCTTCTTCCCATGTAAAAACTAGATTACATGTCCCAGCTTCCCATACCATTAGGTGAAGCCATGTGACTGAGTTCTAACCAATGGAATTTGAATGAAAGTGATGTCATAAAAACCTCCCACATACCTTTCTCCATAATCTTTCTTCCTTTAGGCTTGGCTGAGATGGAGATGATCTCGAGGAAACTTTGGAAATCAAATGTCACCATTGATCTAATTGACATTTACAGAACACTCAACACAAATAAAATGAAACACAACATATCAGGATTTGTGGGATGCCAATAAAGCAATATGTAGGGGAAAATCAGTACTAAAAAACTGTAATATTAGGGGAAAATGTGAAACACCCTTAAAAACTAAAATAAGTAAATTAAGCCCAAAGAAAACAGAAGAAAAGAATTTAAAAACCAAATGGAAACCAATGAAATAGAAAACAGAAAAACAATAGAGAAAATCACTGAAATAAAAAGCTGATTCTTTGACATCTATATAATTGATAAACTAGCTAGATTGACTAATAAGAAAAAAGACACAAATTATCAGTATTAGAAATGAGAGAGGTGATATTACTATAGATTCTATAGTTATTAAAAGAATAATAAGGCAATATTATGAATAATTTTATACTAATAAATGTAATAACTGAGAAAATTCTTTAAAAGATATGTTTTCAAAGTTCACTCAGGAAGAAACAGATAATGTAGATAGACACATATCTTTTCAAGAAACTGAAATTGTAGTTAAAATTCTTACAAAGAAAACTCCATGTCCAGGTGCTTCACTGGTAAATTCTACCAAACACTTAAGAGGAAAAGAAATTACTAATTCTACAGAACTGCTTCAAAAATTTGAAGAGAATTCTTTTTGATTCATCCTATGAGGCTATACAAAAACTAGGAATAAAAGACTGACAAAGAGAAAGAGAAATAGAGGAAGTTACAAACTGAACATAGATGTAAAATGTACCTATAAACAAGGAAAATTCTAAACAATATTTTAGCAAACTAAATTCAACATTATATTAAAAGGGTGACGAAGTGGAATCTATCCCAAGAAAACAGGGTTGGATTACATTTTAAAAAATCAATGCAACTTACCATATTAACAAATTAGAAAAGAAAATTCATTGGATCAATAAGGATCTATGTCAATAGACATGAAAAATTTTGAGATTTATTCCTGATTTTTTCTTTTTTTTTTTTTAAAGATCTCAGAAACTAGGCAGAAGGGTATCTTAATCCTCGTTATCAGGTACCCCAAGCTGATAAAGGTCATTTATTTTAAAAATCAGACTTAATAGTGAAAGAATGAATGCTTTCCTCCTAAAATCAGTAAAGGGATGTCCACTCTTAACAACTACTATTGAACACTGCAATGAAGGTTCTAGCCAGTGCAAGCAGGCATGAAAAAGGAAAAAGTCATCTAGATTAAGAAGGGAAAAAATAAGTGTTATATTCTCAGTATTTTGGTCTGAATATTTTTGTGCTGCTCAAATGCATATGTTGAAATCCTAATGCCTAATGTGATAGTTTTAAGTGGTGGGATCTCCAAGATCTGCTTGAGTCATGAGAGTGGAGGCCTTGTGAAGGGATTAGTGCTTTTAAGAAAAAGATCCCACAGGGCTCCCTAGCCCCTTCCACCATTCGAGGACACAGTAAGAAGCCAGAAGAGGGCTCTCACTAGACACAAAATTTGATTGTTTAAGCACCCTGATCTCAAATTTACAGCTTCTAGAACCGTGTGAAATAAAATTCTGTTGTTTATACATCCAGACTGTGGTATTATGCTATAGCAGCTTGAATTGACTAAGGCATACAGAGACCATTATCATATATGTAGAAAATCCTGGACAATTTTATATAAACCAGTAAAACAATTAAGTGAGTTTAATAAGACTGCAGAATATAAGGACAATACTCAAAAATCAACTGTTTTCTGGAACTGTAAAACTCCTAGAAGAAAACAGAAAAAAATATTTCATGGCATCAGCCTTGGCAATTATTTCATGAATATGACACCAAAATCATAGATAACAAAAGCAAAAATTGACAAATGGTACTATATCAAACTAAAAAGGTTCTGCACAGCAAAGAAAACAACAACAGAGTGAAAAGGCAACAGATAATGGAAAAATTATTTGTAAACCATAAGAAGTTAATTTCCAAAATATAAAAGCTACCACTCAGTGGCAAAAGAACTAAGAGCCCACCTTAAAATGAGCTAAAGACTTGAATAGACATTTCTCCAAAGAAAACACATAAATAGCCAATAGGCATATGAAAAGATGTTCAATGTTTCTAACCATTAGGGATCTGCAAATCAAAACCACAATGAGATATAATCTCACACTTGTTAGAATGGTTATTTTCAACAACAACATAAAAGAGGATGCAGATAAATTGGGAGTTCTTGTACACTGTTGCTTAAAATGCAAAATGGTGCAGCTGCAATGGAAAACAGAATGGATATTCTTCAAAAAATTAAGATCAGAACTACCATATGATTCAACAATCTCATTTTTGGGTATTTATCAAGAAGAAATGAAAATAAGATCTCAAAGAGGTATTAGTACTCTAAAGCGCAGTAATAGCTAAAATTGGATAAAACCTAAATGTCTATCAATGTATGAATAGATAAAGAAAATGAAGCATATGCATACACACACACGCACACATGTGCGTGCGCACGCGCACACACACACACACACACACACACAGACTGGAATATTATTCAGCCTTTAAAAAGAAGGAAATCCTGCAAAATATTACAACATGGATGAACCTGAAAGACATTAGCCTAAGTTAAATAAATTAATCATATTAAGACAAATACTATATTATTCCTCTTATATATATTAGGTATATAAAACAATCATAATCATAGAATCAAAGAACAGAATGGTGGTTGCCAGGGGCTGGAGGAAGGAAGGCAATGGTGAGTTGCTAATCAATGGGAATCAACTCTTAACTATGCAAGATGGATAAGTTCTAGAGATCTGCTGTAAAACATTGTGCTTATAAAAAATAGTACCGTATTACACACTTAAAAATTTAAGAGGATAAATGTCATGTTAAGTGTTCTTATCACAATAAAATACAATTTTTTAAAAAAGTAGGAAAAAGTCTTTATACTATTAAAAACAATTGGAAATTGAAACATTCAAAAATTACCATTTGCAACAGCATAAAAGTATGAAAAGTTGTTTTACAACTTAATATGAAAAGTTATATGCAACTCTGTTGTAACCTCATGGACTGTAACCCGCCAGGCTCTTCTGTCCATGGGATAGCCCAGGCAAGTATATTGGAGTGGGTTTCTATTTCCTTCTTCAGGGGATCTTCCTGACCCAGGGCTCCAATCCTTATCTCCTGCATTGGTAGGTGGATTCTTGACCACTGAGCCACCTGGGAAGCCTAAAAATATGAAATATTTAGGCACAAATCTGACAAAAGATGTGAAAAACCTGTGCATAGGCAACTACAAAATATTGCTAAGAGGAATTAAGGATGATCTAAATAAATAGAGACACATACCTTGCTCAGGAGTTGAAAGACATACTACTGATTTGATGTTGAGAAGCCCACACACTGCAACTAGAGTAGCCCCCGCTTGCCCCAATGAGAGAAAAGCCCATGCAGCAAAACCTGTGCATCAGTGAAGACCCAGCACAACCAAAAATAAAGAAAAAAAAAGTGGACAAATAAAATCTTATTTTCTTTTAAAAAATTATTTATTATTTTTGGCTGCAGGGGGTCTTTGCTGTGGCCCATGGGCTCTTTTTTTTTGATGTGTGCAGGCTTTCTCTAGCTGTGATTAACCAGAGTGACTCTCTAGTTGTGGTATGCAGGCTTCTCATTACTGTGGCCTCTCTTGTTGTGAAGCATGGTCTCTAGGGAGCACAAACTTCGGGAGTTGTGATGCATGTGCTCAGTAGTTGCAGAGTACAGGCTCAGTAGTTGTGGCTCACGGGTTTAGTTGCCCCACAGTATGTGGGATCTTAGTTTCCAGACCAGGGATCAAACCCGTGTCCTCTGCTTTGGCAGGTGGATTCTTAATCACTGGGCCACCGTGAAAGTCCTAAAAATCAAAATTTAAAACACATGCTCTTCAAAAGACACTACTAATAGAATGAAAATTCAATCCTCAGACTGGAAGAAAATCTCACCAAAGTATATACTAACTAAGATCTGGCATCCAAAACTGGGAGATTGGGACTCACAAATATATTACAAGACAGCTAAAATTAAAGACTGACCATACCAAAGTCTGGCAAGAATACAGAGAAATTAGAACTCTTGTACTCTGTTGATGGGAATGAACAGTGGTATAATCACTTTGGAAAATAGTTTGACAGTTTCATGAAAAGTTAAACATATGCCTACCATGTGACTCAGCCATTCTATTTCTATATATTTACCCAAGAGAAAAAGAAATATACATCCATACAATTTTCATAGCAGCTTTATTTGTTTAGTAGGCAAAACCTGTGTGTTGCCTAGAATTCTAAGATCTTTCCAAGATTCTTGGCCCCTGGTATACATGCACCTACCTTCACCCAGGTATTTTAAAAGGAATAATCTGGGTACTACTTTGAAAAGATTGTACAGATTTATTAAGGCCCCAAATTAGCTGAATTTAAGATAGGAAGATGATCTGAGTGGGTCTGACTTAATCACTTGAGCCCTTTAAATCTGGGTCTAGAGGTCAGACTGGTAAAGTCTTGAGCCCTTTGAATCTGGGTCTAGAGGTCAGCCTGGTAAAGTCAGGGATTTGAAGCATGAGGGGGATTTATGTATAAAAAGTTCTCTGCTCCTGGTCAGAAGGTGGAGGTAGTCTCGTGGCAAAGAATAAAGAAAGCCTACAGCAGCTGAGAGCAGTCCCTAACTGAAGCCATCAAGAAAAAGGGGGCCTTGGTTCTACAACTAGAAGAAACTAAATTTAGCCAACAACCAAAATGAGCTTGGATGTGGATTTTTTCCCCAGTACCACCAGAAAGAAATGCAGCCTGGCTGACACTTTGATTTCAGCCTTATAATACTGTACGCAGATCAATCTGGCCACAGACTTACACCCTACATAACTAAAAACTAATAAATGGGTGGTGTTATACGCAGCTTAGATTGTAGTAACTTGTTATGCAACAATAGAAAACTGCTACAAACCAGAAACAACTCAAGCGACCATCAACAGATTGTAATATATTCATACAATGTAAACTTCTCATCAATAAAGAGAAATAAACTATTGATACATACAACATGAATACATTTTCAAATTCTGCTGAAAGCCAAAAAAAAAAAGGTTGCATACTGTATGATTTCATTTTCATAAAACTCTAAAAAATGCAAACTAGTCTACAGTGACAGAAAGAATATGAGTGATTGTTTAGAGATAAGGGACAGGGAAGGATGGGAAGGAGGTTTACATAGAAGACTTCCCTGGTGGTACAGTGGATAAAAATCCGCCTGCCAATGCAGGGGACACAGGTTCAATTCCTGGTCCAGGAAGATTCCACATATGCAGGGCACCTAAGCCTGTGTGTCACAACTACTGAGCCCGTGCTCTACAGCCCACTTGCTGCAGCTACTAAGCCTGTGTGCCATGACTACTGAAGCTCCTAGAACCTGTGCTCTGGCCTCAAAATACCACAATGAGAAGCCTGCACACCACAATGAAGAGCAGCTTCCACTTGCCACAATTTCAAGTTTTACAGCCAGCTCATACTGAAGGTTTTATCTGGACATGATATTAAAAATCAGATGGGCAGAAATTATAATCAAGTCTTTGATGATTGTGGAGAGAGAAATGGCAATCTACTTCACTATTTTTGCCAGAGAACCCCATGAACAGAGGAGCCTGGCAGGCTACAGTCCATGAGGGCCCCAAAACAGTCAGACATGACTTAGCCACTGAACAACTTTAATGACTGAGGCCAAACTATAACAATTCTTTCAGAAAAAAACGTCCAGGCCCAAATAATCTATTCCATGATCAATAACAAGAAAATAGTAGTAAACAAACAAAAAACACAAATAAAAACACACAAATCTGTCATCATTGCAGATTCTCTTGGGACTCATCTGTTTTTGAAGATGAGCAAGTCCTAGGGAGAAAGGTACCAGACTTCAAAGCAGAAATTCTGAGCTAAATTCTGATTCAGCCTCATGGTATCAACCTCAGCAGTGGAGTAGGGGAGAAGGATGGAAAGATTATATTAGCTAATAAAACGAAAAACATATTTTCTGACTTACTTCACTTAGGATGATATTCTCTAGGTCAATCCATGGTACTGTAAATGGCAATATTCTTTTGTATGTTGATCAATACACATATATGTACTAACATATATATAGCACATATATATGTATTACCATATATACTTATATCACTTCTTAAACCAATTATCTGTTGATGGGCACTTAGGTTGTTTCCCTGTTTTGGCTATTTTATATAGTGCTGTTATGAACACTGGGATGCATGAATCTTTTTGAACTAGAGTTTTAATCTTTTTAGGATATATGCCCAGGAGTGAGATCAATGGATCTTCTTTTAGTTTTTAAGGAAACTCCATACTATCTTCTATAGTGGTGGTACCAATTTACATTCCCATCAACAGTCATGATTCCCTTTTCTCCATACCCTTTCCAGCTTTTATCATTTGCAGACTTTTTGGTGATAGCCATTCTGACAGATGGGAGGTGATACCTCATTGTGGTTTTGATTTTCATCTCTCTCATAATTAGTGATTATTAGAGCATTTTTCATGAGCCTTTTGGCCACTGGTATATCTTTTTTGGAGAAATGTCTATTTAGGTCTTCTGCCTGTATTTTACTTGGGTTATTGAGTTGAATGAGCTGTTTGCTATTTTGGATATTAACCCCCTGTTTACCATATCATTTGCAAATATCTTTTCCCATTCTGTAGGTTGCTTTTGATTTGTTTTTTCCCTTGCCAAACTGCCAAATTTCTTTTCCAAAGATTGCTTCCTTTTAAATTTTATTAGGTCCCATTTGCTTATTTATTTTTTAATTTATTTTGCCTTGGGACACTGACATAAGAAAATATTGCTATGAGTTATGTCAGAGAATGTATTGCCTATGTTCTCTTCTAGTTTATGATGTCACGTACTGTATTTAAGTCCTTAAGTCACTCTGACTTTATTTTTGTGTATAGTGTAAGAGAGTGTTTGAATTTAGTGCTGATTTACACGTGGTTGTCTAGTTTGCCCAACACCACTGAACAGACTTTCTTTTCACCATTGTATAGTCTTGCCTCCTTTGTCACAGACTGACTGTAAGTGTGTGACTTTATTTTGGGGGTCTCTCTTCTGTTCCATTAAGCTAAATGTATGTTTTAGGGCCACTACCACACTGTTTCACTCTGCAGCTTTGTAGTATTAAGTGCGAAAGGATTATGCCTCCAGCTTAGTTCTTTTTCTTCAGGATTGCTTTGGCAATTCTGGGTCTTTTCTGGTTCCATATAAATTTTAGGAATATTTATTCTGGTTCTGTGAAAAAATGTCATAGGTATTTTGATAGAGATCACATTAAATCTGTAGATAGCTTTGGGAAGTATGGTCATTTTAACAATACAATCAATGAGCATGGCTATCTTTCCATTTCTTTGAATAACCTTCAGTTTCCCTTATCATTGTTTGATAGTTTTTAGTATGTAGGTCTTTCACCACCTTGACAAAGTTTCTTCCTAGGTTTTTTTAATTTAAAATGGAATTGGTTCTTTGCTTTCTTTGTCTGGTATTTCATTGTTAGTGTAAAGATATACCACAATTTCTGTATTTTATTATTGTATCCTGCTACCTTGATGAATTCATTTTTTGGTTGTAAAGGTTTTGGTGGTGAGATTTCAGGGTTCTCTGCAAACAGTGACAATGTTACCTCTTACTTTCCTATTTGGATATCTTTTATTTCTTTTGTTTGATTTATGTGGCTAGGACTTCTAATACAATGTTGAATAGAAGTGGCAAGAGGGTAAGAGTAGGCATTCTTGTCTTGTTTCTGCCTTTAAAGGAAAGGTTTTCAGTTTTGAATATTACGTTGGCTGTGCGATTGGCATAAATGACTTTTATTATGTTGAGGTATCATGTGAAGAGTTGACTCATTGGAAAAGACTCTGATGCTGGGAGGGATTGGAGGCAGGAGGAGAAGGGGATAACAGAGGATGAGATGGCTGGATGGCATCACCGACTCGATGGACGTGAGTCTGAGTGAACTCCAGGAGTTGGTGATGGACAAGGAGGCCTGGCGTGCTGCGATTCATGGGGTCTCAAAGAGTCAGACACGACTGAGTGGTTGAACTAAACTGAACTGATATTCACTGTATACCTCTTCTGAAAGAGTTTTTATCATGAACGAATGTTGAATTTTGTCAAATGCTTCTTCTTTACCTATTGAGGTGATCATGTGTGTTTTGTCTTTCCTTTTGTTAGTGTGGTACATCATACTGATTAATTTGCGTATGTTGAACCATCCTTGAGACCCTGGAATGAATCCAACTTGATCACGGTGTATGATCCTTTTTGTGTATTGTTGGATTTGGTTTGCTAACATTTTTGTTGAGAAATTTTGCATCTATATTCATCAAAAATACTAGATTGTAACTTTCTTTTTTGTAGTGTCTTTGTTTAGTTTTGGTACCAGGGTGATGGTGGCTTCATACAGTGAATTTGGGAGTGTTCCCTCTTCTTGAACTTTTTGGAATAGTTTGAGAAGGTCAGGTATAAATCCTTTGTATGTTTGGTAGAATTCCCTAGTGAAGCCATCTAGTTCTGGACTTTGTTTTCAAGGAATGTTTTTTAAATTACAGATTTTGTTTCACAACGAGGGCTTCTTGGCTCAATTTTGGCAGGCTTTATGTTTCCAGAAATGTGTCCATTTCTTATAGCTTGTCCAATCTGTCAATACATAACTGTTCACAGTATTCTTTTATGTATTTCTTCTGTATTGGTTGCTAATTTTCCTCTTACATTTCTTATTTTGTTCATTTGGATACTCTTTCTCTTTTTGTTGGACAGCCTGGCTAAAGGTTTATGACAAACTTCTTTTAGAATTCAATATCAAGAAACAGTCGTTTTAGACCAACTGATAATGTGTTCAACTGTCAAGACCTAAGAAGTATATACCCAGTTATCCTTTGCCCTGAATATAAGAAAGTTTAGATTAAAATTCAAGCTTGATTATGGGAATTATGCTAACTAAAATTTCTAAATTAGGACTTTTCTATTTCTCCTTTCAATTTTTAACTTTATATCTTAATCAGTTCTATTATATGACTTTCATTGAAAACTACTTTAAATTTTCTGAAATTAAAAGTCATACGTTTCCTAAATTCATTAGAACTTTGTTAGTGCTTCAAAAAGCATCCCACACTGTTGACTTTTGTGCCCCTGGGCACTTTAAAATTGATACTTAAATTTTGCTTGCAGTTTAGTACCCAATAGGGATAGAATTGTGAATGGCTCATATTACAATTTGAAGAATTCCCACACAATAAGAATGGAATTTATTAATTCCATAATTATTTACTGAGCACCTACCATGTGCCAGACACATTCTGAAGCCAATGATACTGTGATGAAAAAGATGAGGGTCCTGGGACTCATATTTTAGTAAGAGAGGACAAAGAATAAACACATAAGCAAATAAGACACTTTTAGAGAGGGCTCTTCCCTGGTGGCTCAGATGGTAAAGCATCTGCCTACAATGTGGGAGACCTGGGTTCGATCCCCTGGGTTGGGAAGATCTCCTGGAGAAGGAAATGGCAACCCACTCCAGTACTCTTGCCTGGAAAATCCTATGGACAGAGGAGCCTGGTAGGCTACCGTCCATGGGGTCACAAAGAGTCGGACACGACTGAGTGACTTCACTCACTCACTCACTCAGAGAGTAATAAAGATCTTAGAGAAATCACTGAAGAATGAGTGGGAAATTGGAAAGGATATCTAAAGATAATGTGTATTTTTGTACTATCATCCATAAAAATATCTGAACTGTCAATTTAAAAGGGATACTACCTATATTTGTCATCAGTTCAATTACTGGGGGCACTTTTTAAAAAAAAAACAATGCTAGGGAGTTTGTTTAAGGATTTAGAAGTAGAAAATGTTGAACATTATTAGAGCATCAAAATAACATAGGCAATTATGTTATTTAAGTTCATTATACAAACAGAGAAGTCTGTGACTTTTACTAAAGGTAGCCTTCTATTGGGCTTCCCTGGTGGCTCAGATGGTAAAGAATCTGCCTGCAATGCAGGACACCTGGGTTTAATCCCTGGGTTGGGAAGAGCCTTCTATTTTTATTTCTTAAATTTTCTCTGCCTTTTCTTAGGTCCTTTTCACTGTAACCTTTCTTCCAAAAGATAAGCAGATCATAAGTCAAAAGATAAACATGTGTCACTGGCTAGGATCAGTACTTTAATCTCCCTGACTTGAATTAAATAGGTATGATATGATTGAACCCACTATTTTCTCTTCTTCATGCAATTGCACCATCCTCTGGTGGAGATTAATTTATTTGATAATGTTTGAGATAAGCTTTTACAGATTTTGGGAAATAGCTTTTATGGAATTTAACACAGGAATAAAATATTTGGTGCTTCATTATCTTCATTAAGTTATCAACCTTGCAAAGTATTATGTTAGTGCTTATTGTCAAACTTAAACATACATCTGAGAGATATGCAATTATACAAGTACAAATAATAAGGACACTACTACAAATAAATGCTATTACATTATTCTGGAAAGTATTCAAATGAATTTTGATGGGAAAACAACTTTCTCATGTGATTTAAATTCTCTAATTGTGTCTATCTTTTTATATATTTTTACTTCCATCACATGTACATTTATTATATATTCAGAAAAACTAAAAAGCACAACTGAAAAAGGTAAAATAAGCTATTTAATATAATTTTATCCAAAGTGAAAAAAAGTATTTGTTTCTAACAAATGATACACACTCGATGAAATATAACAGCATAATTTATAAAACAAATAGCAAAGATTCTTAGTTTTTATAGGATATTTAACAATCCAATCTCATAAATAGGTAATGATAATCTATAAAAGAACATATAAGCAAAACTTGGAGATTAGTGCTTTTTCTTTTCTGAATTCTATTTCCTTCTAGTTATCGGTGTTACTGCTTTCCACGGAGAACCTGTAATAAGGGGAAGGGTCTCAAAAGAACAAAGTCACGACAGTGGGAAACCCACCCAAAAGCCCTGAGATTCTGGTACCAGCGATAGTGATAGAATGCCAGGAGAGTGAAGTATGTGTGGCTGACACATCATATATACTTATTATAACAAATAACTGAAGAGAAGATGAACTTAAGTCTGAAATTAATGGATGCATAAGCTAAGAGTAAGTATAAAGGAAGAGGGACTCAAATGCTTACAAATCAAGAACAGGGCTCCAAATTCTAACCAGAGGAGCAATCACAGCTGCTATCTGGGCACAGACAGCAAAACCACAATATAAGACAAGTGCTGAGCCAGACTAGAGAGTCACAGGGGCATTCTTTTTTTTATTTTTAATTGAAGTATCGTTGACATACAATATTATAATAATTTCAGGTGTGTAATACAGTGATTCAACATTTATACAGGATGAAATTATCACCATAATAAATCTAGTAACCATCTGTCATCATACAAAGTTACTGCAGTATTACTGACTATATTCCCTATGCTGTATATTACATCTCTATGACTCATTTATTTTATAACTACAAGTTTGTACCTGCCAGTCCCCTTCACCTATTTCACCCAACCACCTCCCCCCACTCCCTCCTGGAGGTCTCCAAATGTTCCCTGTATTTATAACTCTGTTTCTGTGTTATTTCAGCTTGTTCATTTAGTTTCTTTTCCAGATTCCACGTATAAGTGAGATCATATAGTATTTATCACCTAGAACCAGACATCCTGGAATGCGAAATCAAGTGGGCCTTAGGAAGCATCACTACAAACAAATCTAGTGGAGGTGATGGAATTTCAGTTAAGCTAATTCAAATCCTAAAAGATGGCGCTGTGAAAGTGCTGCACTCAATATGCCAGCAAATTTGGAAAACTCAGCAGTGGCCACAGGACTGGAAAAGGTCAGTTTTCATTCCAATCCCAAATAAAGGTAAGGACAAAGAATGCTCAAACTACCATACAATTACACTCATCTCACACTCTAGCAAAGTAATGCTTAAAATTCTCCAACTCAGGCTTCAACAGTACGTGAACCGAGAAATTTTAGATGTTCAAGCTGGATTTAGAAAAGGCAGAGGAGCCAGAGGTCAAATTGCCAACATCTGTTAGATCACTAAAAAAGCAAGAGAGTTCCAGGAAAACATCTCTTCTGTTTTATTGACTATGCCAAAGCCTTTGATTGTGTGGATCACAACAAACTGGAAAATTATGAAAGAGATGGGAATATCAGACCACCTTACCTGCCTCCTGAGAAATCTGCATGCAGGTTAAGAAGCAGTTAGAACTGGACATGGAACAACAGAATGGTTCCATGTTGGGAAAGGAGTACATCAAGACTGTATATCATCACCCTGATTATTTAACTTACATGCAGAGTACATCATGAGAAATGCAGGGCTGGATGAAGCACAAGCTGGAATCAGAATTGCTGGGAGAAATGTCAATAACCTCAGATATGAAGATGACACAACTCTTATAGCAGAAAGCAAAGAAGAACTAAACAGCCTTTTAATGGAAGTGAAAGAGGAGAGTGAAAAAGTGGGCTTAAAACTCAACATCTAGAATAGATGGGGAAACAATGGAACCAGTGAGAGACTATTTTCTTGGGCTCCTAAATCACTGCATATGGTGACTGCAGCCATGAAATTAAAAGATGCCTGCTCCTTGGATGAAAAAGCTATGACCAACCTAGACAGCATATTAAAAAGCAGAGATATTACTTTGCCAACAAAGGTCTGTATGTATAGTCATGGCTATGGGTTTTCCAGTAGTTATGTATGGACGTGAGAGTTGGACTATAAAGAAAGCTGAGCACTGAAGAATTGATGCTTTTGACCTGTGGTGTTGGAGGAGACTCTTGAGAGTCCCTTGGACTGCAAGGAGATCCAACCAGTCCATCCTAAAGGAGATCAGTCCTGGGTGTTCATTGGAAGGACTGATGCTGAAGCTGAAACTCCAATACTCTGGCCACCTGATGTGAAGAGCTGACTCATTTGGAAAGACCCCAATGCTGGGAAAGATTGAGGGCAGGAGAAGAAGAGGAAATCAGAGGACAAGATGGTTGTATGGCATCAGCGACTCGATGGACATGGGTTTCGGTGGATTCTGGGAGTTGGTGATGGAGAGGGAGGCCTGGCGTGCTGTGGTTCTTGGGGTCGCAAAGAGTCAGACATGACTGAACAACTGAACTGAACTGAACTGAAAATCATAGTATCTTTTTTGCATTTAGTTTGAAATGATTATTTCATTGCTCTGAAGAGAGTAGGTTAAATTTAATACTGAGATGCTTTTTTATTCTCACAAGACTTTCTTAATGTATTTACCAACCATGTGTCAGAGTACATTGTTAATATTTATTAAAGTCAATTGAATTGGGTTTTTTCAACTACATTCTTTCTTAGGTAAATTTAAGATTCTTTCATAATATGTGATCTGATTCATATTATATGTATTTCTTCAAACTCCTACAATTCCAAACAATATAATTCTTACTGTTAAAGCTGAATTGAGTTTCATTTTTCATTTTTGTCTTTTGTAAATAGATTTCTTAATTTCACTGATATTCTTTTTGCTTACCATATTAAATGAGTGTTAAAATATTTTCAAATGAAACTTTTTGTTGCCAATTCTTGCCTTTGTTTCATATTTTCTTTTAAAAATTTGCCATTCTAACATCCATAAATAATTTTTCTTCCCAGCCCTTTAATAAATTAAGTTCTTTGAAGTGTGGCCTACTCTGAATTTAAAGATGGTAGCTGTCTAGTGTAAGTGGTTTAGTTCAGCACTGATATTGACACCCTTTTATTTGACCTGAAAAGCATAGTAAAATACAACCATAATTAAGCAGATGTTTTAAATCACTTTGGTATTCAATGTTAAATCATTTATTATTATGATTAAAGTTACCTTGAAAAATTCTAAGAAGTATTAGAAAGAATATGCTGAAGAATGTAGTAAGAAAACTAATCATAAAATGAAGTTGCCTTTGATACTGTCAAAATGACTATATTACCCAAGGCAATCTACAGATTCAGTGCAATCCCTATGAAATTACCGATGGCATTTTTTTTGCAGATCTACAACAAAAAACCCTAAAATTTGTATGGAAACACAGAAGACACTAAAGAGCCAAAGCAATCTCGAGAAAGGAAAGCAGAGCTGGAGAAATCAGGCATTCTGATTTCAAACTATATTGTGAAGCTACAGTAATCAAAAGCTACTGTTTTGATTACTGGCACAAATACAGACTTATAGATCAATGCAGGATAGAAATCTCAGAAATAAACGCAAGTACTTATGGCCAATTAATGTACAACAAAGGAAGCAAGAACGTACAATGGAGAAAAGACAGCCTCTTCAATAAGTGGTGCTTGGAAAACTGGACATGTACAAGAATGAAATTAGAATATTCTCTAACAACATACACAAAAATAAAATATATTGAAGACTCAAATGTAAGGCTGAATACTATAAACCCTTAGAGGAAAACACAAGCAGAACACTCTCTGACATAAATCATAGCAATCTTTTTTTGGATTCACCTTGCAGAGTAATAAAAATAAACAAAGGGGACCTAATCAATCTTAAAAGCTTTTGTACAGCAAAGAGAACCATAAACAAAACAAAAAGATAACCAGAATGGGAGAAAATATTTGCAAATGATAAGGATTAATCTCAAAAATATATAAACAGCCCATACAGCTTAACATAAAAAAGAAAACAATTAAAAAATGGGCAGAAGATCTAAATAGACATTTCTCCAGAGAAGACATACAGATAGCCAAAAAGCACATGAAGAGTTGCTCACATACAAATCAAAGTTACAATGAAGTATCACTTCATACAAGTCAGAATGGCCAACATCAAAGTCTACAAACAACAAATGCTGAAGGGGTGTGGAGAAAAGGGCACTCTCTTACACTGCTGCTGAGAATGTAAACTGATAATAGTTACTATGGAGAAGAATATGCAGGTTCCTTAGAAAAACAAAAACAGAGCTACCATTGTTGTTGTCCGTGTCATTAAGTCTTGTCTGACTCTTTGCAACCCCATGGACTGCAGCATGCCAGGCTTTCCTGTCCCTCACTGTCTCCCAGAATTTGCTCAAACTTATGAACATTAAGTTGGTGATGCCATCCAACCATCTCATTCTCTGTTGCCCCCTTCTCCTCCTACCTTCAATCTTTCCCAGCACCAGAGTCTTTTCCAGTGAGCAGGCTCTTCACATCAGATGGCCAAATTATTGGAGCTTCAGCATCAGTCCTTCCAATGAATATTTAGGGTTAATTTCCTTTAGGATTGACTGATTTGATCTCCTTGCAGCCCAAGAGACTCTCAAGAGTCTTCTCCAACACCACAGTTGGAAACTACCTTCTCTCATCCTTCTGTACTATTTCTTTCCCATCCATCTATTGATCTTTTCCCTTACCATATACCTATACCAATCAAAAGTCCCTTCCATCTTCAAGATAAATAAAACCTTTATCCTTCTCAACAGGCAAGCATCTTGGAAGTTTTTCACTGTCACTATTCTGCTTTTTTACTTTCCAACTCACTCTAATATTACTTCTGCCCATACAATTCCTCCAAAGCTGCTCTCACTAATGTCAACATTGATTTCCACATTAGCATGGCCAATGGACACATTTATTTCTTTTAAAAATTTATTTATTTTAATTGGAGCCTATTTAGTTTACAATATTGTGGTGGGTTTTGCCACACACTGACATTAATCAGCCACAGGTGTACAAGTGTCTCCCATCCTGAACCCCCTCCCACCACCCTCCTCATCCCATCCCTCTCGGTTGTCCCAGTGCACCAATTTGAGTTCCTTGCTTCGTGCATCAAATTTGGACTGGTGATATATTTTACATATGGTAATATACATCTTTCAATGCTATTCTCTCAAATCATCCCACCCTCACCTTCTCCCACAGAATCCAAAAGACTGTTCTTTATCTGTGTGTCTCTTTTGCTATCTCACATACAGGGTCATCATTAACCATCTTTCTAAATTTCATATATATGTGTTAATATACTGTATTGGTGTTTTTCTTTCTGACTTAATTCATTCTGTATAACAGGCTCCAGTTTCATCCACCTCATTAGAATTGATTCAAATGTGTTCTTTTTAATACTGAGTAATAGTCCATTGTGTATATGTACCACAGCTTTCTTATCCATTCAACTACCAATGGTCATGTAGGTTGTATCCATATCCTAGCTATTGTAAACAGTGCTGCAATGAACATTGGGGTACACGTGTCTCTTTCAATTCTGGTTTTTTCAGTGTGTATGCCCAGCAGTGGGATTGCTAGGTGGTATGGCAGATCTGTTTTCAGTTTTTTAAGGAATCTCCACACTGTTCTCCATAGTGGCTGTCCTAGTGTGCATTCCCACCAACAGTGTAAGAGGGCTCCCTTTTCTCCACACCGTCTCCAGCATTTATTGTTTGTAGACTTTTTGATAGCAGCCATTCTGACTGTCATGAGATGGTACCTCATTGTGGTTTTGTTTGCATTTCTCTGATAATGAGTGACGTTGAGCATTTTTTTCATGTGCTCGTTAGCCATCTGTATATCTTCTTTGGAGAAATGTCTGTTTAGTTCTTTGGCCCATTTTTTTNGGAAGAGGATGCTTGCTATGACCGGTGCGTTCTCTTGGCAAAACTCTATTTGCCCTGCTTCATTCTGTATTCCAAGGCCAAATTTGCCTGTTACTCCAGGTGTTTCTTGACTTCCTACTTTTGCATTCCAGTCCCCTATAATGAAAAGGATATCCTTTTTGGGTGTTAGTTCTAAAAGGTCTTGTAGGCAGGCATAGGAAGACCAAAAAAAAAAGGTTATCTCACTGTTCCAAAGACCATTCTGCAACTTTTTAGAGTCAGCAGTTTCTTCATCATTTTAAGATTTTGGTTTTCCCTTACAAGCATGGCAAGAGGATCCTCACTGCAAACCTACGAACTGTAACCCGCCAAGGCTCCTCTGTCTGTGGGGATCCTCCAAGCAAGAATACTGGAATGGGTTGTTGTGCCCTCCTCCAGGGGATCTTCCCAACCCAAGGATCAAACCTGCATCTCATATCTACCTGCATTGGCAGGCAGGTTCTTTACCGCTAGCGCCACCTGGGAAACCATTGCAAACCAGAGTCAACTAAAGCAGGTCTCTCTCAAGAACCCTAGATTAGAGAGGGAAGTCTACTCCAAAATCCTAAAGCCTAGTGGCTGGCAAAGAAAGGGAGCAAAAGAAAACGAGGGCGAAAACGGGTGCCAGGTCGTTAACTCACCCCTGCAGTAGGAGACTCCATTGAAAATGCCAAACTTCACAGGAGCTAGAGGCACAGAGGCTTTTTTTTTTTTTAAATAAGGGGTTTGCAGCTTGTTGGAACAGCAGAAAGAGAGAAAGAGGAAAGATCTTCTAGGGAAGGGAGGAGCAAGAAGGCTCACAACACCAACTGCCATCGTGGCACCAACTACCAGCGCTTCAACCATTGCGCGCCTTTGGGACTGAGCGGTGCCTCAGCGGCCGGCCGGAAGCCAGAGTCTCTCAGCCGGAAGCAAGAGCCTGGCAGGCTCGGAACGTTGGACCCAGCACGCAGTGCCAAGTCAAGATGTGAGGGCGAGAAACCTGGAGCAGGGAGGTTGGAAGTTGGAACCTCATTCAGAATAGCTTGGTCGCGCCGACACCAGCCCCTGAGCTGATGTTATCTGAGAGAAGGAAACCAAGCCTTCTAATGTGCTGCCAGACAGCTCCTTCGAGTCCATTTCGCAGTCCCCATTCTGGCCTTTGGTTCTTATGAGGTACTTGTTCTTGCAGCCTGTGAAACCCTAACAGTGTGTTAAGCCCTTCCAAGTCCCTATCCTGAGAGCTTCACCAACAACTATATATGTGTGTCTTATATTTATATACATAAAAATATATTTAATATATATTAAATTCAATGAGAATTTATTAAATAGCTATTATGTACTAAGCTCTGTTATAGGTTTTGATCATAGAAAGTTGACTCAATCTTTGTCTTAGAGATTTGAGCTCTGAGTCTTGGTGGGGGAAGGGGACAGAGCACAAAACAATTATCTTTAAAGGTATAAGATGAATAATGGTAAATGCTATGCACAAATTCAGAACAAGTGGGACTACAGGAAACAGAGAACTGAACTGTATGTCTGGAGGGAATTGAAAATGCTTTGTAGAGGAGGTAACTTGTAAAGTAAGCAGTAGAAGAGGAGGGGTTATGTTTACAAGTGGAATTCTGGCTTAAGGTTTGAACTTTATAACAGGTCTCAGCTGAGTGCTTTGCTCCATTTTCTCTTGCTTTCTAGATCACTTTGCCTTCTACCCACCAGCTCTTGTTCTGTTTTCTTGGAAGTAGCCAAGGCCAGGGTATTTCACTTGTGGATGATAATTTCTTCTTATTAAAATACTTATTTCTGCATTGACAGCCCTTGTAAATAAAGAATTTTTTCTTTCTTTCTTTCTTTCTGTTTTTAGAATTTGTTTTAGCTGAGTCAACAAAGCAGTTCCTGTGGCTCATCTCCTAGAACACAAAAATAGCTTCACCCTGCCCATACAGATGTTTAAAATGGTATTCATTAAAATGAAATTCCACCTGTAATAGAAAACAGAAAATGGATGCAAAACAAATGTTTTACGCTGGCAGTGCTTGCTGTTGCCTTTTGTTTCTTTAGGGACGTATATTTGTGGGTAAAATCTTACTAATTAAAATGTGTTTCTGGCTTTGGTCTCTAACCATAGGGCTTATTAGTAATATTGACAAACAATCATCCTAGCTCATTATGAAAGTAGTAGTCATGACCAGAAAAATACCACAACTATCTCTAGGGTGGATGCCTTCTTACCAATGAACAAAGTTATCTCATGCAGAAAATTAATGACTGTACTACATTAGTAACAGAAATGAACATTTACTAGTTATCTTCTGTGTCAGGTGCCTTACATTTTTTACAGGGACCCTATGAAAGAAATATTATCCTCATTCTGTAGATAAAGAAATTGAGACTGAGCAATCTGTTAAATAACTTGCTCATGTTGATGTATGGCAAAACCAGTACAATACTGTAAAGTAATTAGCCTCCAATTAAAATAAATAAATTTAAATTTAAAAAATAAATAACTTGCTCAAAGTTATAACTACATTGGCTCAAAGTTACAACTACAATGGAGTCCAGGACTCTGATTCCTAAGCCAACATACTTTTTCCAGTATTTCACACTGTCTTTATAGCGATGCAGGCACATAGGGGTTAAAAACCCTACCCTATCAAGTGGAGTATCTGGGATGTAAATCAAGGTCTGTCTGTGTCTACATATTTCTATGTATTTTTGGCCTTTGCTTCCAAGTTTGTTCAGCCCCATTTATGGCATAGAGGAGAAGGCTGTCTAGTAAAACAGACAGTGTTCTAAGTTATAACTAGCACGCCTAGGCTGGACTTAGTTACTGTTAACAGAAAAACTATATAGACTGGTGAAAATACCTGAATCATTTTCAAATAAACAGAAGTAGCTTAACTTCTTTCAGTTCAGTTCAGTTCAGTCGCTCAGTCATGTCTGACTCTTTGCAACCCCACGAATCGCAGCACGCCAGGCCTCCCTGTCCATCACCAACTCCCGGAGTTCACTCAGATTCATGCCCATCAAGTCAATGATGCCATCCAGCCATCTCATCCTCTGTCGTGCCCTTCTCATCCTGCCCCTAATCTCTCCCAGCATCAGAGTCTTTTCCAATAAGTCACTCTTCACATGAGGTGGCCAAAGTACTGGAGTTTCAGCTTTAGCATCATTCCTTCCAAAGAGATCCCAGGGCTGATCTCCTTCAGAATGGACTGGTTGGATCTCCTTGCAGTCCAAGGGACTCTCAAGAGTCTTCTCCAACACCATAGTTCAAAAGCATCAATTCTTTGGTGCTCAGCCTTCTTCACAGTCCAACTCTCACATCTAACTTCTTTACTACTTCATATTTTTCATGTTCTTTCATTGATCAATGCAATAAATTTTGTTGATCTCTTACTTTGTGTGAAACAGAGGATTAATCAGACCCAAATCCCTGTATTCATGGAGTTTACATTCTGGTTGGAGATGCAGGGAATAAGATAAATATAAATCAGTAAAATATGTTGCATGTTAGGTGCTAAGTGTTAAATACAAAAGTGAAGTAATGAATGGAGATAAGATGTATGTGGTAGAGACTGTTGCATTTTTAGGATAGCCAAGGAGGATCTTACCTAAAGCAGAAAGGGGAACGAATCAAGCTGTTATGTGTGGGGAGTACATGTGAAGAGATGGAATATCAAGTGCAGCGGCCCTAAGGCCAATGTGGCAGGAACAGAATATGGAAGCGGTAGATAGTAAGATGAGGTTTGAGTGATAAAGGGAAAGAGTTTAGATCATGAAAGACTTTGTGAGTCATAATGAAGACTTTGATTTTTACTCTGAGATGAGAACTGTTGAAGGATATTGAACTGATGAATAAGCTAATTTGCCTCAGTTTGTTGTTGTAAAATACGTCACATGAAATTTACCATCTTATCTGTTCAATAGTATTAAGTGCATTAACATTGATATGCAGCAATCACCATCATCTATCCCTATAACTCTTTTTATCTTGTAAAAGTGGAACTTTATATCTATTAAACAACAAGTTCCCATTCTCCTCTCCCTTGAGGCCCTGCCAACCACTGTACTATTACACTTTGTTTTTTCATGATTTTGACTAAGTATCTCATGTAAATAGAATCATACAGTATTTCTTTTTTTGTGACTGATTGGCTTATTTAACTTGGCCTAATGTTTCCAAGGTTTATCCATGTTGCAATATATGGTAGAATTTCCTTCCTTTTTAAGGTTGAATAATATTTCATTGTATGTATATACCACATTTCTTTATCCATTTATATGTTGATAAACTTTTAAGTTATTTCTGTATCTTGGCTGTTGAGAATAATGATACCATGAACATTGATGTACAAATATCTCTTTGAGATCCTTCTTAAAATTCTTTTGGGTAACTACCCAGAAGGGGAATTGCTAAATCATGTGATAATTCTGTTTTTAACTTTTTGAGGACCCTTTATACCATTTTCCACAGTGGCTGGGCCATTTTATATTCCCATCAGCATTGCACAAGGGTTCACATCCTCACCAACTCTTATTTTCTGGTTTCTGTTCAATTGTTTTTGAGTATTAGCCATTCTGTTGATGTGAGGCAGTATCTCATTGTAGTTTTTATTTGCATTTCCCTAATGATCAGCGATGTTAAGATCTTTTTGTATACTTATTGGTCATTCATGTATCTTCTTTGGAGAAATGTCAGTATTCAAGTGTTTTGCCCATTTTTGAACTGGATTGTTTGCTTCTTCTTGTTGAGTTTGAGTTCTCTATTCTAGATGTAAATCCTTTATCAGATATATAGTTTGCAAATTTTCTTTCCCATTTTGTGCATTGCTGTTTTACTCTCTGGGTAGTGTCTTTTGATGTACAAAAAGGATCTGATATGCAAAAGAATTGGTATTAGTTCTTCTTTAAAAGTTTGGTGGAATTCACCATTGTAGCCATCAAGTCCACAACTTTTCTTTGTTGGGAGATTTTTGATTATGGTTTCAGTCTCCTTACTGGTCTGTTCAGGGTCTCCTTACAGGTCTGTTCAGGTTTTCTATTTCTTTGTGATTTAGTCATGGTAGGTTTTGTGTTTCTAGAAATTTGTCCATTTCATCTAGGTTATCCAAATTTTTTCCATATGATCTTTTATAGTACTCTTATAGTATTTTTATTTCTATAGGATCAATAATAATGCTTCCCTTTCTGATTTTAGAAATTTGAATCTTCTCTCTCTCTCTCTCTCTTTTTTTTTTAGTCATCTGCCTAAAGATCTGGAGAAGGCAATGGCACCAGTACTCTGCCTCCAGTACTCTTATCTGGAAAATCCCATGGACGGATATGCCTGATAGGCTCCAGTCCATGGGGTCGCTAAGAGTCAGGCATGACTGACCAACTTCACTTTCACTTTTCGCTTTGATGCATTGAAGAAGGAAATGGCAACCCACTCCAGTATTCTTGCCTGGAGAATCCCAGGGACAGAGGAGCCTAGTGGGCTGCCGTCTATGGGGTCGCACAGTGTCTGACATAACTGAAGCAACTTAGCAGCAGCAGCAGCAGCAGCAGCAGCCTAAAGATTTGTCAATTTTGTTGATCTTTTTGAATAATTAACCTTTGGTTTCACTGATTCCTCTATTGGGTTTATCTTTCTCTATTTTGTTTATCTTTGCTTTCATCTTTATTATTTCCTACCTTAAGCTAGCTTTGAGGGTTCTTTGTTCTTTATCCAGTTCCTTAAGTTTTGAAGTTAGGTTCTTGATTTCATATCTTTCTTGCTTTTTAATTTAAGTATTTATAGCTGTAAACTTCCTGCTAAGCACTGCTTTCTCTGCATTCCATATTTTGGTATGTTGTGGTTTTGTTTTCATTTTTCTGTAAATATTAGGTTGGTGTAAACATAATTGCAGTTTCAGATTGTTAATTTTAAATCATTACAACTAGGGTCAAACACATCTTTATTAATCAAAGTAGGAATCATTACAATCAACACGTTTTTGTCACAAGAATTAAATTTGTTTATTCCTCTAGCATAAATTCCATGCTTTGTGATTTCACAAACTCTTGGAAAGCATTTTCTGCTTTCTGTTGTTGTGGAGACATTTTCCCTGCAAAAAGTTGTCAAGATGCTNTTATTAATCAAAGTAGGAATCATTACAATCAACACGTTTTTGTCACAAGAATTAAATTTGTTTATTCCTCTAGCATAAATTCCATGCTTTGTGATTTCACAAACTCTTGGAAAGCATTTTCTGCTTTCTGTTGTTGTGGAGACATTTTCCCTGCAAAAAGTTGTCAAGATGCTCGAAAAAGCTGTAGTCAGCTGGCGAGAGGTCAAGTGTATATAGCAGATGAAGTAAAACTTTGCAGCCCAATTCATTCAACTTTCGAAGTGTTGGTTAAGCAACGTGTGGTCGGGTGTTGTGAAGAAGAATTGGGTCCTTTCGGTTGACCAATGCCANCAGTGGTCAGCCTCAAGTTCATATCTCTGAATAAATTTTCCAAAGCTTTCAGGTGAAGAAATTCTTTCCTTTTGGAGAGAATCTGGGGTTTGCTGAGCCAACAAATGGCTTGAAATCAGAAAACATGGATTTCAGACTCTGCACACTTTTAAGAGCTTTGAGCAAGAGACAACCTCACTTGGTATCAGTGGTTTCATTTCTAAAACCAACAGGTCCCATATGGCCATCACGTCCCATAATTCCCACTGGACATCATCCCACAAATACTAGTTCTAACAAATCCAGGTTCAAGTGAAGACCACTCTATAGCCTGGTTCTGTGTTTCCTCTTAACATCTTTCCCCTCAAGATTACTTATTTAAACATTTTGACTTATTCAAGATAATGTCCTATGATAAACGTGTAAGAAAGTCATTTCTCTTATAATCAAGCATTCTAAACAGATACCATTTAGCTAACAAAGTAGCCTACACACTGTTAGTTCTTAATAAACATTTGCTAAAATGCACTGAAGAGTACAGTCTGGGACTTTCCTAGTGATCCAGTGGTTAAGATCCTCCTACCAATGCAGGGAACACAGGTTCAATCCCTAGTCCAGGAAGATTCCCTGTGCCATGGGGCAACTAAGCCCATGCCCTGCAGCTACTGAGCCCACTCTCTTATGTGCCACAACCACAGAAGCCCATGCACTCTGGAGCCCATGTTCTGCAACAAGAAAAGCCACCACATAGACACGTGTACCCCAGTGTTCATCGCAGCACTGTTTACAGTAGCCAGGACATGGAACCAACCTAGATGTCCATCAGCAGACGAATGGATAAAAAAGCTGTGGTACATATGCACAATGGAATATTATTCAGCCATTAAAAAGAATGCAGTTAAATCAGTTCTAATGAGGTGGGTGAAACTGGAGCCTATTATACAGAGTGAAGCAAGTCAGAAAGAAAAACACCAATACAGTATATTAATGCATATATATAATATATATGGAATTTAGAAAGATGGTAATGGTGACCCTATATGCAAGACAGCAAAAGAGACACAGATATAAAGAACAGACTTTTGGACTCTGTGGGAGAAGGCGAGGATGGGATGATTTGAGAGAATAGCATTGAAGCATATATATTACCATGTGAAATGGATCGTCAGTCCAGGTTGATGCATGAGACAGCGTGCTCAGGGCTGGTGCACTGGGACAACTCAGAGGGATGGGATGGGGAGGGAAGTGAGGGGGGTTCAGGATGGGGGACACATGTACACCCATGGCTGATTCATGTCAACGTATGGCAAAAACCACCACAATATTGTAAAACAAATTAATTAATTTTAAGGCAAAAAAAAGAGAAGCCACCACAATAAGAAGCCCGTGCACTGCAGCTAGAGCAGCCCATACTCAATGCAACTAGAGAAAAGCTCCCACAGCAACAAAGACCCAGCACAGCCAAGAAAAGACTACAGTCTGGACATTCTCTTCAACCGTTTTGTCTTCATAATCATTAAAAAGCATCAAATTAAGTTATGGCTTATAATTTCCTAAACCATTTCTCATTAATATAAAATTTGAATTTGGTGGAAATAATACATTTTAGGCATATTCGTGAAACATTTCTCAAAATCATTTGCAAGTCACAATGTGAGGATGTCTTCAAAGCATACAGTCACTCAACTGTAGTAACATAATATGACCGTTAATTAGGAGTAGTATAAAATTTGACTGCTGCTGCTAAGTCGCTTCAGTCGTGTCCGACTCTGTTCGACTCCAGAGACGGAAGCCCACCAGGCTCCCCCTGTCCCTGGGATTCTCCAGGCAAGAACACTGGAGTGGGTTGCCATTTCCTTCTCCAATGCATGAAAGTGAAAGTGAAGTCACTCAGTCATGTCCTACCCTCAGCGACCACATAGACTGCAGCCTTCCAGGCTCCTCTGTCCATGGGATTTTCCAGGCAAGGGTACTGAAGTGGGGTGCCATTGCCTTCTCCGAAAATTTGACTAAGTATCTACAAAAAAATTTGTAGATACCATGAAATTTGTAGATACCATAAAATTTGACTAAGTATCTACCAAAAACCCCTCAAAATTCTAGGCTGAAAACATTTATAGAAATAAATTTGTGTGTCTGTTATTAACATTTGACTGACACCATTTGGAATTAAAGAATATAGGATTTACTGGCCAGCTTTGTCACTATAAGCTGTAACTTTGAGCAACTGATTTTAACTTTGGCTTTTTTATCTATAAAATGGATGTCACTTTATAAAGGTCCTGATAGTTTGGTGTGTGGCTAGGAAAACATATGTACAACCCTGATTTAACTCAGATTTTGGTGCTAATGGTACAGGAAGCTTGATTCTTTTGCAACAGTTCGAAACAGCTCAGGAATGGCACTGAACCACAGCAGTGTGTTTTGTTATAATGGAGGTGGTGGAGGTGTTTGTGGTTTCAGTGGCTGAGTTTGCAGATAAGGGGCCAGGGAACAAAAGGTCACCAAAATTTATCTGCCCAAGATCTTCTAGAAGGAGAAAGTTTATAAGCTTGTCTGAAGTTGCAAGCCTGAGACCACGTGCAGCTATGGCCAAGTCGGGCCAGGTCCATGCTTCCAACAGTGGATCTTTTGGTTGTTTATAGAAACATTTGCCTGAAATGAGTTCACCGCCTTCAGCTGCCAGGATTAATGCCCCCGTGGAGCAGGTCTGAGCTGTTTTCAGGAGCATGGATCGGGCAAGCTGTTGAGAAATGCGGCCGAGTGAGCACAGGATCTCAACATAGTTAATTAGAGGCTGATGGTCCAGTTTGCAGAACTCTCCAAAATTACAGAGGAGGCTTGCGCTGGGTCTGGGCTTGTCCTGCTCTGTCATCATCATTTCCTGTCTCTCTGGTAAAGGGCTGGAGGAGACGCTTGCCAAGATGAGCACATGGAGGGACCAGCTTACCCTAGTAGCTGCCAGATGAGAAGCAGAAACTCGGTTGCCTGAGAGTTCATCTAGCCTATTTCCCAGCCAGCACTTCGACAGAGTAAATAAACCCTCGCTATTTATTCATTTGACTGTGAAAATACTATTTTGTGTCTTCTACTGGATCCATACTGTACGCATCAACACAGAACTTTCTGCCGTGTCCTCTGGTTTGTGTGGGCTTTCCTGGTGGCTCAGTTGGTAAGGAGTCTGCCTGCAATGCAGGAGACCTGAGTTTGATCTCTGGATCGGGAAGATCCCCTGGAGAAAGGCATGGCTACTCACTCCAGTATTTTGGCCTGGAGAATTCCATGAACAGAGGAGCCTGGAGGGCTACAGCCCGTGGGATCCCAAAGACTTTGGACTTGACTAAGTGATGGACAGGGAGGCCTGGCATGCTGCACTTCATGGGGTGGCAAAGAGTCGGACACGACTGAGCAACTGAACTGAACTGAAGTGAATAACACTTTCTGGTCTGTGTGCAGTCTGGCCACAGACTTCTTTTGGAAGCTCCTAGTTTAGTGTCTCTCAATTTACAGTATCCACATGGATATTCCTGAGGAGCCATGTGTTAGAGGTGTATATATCAGTTTCATTCATTGTGAGCTCCCAACACTTGGAAATGTCCCTTGGACTATGAGGAGATCCAACCTGTCACTCTTAAAGGAAATCAGTCCTGAATATTTATTGGAAGGACTGATGCTGAAGCTGAAACTCCAATACTTTGGTCACCTGATGCAAAGAACCGACTCATTGGAAAAGACCCCGACACTGGGAAAGATTGAAGGTGTGAGGAGAAGGGGACGACAGAGGATGAGATGGTTGGATGGCATCCCCAACGTGATGGACATGTGTTTGAGTAAGCTCCAGGTGTTGGTGATGGACAGGGAAGCCTGGTGTGCTGCAGTCCATGGGGTCACAAAGAGTTGGACACAACTGAGCGACTGAATTGAACATTGAAAGTGAACGTGTTAGTTGCTCAGTCATGTCCAACTCTTTGCAACCTCATGGACTGTAGACAGTGCCTTCTCCAGGGACATAGAAAGCATTCACTAGATATTTTTAAATGGATGTTACCATAACTTGAAAAAAGGGTTACTTTGATGTGCTAGTGAGATAATCAGCAACTCATCAGAACGTGGAACAACTGAGTGAAATCCCTAGTGTGTCTTGCTCAAGGATGGGTTGCTTAACAAGAGTTTGACCATGTAAGTTATCAAGAAATGAATCAAATGTGTCAGCTTAACAAAGGTACCTTGGCGAGTTATCTTGGGAATTCATCTTCTCCATGTGTAAGGAAACAGCCCGTTTTGACAGAGAGTCACAATTCATGGTTTCATGATATAATTGACATAATTGCAGCACCGCACCTAAGGGTTTCTTACTTTGGGCGAGATCTTACCATATACACAGTGTATATTTTTAGAAGAGGATATAAACAACGAAGAACAAACATAATTATACAAGTGTGTCAGTGTCCACTTTTAGAGGACAACTTCCTCATTGTTAAGTTATTGTCAAATATTGTCGAAGCCTAATTCTGAGAGGCTGCTCCTTTCAATGGGAAAACAAGAAGAGCGCTAATGAAGACTAATGATTTATAGAGAAACTGAAAAACTGGAGCATATTAGGAATTAAAACAAGACAGAGGAACCCAAGCTTTGGCTTTCTATGGTATCAATAACCACTGCTTTACAGTTAGAGGTGGAGACACTCCACCTGCCCAACATACTTTCTGGGAAAGCCCAGGCTGAGCTGGGGAGAGTGAGCTATGTAAGCAGGGGCCCCAGATAAAAATTACGAAAAAGAGCTGTGTTCATTTCGAAACAAAGCCACGTGTAGACCATAGAGGAGCTACTGGTGAAGGCGTGGACAGAAAACCCAGGCAACTTGTCCGTAAAAATGCCAACCCGAGTGGCTGAATCTTAAGAAAGAATTTTAGCCTAAATCAACCTCTTTGGCACATAAATATGAACCATTTTTTCTTAGCAATGTCTTTTTTTTTTCCCAAGCATGAGTTGCAGAGTCAGATAACCATTGTTCTCCTGAGTTTCACCAGTGCTGCGTGTTGGGCAAGTAATAGCTCTCCCAGGCCTTCAGGTCTGCCTCTCCAAATCAGAGAAGACGGTTCCTCTTCTCACGTCTGGAGGGGTCTTTCCACAGGGCCTGGCATACAGGAAGCCGGCAGTCGGTGTCAGCTACTCTTTTTCACCTTTTTTACGAAAAGGGTGTGGAAATTGTTTCCCATTTCTTTTTATATTTTCCTTTGGTATTTTAATCAACTCTTCTTCAAAATATTGAGCTCTACCCAGAGTGCTAGTTGCTGCCGCTGCTGCTGCTGAGTCGCTTCAGTCGTGTCCGACTCTATGCGAACCCACGGATGGCAGTCCACCAGGCTCCACCATCCCTGGGATTCTCCAGGCAAGAGCACTGGAGTGGGTTGCCACCCCCTTCTTCAATGCATGAAAGTGAAAAGTGAAAGGGAAATCTCTCAGTCCTGTCCGACTCTTAGCGACCCCATGGACTGCAGCCCACCAGGCTCCTCCATCCCTGGGATTCTCCAGGCAAGAGCACTGGAGTGGGTGCCATTTCGGGTAAGAAAAGGTGATGTTATCATTGCTTGCCTTTGAAAGAGAGCAGCAAATGCAGGGAGTCCGGGCACGAAAGCTGCATTTCCATGAGGTGTCCCAGCATGAAAGGCGGAGACACCCAGGCAGGGAGCTAGGGAACCTGAGTCAGTGCCCTCTCTATTACTGGTCTGCATTAGGTGTTGTTTTCTGGCCCTAGACTGTGTGTTTTGTTCATTCAAGTGTTTAGTTACTCATTTCATTCAACACAAATGTCAGGCATTGTACTAACTGTGGGGGAGGGGACAGATAAGGGCGAGGAGCCCAAGCAAACGCTTTCAAATCCCAAGATCCAGGAGGGAAACAGATAAGGAACAGACTAGGAAACTGATAAATGTAACTCTGGATGATGGAAAGAAAAGGGTTTAAGGAAATGCTCCCAGGCAACTCCATTTCTGATAAAAGACCGCTGGCTATGGTGCCCACATACACGTAGATAATGGTAACATATTTGACTGATATGTTCTATAATCGGAGAAGGCGATGGCACCCCACTCCAGTACTCTTGCCTGGAAAAGTCACTGTTTTTCAAATAAGCCAATAAAAATAAGTTCAGGAGGGTTTATTTTATTTTATTAGCAAGGATAGTTTTGCATATGCCCAAACCATTTTCATTTTTGAAAGAGAGGCAAATTTTCTGATCATTCTATGCTGAAATCAGATTTTTCTTCTATTTCAAGTTTCACTATAGAATTCAATTACTGCCACAGATCAGAGCACCCATCCTCTAAGAAAGTCTAAAGTCAAGAAAACTCGTTGTAACCATGGTGCATGAAATTCTTGGATTACATGAGCGATCAGTCGTATCCCCCAGGCTCCTCTGGTCATGGGATTTCCCAGGCAACAATACTGGCATGGGTTGCCATTTCCTCCTCCAGGGGATCTTTCCAACCCAGGGATTGAATCCACCAAGTGGTTTTGAACCCATGTCTCCTGCGCCTCCTGCATTGGTAGGCATAGGCAGATTCCTCACCACTGAACCACTTGGGAAGTCCCCTTACCACGGTAAATTAATTAATTAATCAAGTAATCAGTTACAATCATACAAATAGACGCATTTATTCTTACATCTCACTTTTCTTCCATCTTTTACTTCTTGAAGTCATCTTGGTCCCCAGGTCTCTGTTTATGTCGATTCCTGCATCTTCTGCCCTGGCTCCAAACCACAGTGATTTTGCAGCTGTAAGAGCACTGTTACGGGGTCAGCCCAAAGAAAAGCAAAGTGGACATTTTAAACACCACAGCCACCACATGAAACAGAGAGACGAAGTCAAACGCAAATGGAAGCAGCTTACGGTACAGGAGACATGGCCTAAGGCAGGAATCAGGAAACCTCAGGGAACTAGGTACCGGCTTCATCCTATAAAAGGAATACTGGAGAGGACTTTCCTGGCAGTTCAATGGTTAAAGTTTCACCTTCAGTGCAGGGAGTGTATATTAAATCCCTGGTTGGTGCACCAAGAGCCCATATGCCTCGCCACCAAAAAACCAAAACACAAAACAGAAGCAATACTGTAACAAATTCAGTAAAGACTTTTAAAATGGTCCACATCAAAAAACAAACATTCAAACAAACAACAACAACAAAATAAAAAACCTTTGGGGACTTCTCTGGTGGCAGAATCTGCCTCAGAGCAATTAAGCCTGTGTACCACAACCACTGAAGCCCACACACAACTGAGCCCATATGTTACAACTACTGAAACCCTGGAGACTTAGGCCTATGCTTCACAAGAGAAGCCACTGTAATGAAAAGCCTGTGCGTCACAGCAAAGAGTAGCCCCGACTCACTGCAACTAGGGAAAGCCCGTGCAAAGCAACAGAGACCCAGTGGAGCCCCAAATTAATCAATCAATAAAATTATAAAAAAGAATCTTTTTAAACAAATAAAAGGAATACTAGTATAGGCCTTCTCAGATGGGAAAACCAAAGAGATCTCTGTCACATATATATGACAGTGCTCAAGGACAAGAAAGATGGGTCAGAGGGTTCTGCATCGACCCTCACTTTTCTTGTGGACTTACATGTCTGGTATGTCGCCCTGATGGGATGAATTGAGGTACTGTTCCCCACATTGGCTCTCTTCCCTGGAGAGTGACGATGCATCCCAGCCCATTTCCAGGTGACTTGCAGTTCCTCTCTATAAGTAAAGTACACTTTTCCATCATGTTACCAGATCTGGCCATATGACTTATTTGAGCCAATGAAATGCAAGTGGAGGTGACAGTGGCCCAGTCCCAAGCAAACACTTTGAAGAATCACATTTTTCAGCCAATTCATTTTTTTCTCTCTGTCACAAAAATAGCATGTTCCAGCTAACCACTGTTCTTTTGCTGGTTCCTGGAAAGAAGAAACACTTGGAGGGGAATTGTAACCACAGATGCGCAAGCACCACCAAGTAATGAGTAGGAAATGAAAATGTGCTACCATGAGCCCCTGGGATGCGGATACTGTGTGTTACTGAAGTTAAACTGACTAGTATATCTGATAGCACAAAATAGTAGCACAACTCCATTGGGATAAGTACCTGATCTCTTAAAGCATCCATCCCTTAAGGAGCTTGGATTTTATTCTAAAGATGAGCCGAAGAAGATTAGATAGGATTTGTTCAAGCCCTATGTTGTCATTTATAGTCTGAACATACCAGGGATCCAAGAACAGTTGTTGTACCATCCTAGAAGAGCTGGGATGCTGAGGTAAGCCATAGTGATCCTGACAAGTCACAATGAGCTCTTCCACAATTCTGGGAGTGAACATGAAATAGATCAACCTTGAAGTGGTGAGGCACAGCATAGGTTTCTGTTTGGCCCACTACGACCCATTTCTTAGGATCCACAGCAAATCAATTTGTCCTCCATTCCTGGAGTCTAGATGGGCTTCTGAGGTGGTGCTGTGGTAAAGCCTGCCAGTGCAGAAGACAGAGGAGACCCAGGTTCAATCCCTGATTAGGGACGATCCCCCAGAAGAGGAAATGGCGACCCACTCCAGTATTCTTGCCTGAAGAATCCCATGAGCAGAGGAGCCCAGTGGGCTACAGTCCATCAGGTTACAAAGAGTCAGACATGACTGAGTGACCGAGCGCACACATACAAACACACGCGCGCACACACACACACATACACACACACAGAATAAACACACACGGTCGAAGTGATCAGAAGGTCACTAAACAGAAACTATGTCTTTGGGCTCCCTGTTCTGTACCTGCCTTGACGGCCCCTGCTCTTCCTTTCCATTTGTCTGTTCGTGGGCTGTTTGACAACTCTGCTGCTAAGCCAGTGGCCTTGCAGTGCAATTCCAGATACTTTAAAACTCAAAGTTGGCCTGTTTTTCAAATGAATTGAAAGCATTTAAAAATATCTAGAGAACAAGCCAAGAGCAGCTGAAGTCCTAACCACCTGAACAAGAACTGACAAACAGGTCCTGCCAGGACCAGCAGGGAGGGGAGGACTGTGATTCAGAACAAGAGTTGGATGGCAGAGATGCAGGGCTAGGCAGAGGGGGTTTGTTCCTAGAACGCTGCTGCCTAATCCAGGAAGGACAGACAGGGCTGGGAAGCCAACCGCAAGCACAGCTACGCCCCAATCCTTGGCAAGCTCAACTTGGTGGAGGGGCACAGGGCTCCTGAGAGCAGCCCGTGACAAGCTGACTAGGGCAATCAAAGATGAGGTCTACTGTCCCTGAAGTGATCCTTCAGATGAGTGGCTAGGAAGATTCATTCTTCAGCTACACCCACTTGAGTGGATGACTCAGCCTTAGGGACATAAAAGTCTGGGAAGGATGAGCAGAAGGAACTCTCAAAAGAAGTGAAACAAGGATTTTCCGGGGATGTCCTATCATGGAACTGCCACAGCTGGCAAGCACGGAGGAGCCTGCTTCCTCTGTGAGGCCAGTCCCCTTCTGTAACCTATGAGGAAACTGAGCCCAAGGAGGTGAAATGACCCACCCGACACCATAGCCAATGAATGCATGGGCCAAATTTCCCATCTTCTGGTGAAAGCTCTTTCTTAGTCCCCACACTGGCCTGTCCACAATAAATATAAGGGCTTTGCTGGAACCTCTAATATCCAGGTCAGGTCAGCCAAAAGAAGTTGTGACCACAACAGAAAGAGCTTATGAACCTTGTTGCAACTGACAAGTGATCAGGCCAGGACAATGACCTTTCTGCTCTAAATTTCCAAAAAGGTATGAAATACTGTTGTACAGACTCACAGAAAACAAGCTTATGGTTGCCAGGGGAAAGGATGGGCGGAAGGGATAGTTAGGGAATTGGGGATCAACATGGACATTGTACTAGATTTAAAATAGATAACCAACAAGGACCTACTGTATAGCACAAGGAGCTCTGCTCAATGTGTGGCAGCCTGGATGGGAGGGGTGTTGGGGGAGAATGAATACACACATATGTATGGCTGAGTCCCTTCACGGATCACCTGAAATTATCACAACGTTGTTAATTGGCTATACTTCAATCTAAAATAAAAAGCTTTAAAAAATATACTGTTATATAATTATTATCTGCATGTGGAGGGTAAAAAACAAAAAATCAACCCATGTAATGCCCAAACTATTGAAACTTCATATTTGAGAATTCTGCAAGTCATCCATATGGTCGGGGGTAAGGGACCTCCTTAATGAGAATTCCATAAGGCATACATAAGACACATTACACTCCATTTGGGGCCGGGGATAGGGAAGGCAGGTGGGTGGAGTGGAAAGGGCCCAGAAGAGGAAGGAAGATGAGGGAAGTGCTTACCAAAAACACTCGCTGACAAATAATGAAAACAAAGAACTTGTCTGCGGTGGGTGCAGTTAAATTAGGTTTTCATTTGAGAAACAGATCAAAAAACTAATTTAAAACACTTATAGAGAGATAAGAGAGTTCCTTTAAAACAGTGGATTGACCCAAAGATCTTAGAAATACATAAGATGCAAATTTCTGTAGGTCTCCCTCACTCTTGCCAGTCCCCACTTTCATTTCCTCACTAAACAGATTCAAATACCCATTCAGCAAAATTAATGCATGAGATCCTAAACAGAAATCTTCAGCTCTCAAAAGAGCAACTTAACCTCATTCTACAATCACTGTCAGGCTCCAGCGGAAGACGCTCTTCTTTTTATCACTTGTACTTTGTTGTCGTTGGTCAGTCACTAAGTTGTGTCTGACTCCTTAAGACTGCATGGACTTGCAGTATGCCAGGCTTTCCTGTCCTTCACCGTCTGCTGGAGTTTGCTCTGGTTCATGTCCATTGAGCCAGTGATGCTGTCTGACCATCTCATCTTGCATTCAGATTCACCAAGTGATGAAGTTCACGGGAGGAAATATTTCTCTGGTACTTGCTAGATTCGTTTACTCATTTCTTCGGACTGCCTCTCACAGTGCCTATTTTTGCTATGTGGGACAGACTGTGACCAGAGTTTCTCTTTGCATAAACCACACAGTAACCATAACCTCAGAATAGCTTTCAGGGCTTACTGAGCTGTGACAAAACTCAAACAGTGGAAGTTAAAGGGTTTCAAAGAATTACTGAGGCATACGATCCTTCTAGAAGTGATTCTATCTCCAGATTATCTAATAGGGGCCACAAGCTGCTTGAAAATTAAAATTGAGAATGAGAAAAAAATAGGCAATGTGATGCCATGTAACGTGGGCTTTTCCTCTGCAAAGAAAGTCAAAGCAGACACAAGAGGGCACTTGAGCCCATATTCATTTGGGAAGCAAATTCCTTGTAACTCCTTCCACTCTCTTAGTCTCCTCACCTCGGATCCCCACCCGAGTCTATGAACCTATTCCTTAAAGGAGCTAAAACCCACCTACCAAATGGAAAATAAGAAGTGGGTTGATTTTAAGTTTCACATAATAATGCATCAATTATCAGAGCAATACTGATGCTAAGATTGATATTAGCATGGAAATTTAGTCTTTGTCTACAGCAATAACTTTATTGCCCACTCTTGATCACAAGGCATGATGGGGTAGCAGAGATAGCATGGCTCACCCTTAATCCAATAGCCTTTTCTAGTTTCAAAATCACCCTCCCCAAGAAGGGTGAGCAAGGCTCGTGTCAGAGAAACCAGACTGGCCAGTTGAGTTTCATTTCCCTCCATTCAAGAAGCCATGATGAAACACCACAAAAGTAACTGCTTTAAAAATCACCTAGATTCCCCAAGCTATTTTAGGTTACCTCATGGGGAATAGCAAAATATACATGTGCTTGTTTATGACAACAAAAGCTTTAACAAATACTAAAGTATAGATTTTATAGGCAATATTATCTGATCTTAATTAATAAAATTGTAAGTAAATAATAAAAAGATGTGGTGCTAAAGAATCCGCCTAACAGTGCAGGGGAGGCAGGAGACCTGGGTTCAATCCCTGGGTTGGAAAGATCCCCTGAAGAAGGGAATGGCTACCCACTCCAGTGCTCTTGCCTGGAAAATTCCATGGACAGAGGAGCCTGGTGAATTTCATGGAGTCAATGGACCCGCCAATGCGTAAGCACACAGTAAAAAGATAACAGAAAATATCTTAATTTTCTGGGCATTAAGAAATAGCCTCCAAACTAATCCTATATTAGTTCCGCCCCCCCCCCCACTAGTTAAGACTTCAGGTAGGGTATATGCTGTGAGCTGAATTACATCCTTCTCAAAATCCATATATCTGGGATCTGTAACCCTTAGTATCTCATAATGTGACTGATTTGGAAGAAAAACAGTCTTGATTTACACAGATGATTAAAGTAAACTGAGGTTGTTAGGGCAAATCCCAATCCAATGTGACTGACGTCCTCATAATAAAAGGAAATGAGAACATGAACCAATACAGAGGAAAGACCACATGAAGACACAGGAAAAAGACAGCCTTCTACAAGCCAAGGGGAAAGGCCTTAGGGAGAAACCCCACACTCCCAACACCTTAATTTCAAACCTCCAGAACTGTTAGGAAATAAATTTCCCTTGTTTAAGCCAGCCAGTCCTTGTACTTTGTTAAGGCAGCTCTAACAAACTAATAGAGTGTATTAACTCTTCCACAGTTTATGTACATACCCCAGTGTATTCGTTAGTAAGTAAAAAAATTCACCATTAGAGAGTCACTTAAAAGCTAAGTATAATTGGTCTCTCTCACATTTCATGTTTTGCTTTTATGCACAGTTCACTGGAAGAATGTCTGAATTATGGAAATTACGACAAGATCAGCTTGGAATTTAGGCTACAAATTCTTAACACTTGATCCAACTAGATTACTATCATCTCCATTTCACAGATGTGCAAAATGAAGCTTTGAAAGGCTAATCAACCTCTTCAGGTTGTGCAACTGGAAAAGGGAAGGGCTAGGATTTGAGCTTAGGTAGTCAGGGTGAGAGTTGTGTTTATAACAATTGTGGACTTTACCTCTGCAAGTAGGGAGAAAAGAGACACTGATAAATTCTGAGATTTAATGGCTGACAGACAAGATTTCAAAGTTTTGTTTTGAGGAAAAAGACAATCAGTTGAATGTTGAACCTGTAAATTCCCATAGGGACTTGGGACAAAGAGCTGAGAGGAAAATAATGGAGCTCCTTCATGTAGAGTCAGGTGGTCTGGTCTGGTATTCCCGTCTCTCTCAGAATTTTCCACAGTTTATTGTGATCCACACAGTCAAAGGCTTTGGCATAGTCAATAAAACAAAAATAGATGTTTTTCTGGAACTCCCTTGCTTTTTCCATGATCCAGTGGATGTTGGCAATTTGATCTCTGGTTCCTCTGCCTTTTCTCAAACCAGCTTGAACATCAGGAAGTTCACGGTTCACATATTGCTGAAGCCTGGCTTGCAGAATTTTCAGCATTATTTTACTAGCGTGTGAAATGAGTGCAATTGTGCAGTAGTTTGAGCATTCTTTGGCATTGCCTTTCTTTGGGATTGGAATAAAAACTGACCTTTTCCAGTGCTGTGGCCACTGCTGAGTTGTCCAAATTTGCTGGCATATTGAGTGCAGCACTTTCACAGCATCATCTTTCAGGATTTGNGGTTCCTCTGCCTTTTCTAAAACCAGCTTGAACATCAGGAAGTTCACGGTTCACATATTGCTGAAGCCTGGCTTGGAGAATTTTGAGCATTACTTTACTAGCATGTGAGATGAGTGCAATTGTGCAGTAGTTTGAGCATTCGTTGGCATTGCCTTTCTTTGGGATTGGAATGAAAACTGACCTTTTCCAGTCCTGTGGCCACTGCTGATATTCCAAATTTGTTGGCATATTGATCAGGGAAGGGCAAATCAGTACCGCAAAGAGATACCATCTCACATTTGTTAGTATGGCTGTTGTCAAGAAATTGGAATGCTTATACACTGTTGGTGGTAATGTAAAATGGTACAGTAACTATGGAAAACATTTTGGAGATTCCTTAAAAAAGTAAAAATAGAATTACTACATGATCTAGCAGTCCTACTCTGGGTGTATATCAAAAAGAGAAATCTGTATCTCAGATGAACACTCCAGTGTTCATTACAGTACTGTTCACAATAGCTAAGAAGTGGGAAAAACCTAAATGTCTATAAACAGATGAATGGATAAAGAAAACAGGTTACATACATACAATGGAATATCATTCAGCCTTAAAAAAGAAGAGAATCCTGCAACAACATGGATGAACCCAGAGGACATTATGCTAAGTTAAATGAGCCAGGCACAAAAGGACAAACGCAACATAATTCCACTTTTATGAGATATCCAAAATAGTGAAACTCATAGAAACAGAGAGTACAAAGAAAGTTACCAGGGGCTAAATGGAGAGGAAATGGGGAATTGTTCAATGAGTATCAGGTTTCAGTTACACAAGATGAGTATATTCTAGAGGTCTATTGTACAACATTGTGCTTTAGTTAACAATACTATATTAAGCACTTAAAATTTTGTTGAGGGTAGATCTCATATTAAGTGTTCCTATCACAATTTTTTTATTATAAAAGACTCATAAAGAGTTTTATGCTATAGTATTTAATAAAAGAAGATAATGATGGAGTGGATATTAATGCTTAAGAATTACCGTTAAGAAAATTTAATTTCTATTTATGTTCTATTCTTATCTATAGCTAGTGGTAAAGAAACTGCCTGCCAATGCAGGAGATTTTACAGACACAAGTTTGACCCCTGGGTTGGGAAGATCCCATGGAGAGGGGCATGGCCATCAACTCTAGTATTCTTGCCTGGAGAATCCCCATGGACAGTGGAGCCTGGTGGGCTACAGTCCATAGAGTCGCAAAGAATTGGATATGACTGAAGTGACTTAGTACACACAGAGAATTAATAATATACTTTACATTCCTGTATTTCATGGTATTATTGGGAGAATTATTTTTCAAAATGCAATAATATTAAATTTAGTGCATTAAAAATTGCATGTATAAAATAAAGCAGTTTTACTTTGGCATAGCTTGGGACTTTCAGTAAACAGATGATTAAATTATTGATGTCTGGATTAAAATATCTGATTTTATCTGAATTTCTTTTCTTTTTTTTCTTGGTTGTGGAGCACAGGCTCTTCACTGTCGTGTACGGGCTTAGTTGCCTATGGCATGTGGAATCTTAGTTCCCTGAGCAGAGATTGAACCTACTTCCCCTGCATTGGAAGGTGGATTCTTAACCAGTGACCATCAGGGAAGTCCCCACCTGATATTTACCTGAATTTCTGAGAAGCAAGTTTGTGTTGTGACAAGAATTTGAGCTTTGAAGACCTGGGTTAAAATTATGACTTCTTATTAGCTGTGTGACCTTGGTGAGTTATATAATTCAGTTCAGTGGCTCAGTCATGGCTGACTCTTTGTGACCTCATGGACTGCAGCACACCAGGCATCCCTGTCCGTCACCAACTCCCAGAGCTTGCTCAAACTCATGTCCATTGAGTCAGTGATGCCATCCAACCATCTTATCCTTTGTTGCCCACTTCTCTTCCTGCCTTCAGTCTTTCCCAGCATCAGGATTTTTTCTAATGAGCCAGCTCTTCACATCAGATGGCCAAAGTATTTGGAGCTTCAGCTTCAGCATCCATCCTACTGAAGAATATTCAGGGTTGATTTCCTTTAGGATTGACTGCTTTGAGCTTGCAGTTCAAGGGGCTCTCAAGAGTCCTTTTCAACACCACAGTTCAAAAGCACCAATTCTTCAGTACTCAGCCTTCTTGATGGTCCAACTCTTACATCTATACGTGACTACTAGAAAAACCATAGCTTTGACTACACAGACCTATGATGGCAAAGTAGTGTCTCTACTTTTTAATATGCTCTCTCAGTTTGTCATGGCTTTTCCTTCAAAGACTAAGCATCTTTTTATCTCATGGATGCAGTCAACATCTGTAGAGATTTTGGAGCCCAAGAAAATAAAGTTCCTCACTGTTTCCATTGTTTCCCCATTGATTTGCCTTCAAATGATGGGACTGGATGCCATGATCTTTGCTTTTTGAATGTTGAGTTTTAAGCAAGCTTTTTTACTCTCCTCTTTCACTTTCATCAGGAGGCTCTTTAGTTCTTCTTCACTTTCTGCAATAAGGGTGGTGTCATTTGCATATCTGAGCTTGATATTTCTCTCGGCAAACTTGATTCCAGCTTGTGCTTCATCCAGCCTGGCATTTTGCATGATGTGCTCTGCATATAAGTTAAATAAGCAGGGTGACAATATACAGCCTTGACATACTCCTTTTCCAATCTGGACCATGCCATTGTTTCAGGTCTAGTTTTAACTGTTGCTTCTTGACCTGCATACAGATTTCTCAGGAGGCAGGTAAGGTGGTCTGGTATTCCCATCTCAGAATTTTCCACAGTTTGTTGCGATCCATGAAGTCAAATGCCTTGGTGTAGTCAGTAAAGCAAATGTTTTTCTGGAATTCTCTTGCTTTTCTATAATCCAACAGATGTTGATAATTTGATCTCTGGTTCCTCTGTCTTTTCTAAAACCAGCTTGAACATCTGCAAGTTCTTGGTTCATGTACTGTTGAAGCCTAGGTTGGAGAATTTTGAGCATTACTTTGCTAGACTGTGAGATGAGTGCAATCATGCAGTAGTTTGAATGTTCTTTGTCCTTGCCTTCCTTTGAGATTGGAATGAAAACTGACATTTTCCAGTCCTGTGGCCACTGCTGAGTTTTCCAAATTTGCTGGCATTTTGAGTGTAGCACTTTGACAGCATCATCTTTTAGGATTTGAAATAACTCAACTGGAATTCTATCACCACCACTAGCTTTGTTTGTAGTGAAGCTTCCTAAGGCCCACTTGACTTCACATTCCAGGATGCCTGGCTCTAGGTGAGCGATCATACCATAGTGGTTATCTGGGTCATGAAGATCCTTTTTGTATAGTTCTTCTGTGTATTCTTGCCACCTCTTCTTAATATCTTCTGCCTCTGTTATGCCCATACCATTTCTGTCCTTTATTATGCCCATCTTTTCATGAAATGTTATATAATTACTCAGTCTCAATTTTCCTTACATGCGAAGTAGAAATAATAGTATGAACTCAAAAGATTGTTGAAAGGATGTATTAGATAATGTGCCCAGATGCGTAGCCTATAGTGGAATCTATAATGAATGCTACAATTAAATGTAATCGTGAACTCTAAATTCTGAAACTTTACAATGAAGATATTACAGAAGCACATTCAATAATCTTTTGAAAAGTCACATTAATTACAGCAATGATTTTCCTGTATACTCTCTAAAGAAGTCATTAAAACATTGTGTGATTAAGAGTTTTCTAATTAAAATACCACATTTAGTATAGTTTCCTATTATAGTCAATAAATATTTAAATCTTATATGTGAAATAACATATTTTTTGATTTGACATTGTCAGAGCTTAATGTGTTTTGGTATATCTTTTCTAAAATTTGACAATTATCAGTATTTTTCATTCTAGCTCAGGAAAATAACATTTAAATGAGGTGGTTCATAGCCAGTGAGTAACAAAACTTAAATTTATTAAATATTATTTTTCTTTAAAAAAAAGCTATTCTGTATCAGTTCCTAAACAAACCATGATCCTAAATCAATATAAAATTATAGAAGCATATATGTTTATATTTAATTATATAAACATGCAAGTGCACATACTATACATACTAAAATATAATCTGTTTGGTGTATTTAGAACCAAGTGGCCAGTTAGAAATTTTATACAGGCATTTAATGAAGAAAATGCTTTAAAAAGAAAAAGAAAATTAAAAAGAAACAAAAAATGCTGGAGTTGGTTCAAGAGTTTATTTTTATAATTAAAGGTCTTTGAAAGATTGCAGAATATTACTTGCCAACATTTTATTTCATTAACCTAAACTTTATTATAAAACTTTCATATTTTTTATAAATACTTTCATTTTTAATACCTTCAGATAAATGTTTGCACAGCTCAGCTATTTGATAAATATCCACAAGATGGTGCCATGGTTAACATATTAACATGGAAATTTGAAAATAAGGGAGAAAGTGTTTGACACACCATTGTATATGACAAAATTACCACCAAATTTTCATTTGTTTTCTATTGAATATTCATTAATGCATTTTACATGTTCAAATTATTACATTTTAATATTAAAATGTTTTATTCTTTGTAAATATATGTTTCTTCAAAAGGAATACTAAACAATGAAATTATATTCAAAGTTGCTAAAAGAGACATGAATTGGACCTTTTATATTTTACAAATTAATGGATATGTTTTTAATGATCTCATGTTCTGTCTTTACTGCCATAATCAAGAATAATATCCAAATGCTGTTCCATTAATTAGCATCGGTTAATCTTATATATAGGCTAGGTCTTTGTTATGAGCTGAATTGTGTCCCCCCAGAATTCATATGTTGAAAGATTAACCTTCATTGTGATGGTATTTGGAGATGGGACTTTAGGAAGGTGATTAGGTTTAGTTGAGCTCAGGAAGGGGGCCCTCATGATGGGATAAGTACCCTTATAAGGAAAGACACCAGAGAGCCTACTCTCTCTCTTCACCATTGAGGATGCAGCCAGAAGGTGGCATTCTGCAAGCCAGGAAGAATTCTCACCAGAAACTGATTACGCTAACATTCTGATTTAGGGCTTCCAACCTCTAGATCTGGTCAGTTTAGTTCGGTTCAGTTCAGTCTCTCAGTCGTGTCCAACTCTTTGCGACCCCATGAACTGCAGCACGCCAGACCTCCCTGTTCATCACCAACTCCCAGAGTTCACCCAAACCCATGTCCATCGAGTTGGTGATGCCATCCAACCATCTCATCCTCTGTTGTCCCCTTCTCCTTCTGCCTTCAATCTTTCCCAGCATCAGGGTCTTTTCCAATGAGTCAGCTCTTCGCATCAGGTGGCCAAAGTATTGGAGTTTCAGCTTCAACATCAGTCCTTCCAATGAACACCCAGGACTGATCTCCTTTAGGATGGACTGGTTGGAACTCTTTGCAGTCCAAGGGACTCTCAAGAGTCTTTTCCAACACCACAGTTCAAAAGCATCAATTCTTCGGTGCTCAGCTTTCTTTATAGTCCAACTCTCACATTCACACATAACCACTGGAAAGCTACTTAGTCCATGGTATTTTGTTATGGCAGTTTGAACAGATTAATACAACTTTAACAATAAAAATTACCAAAACTGCAGAAAAATTATTAAAAAATAAAGCATGTTTTGCACAGTAGATGGAAATTCTTACAGTTTATAATAATCAACTATTATTTATAGCTGCTGCTGCTGCTGCTAAGTCACCTCAGTCGTGTCAGACTCTGTGCGACCCCATAGACGGCAGCCCACTAGGCTCCTCTGTCCCTGGGATTCTCCAGGCAAGAATATTGGAGTGGGTTGCCATTTCCTTCTCCAATGCATGAAAGTGAAAAGTGAAAGTGAAATTGGTCAGTCGTGCCTGACTCTTAGCGACCCCATGGACTGGAGCCTACCAGGCTCCTCTGTCCATGGGATTTTCCAGGCAAGAGTACTGGAGTGGGGTGCCATTGCCTTCTCCGATTATTTATAGTTAACCATATATAATAGTTAACAATATTTAAGACTGTTCCAATTTAGGTTCACCATAGCTGTAGTGGTTTCCAGGTAGTGCTAATGGTAAAGAACCAGCCTGCTAATACAAGAGACATATGAGATGTAGGTTTGACCCCTGGTTCAGGAAGATCCCCTAGAGCAGGAAATAGCAAAGCAGTCCAATATTCTTGCCTGGGAAATCCCATGGAAAGAGGAGGCTCTGGGCTATAGTCCATAGGGTCGCAAAGAGTTGACCACGACCGAAGTGACTTAGCACAAATACAGCACATAGCTGTAGTAATAATGATTTTGTCAATGAAATATTTAATATAATCATTTTAAGGGTGTATTTTGAAGGAAAATCTAAAGGAGAATTTGATGAGTGGATGGGAAGAATTTGTTAAAATAGTCAGAGGTATACAGCAAGAATACACTGAAATTTAAGAAAGCAGCTCAACAGGGAAGCTAGGAAATGGGTAAAAGTGAAGTGAAAAATATGTGGAAAAGTGGAAGTATGAAAATACTCTGGATTTCCTACAAACACCTAAAATTATTTTAAAATTTATCATTAAACTCTTATCTTTTTGCATTTTTCTATTATGGTGTGCGATTATTATTAGTTAGCTGTACTTGAAGTCTTCTTTGATTAGTCTGGTATTTTTCATGACTTATTCATTACAAGATTTTGCCATTTCTTTATCTGTTTAATAGGTCTAATATGTTTTCTACCTCATTTCTGAATTACTTATCCAGAAACCTTTAAAAAAGAATCTTAATTACTTCTTTTTACAAAACTATATACTATCTCAGATTTTAATCTGAGATACTTCCAATATAATCTATTGCTTAAGAATTGCCTTTTATGAATTCTGTTTTGGTGATACAACTATTTAGAAATCTTATTTTCTTTTGGATTTATTCTGAATTTTGCAGTCTTTCAATTACTGCCTCTTTCTTCCTGTCTTCCAACAGACATTTTTCATTGTTGTTGTTCTGTTGCCCAGTTGGGTCTGACTCTTTGCGATTCCATGGACTGCAGCACGCTAGGCCTCCCTGTCCCTCAGGTTCATGTTCATTGGCATTGGTGATGCCATTTGTCACCTCATCCTCTGACACAGGAGGACAAGAAGAAGGATCCTCTTTTTCTGCCATCAATTTTTCCCAGCTGACTTTTCCAATGAGTCAACTGTTTGCATCAGATAACCCAAAGACTGGAGTTTCAGCTTCAGTATCAGTCCTTCCGGTGGGTATTCAGGGTTGATTTCCCTTAAGATTGACTGATTTGATCTTCTTGCCATTCAAGGGACTCTCCGGAGTCTTCTCCAGCACCACAGTTTGAAAGCATCAATTCTTTGGTGCTCTGCCTTCTTTACGGTCAACCTCTCATGGTCATACGTGACCACTGGGAAGACCATAGCCTTGACTATATGGACCTTTGTCAGCAGGGTAAGATTTTCAACATAGTACCTAGATTTGTCATAGCTTTCCTAATAAGAAGCAATCATCTTCTGATTTTGTGGCTGTAGTCACCATTTGCAGTGATCTTGGGCTTCCCTGGTGGCTCAGAGGGTAAAGTGCCTGCCTGCAATGCAGGAGACCCGGGTTCGATCCCTGGGTCATTTCCCTGGCAAAGGAAATGACAACCCATTCTAGTATTCTTGTCTGGAGAATCCCATGGACAGAGGTGCCTGGTGGGCTACAGTCCACGGGGTTGCAAAGAGTCGGGCATAACTGAGCGACTTCACTTTCACTTTAGAGTCCAAGAAGAGGAAATCTGTCACTACTTGCACCTTTTCCACTTTTATTTGCCATGAAGTAATGGGGCCGGATGCCGTGATCTGAGATTTTTCATATTGAGTTTTAAGCTAGCTCTTTCACTCTTCTCCTTCACCTTCATCAAGAGGCTCTTTAATTTCTCATTATTCATCATCAAATCATATTTTCCTCTAATGCAGACACTGGTTAAAAAACTGATGACTTTGGTTAATCAACATCTTTTTAAATACTTGTTTTCAAATACTTTCAAGCCCAAAAAAGAGTAATAAGAATAGTACAAAGTTTTCTATATTCTTCAGTCAAATTCACTAATTTTTACTGTTTTCCTACTTTTCTATTATCATTCTTTCACTCTCTACATACGTACATACATATATGCATTATTCAATTTTCTGTTGTGGTAAAATACAATTGACATAAAACTTACCTATCTTAATGATTTTTAGGGCTTCCCTGAGTCACCAGGGAAGCCCTAGCAATTATGATAAAGAATCTGCCTGCCATTGCAAGAGACTCAGGTTCAATCCCTGAGTCAATAAGATCTCCTAAAGAAGGAAATGGCACAACCCATTCCTGTATTCTTGCCTGGGAAATCCCATGGATGGAGGAGCCTGGTGGGCTACAGTCCATTGGATCGCTAAAGAGTTGGACGTGACTTAGCAACTAAACAAACAACAGCAATTTTTAAAGTGTGTGGTTCAGTGGTATTAAATAATTCATAATGCTATGCAACTGGCACTTTCTATGGAGATGGAGCTAGGGAGATAGGGAGATGTCTATCTCCATAGCTCTTTTAATCCCATACGATTGAAACACTATACCCACTGAATAATAACTCCCCATTCTACCCTCCTCCCAGCACCTGGAAGCCACCATTCTTTCCATTCCTATAATTTTCACTATTCTAAGTGTCTCAAATAAGTATAATCATACAATATTTATCTTTTTATGCCTAACATTTCAGTTAATGATGTCACTTGCAACAAGTTTCATCTATGTTGTAGCAAATTTCAGAATTTTTTAACTTTTAAAAGATGCTTATTATTCCATTATATATATATATACATTTTGGTTATCCATTTATGCATTGATGGACACTTGAATTGCTTCCATGTTTTAGCTATTGTGAATAACACTGTTATAAACATGGGTATAGAAATAACTCTTTGAGACTCTGGTTTCAATTCTTTTGGTTACAGATCCAAAGTGGAATTGCTAGATCATGAGTATATATATATATATATATATATATATATATGTATTTGTATATATATATAATTTCTTGAGTCATTTGAGAGTGGGAGTTAGTAGACATAATGCCCTAAAAACTTCTTTCATGTGTTTTCCTAAGAACAAGAAAACAAATGATGATATAGTCAAAATACAATTAGAAAATTTGGGAAATTTTCCATTGATATATCAGTACTATTGAATGTAGAGTCCATGTTCAATTTTTGGCAGTTTCATTTCTTTTGGTTATAGCTCCAAAGTGGAATTGCTAGATCATGAGTACATATATATATACATATATATATATATATGTATTTGTATATATATATAATTTCTTGAGTCATTTGAGAGTGGGAGTTAGTAGACATTAGTAGACATTAGTAGACATTAGACTACTATCTACTATTAGTAGATAGTAGTTATCTCAGCAGTGTTCTTATGGAATTTTCCCCATGATTCAGGATCCAGTCCAGGATGATGCATTGCATTTTGTTGCTGTTTTCATTTAGTCTCCTTTAATACATAGAATGGCTTTTCAAATTTTCTTTGTCTTTCATATATTGATATTTTTAAGAGTATAGACTAGTTGCTATGCAGAATATCCTTTATATTCTGATGTCTCCTCACAATTAAATTCAGATTATTCATTTTATCGCATACTATATAATGATAATATCAGTTTGTCCCATTACATTACATTTATTGCATTGTCAGTAACACTGGACAGTGGTTTGTTTTACCTGTGCTATGTTTTTCTGATAAAAATCAAAAAGACATATGTATTATATAGTCTCTTATTTTCCTTTTGACTTTCATAAAAAATAGCATACAATATTTGCTCTTCTTACAGTTTTTTTTTCACTTTATGTACATCCTGAAAAATCCATGCATTTCAGTTTATACAGATCTTCCTCATTTGGTTTTACAGCTGCATATCCTATTGTATAAATATGCTATAATATATTCAACCAGTCTCCTATGTATGAGCATTTAGATTTTTTCAGTATTCTGTAATTACAAATAATGGAACAGTAAATAGCCCTGTGTGTATGTATTTTCTTATTTTTGGATATGTATTTTGAGGGTAAATTTTTAGACATGGATTTGCTGGTCAAAGTATAAATGTGTATGTAATTATTAGATATTGCCATATTCACCTCTATATTGAATGCACTATTTTTCATTCCCATCAGCAGCATACAAAACCGCTTTTTTCCTCAAAGCCTTACCAATATAGTGTGTTGAAAAACTTGTGAGGTTTGTCCAGTCTGGTATGTGAGAAATGATATCACAGTACAGTTTTTAGCCTGAAGGACTTCTTTTAGTATTTCTGCTCATGATGTATCCACTCAGTTTTTTGTTTGTCTGGGAGTGTCTTAAGTTCTCCTTCAATTCTGAAGAATGGTTTCACCAATATAGAATTTTTGTTTGACAGTCTTCTTTTTCTTTTCTTTCTTTCTTTCTTTTTTTTTTTTTGAGTGTTTGGAATACATCACCTCATGACTTCTGGCCTCCATGATTTCTTATTAGAAATTAGCTATTTATCTTTTTTCCCTGTATTTTATTTTTTTAATATAAATTTATTTATTTTAATTGGAAGTTAATTACTTTACAATATTGTATTGGTTTTGCCATACATCAACATGAATCCATCACAGGTATACACGTGTTCCCCATCCTGAACCCCCCTCCCTTCTCCCTCCCCGTACCATCCTTTTGGGTTATCTCAGTGCACCAGCCCCAAGCATCCAGTATCATGCATCAAACCTGGACTGGCGATTCATTTCATATATGATATTATACATGTTTCAATGCCCTTCTCCCAAATCATCCCACCCTCGCCCTCTCCCACAGAGTCCAAAAGACTGTTCTATACATCTGTGTCTTTTTTGCTGTCTCGCATACAGGGTTATTGTTTATCTTGTTTAGGATATTTTTACTTGGTGAGTTACATCTCCTTTGTGCTTTAAAGATTCTCTTTTTCAGCAGTTTGATTTTGAAGTGTCTGGGTGTAGATCTCTTTGGAATTTATTCTGTCGTGTGGATGTATAGAATGTTTTTCACCAAAATTTTGGATGACTTGGGGCATTGTTTCTTAAAATATTTCTTATGCTCCTTCTCTCTTGCCTTTTCTTTTGGGACTTCAGTTATGCACACATTGATATGCCTGATAGTGTTTCACAGGTCTCTGAGACTCTGTTAATTTTTGTTCATTCTTTTTTCTTCCTGTTCCTCAGACTGGATAATCTCAATTATGCATTCTTATATGCATAATAGTATATATGTGTAATGAATAGTGGGTAAGGTTGGACCAAGAAGGCAAGGAGAGAGAGAAAGGAACAGAAAAAATATTTCAAATTTTGGCCAAGGATTTTGTAAATTTGGTGAAGCACATTAATCAACACTTCAGAAAAGCTAAACAAGTTCAAGTTAAGGATAACTCAAAGATATCCACATCTAGGTATACTCATTGTTTTCTATAAACTTGAATTATGGTTTATTTGGCATCTCAATTCCCTAAAATATTTAGCAAGTTTCTGACATACTTCCAGACAATTCTATGTGCTAATAATCATAGTGCAAATTGTTTTCGTGAGACTAACTTATTTACATTTATTTTTGCTGCTGAGTGCAATTAAGTTAATAACAGGCTTGGGAAGGAAAATATCATTCTTAATCTATTTTTGCTCTATCTTCCATTTTATAGAAGAGAAGTATTAATGGAAGAAGCTTGAGAAAAATCTGGAGCCAAATAAAGTAGTTTGGAGGAGTATAACCGATTGGAGTTTTCCAACTCACCGGGTATGAGTCAACCCGCTGGGTATGAGTCAACCCACAGGCAGAGAGAATCTCTCTTAAGAGAACTGAGTTCTTTTTCACTTATGCTTGAAAATTAACCAATTCTTGTTTGAAAAGATTTCTTTGTTGTAATATCTTACTGTCAGCATCAAGGAATAGCCAATACATATGATATACTAGTATTTTGTAACTTCTTCATCTAGAGCTCCAGGTTCTCTTAGTGCATAATTTTACTTCCAAGATATCAAAGACAACAATTTTACCAAATGTCTTTCCACAGTATATGAAGGGAATTAAATTTTCAGCATACAATTGTTTTCTTTCCATCTACTAAGCAAATGTAGATGTTGCACTTTTGAGTAATTTTGTTTATAGCGTCATCCATTTCTGATACCAAAAACTCTTATCAGTTTGTGTTTGCTCCAGATAAGAGATAGAAGACTTGATATTTCATGCAGGAAGTGATTTGATACAGGGACTTAAGTGCTTACAGAATCTTTAGAGAATTAAAGGAGTGGTTTCTTGAATAAGCATATGAAGTCTTACTACCAGAATAAGTCTGAAGTGACAACTACCACTGAAGCCACAGCATCTATGCTTTAAAAAGCTGCTGCCACAATAGTTTCTTAAATTCAAGAAGGCAAAGAATGAGTCTCCAAGACAGCAAACTAGAGATTACAAAGTATAAATTCCAATGCAAAAACATTGTCGTGTCTGGTGTTTCTTTACTCATAGGTAATGGACACTGGAATCCTTTTTCAGAGGGCTGCACATTTACAAAACTTGCTTTCTAGCAGCAGCAGACCAGAGCTACAGCTAATTGATATATATCTCACTTTCACCTTGTAAATCACATTTCAGTTTTTGTTTTACATATGGTAATGTATATATTTCAATGCTACTTTCTCAATTTGTCCCACCCTCTCCCCTGCTGTGTCCACAAGTCTGTTCTCTATGCCTGAGCCTCTATTCCTGCCCTGCAAATAGGTTCATCAGTACCATTTTTCTAGATTCCATATGTATGTGTTGTGTATGTGTGCTCAGTAGTATATGACTCTTTGCAACTCCAGGGCCCATCAGGCCCCTCTGTCCATGGAATTTTCCAGGCAAGAATACTGGGGTGGTTGCCATTTCCTACTCCAGGTGATCTTTCTGATCCAGGGATCAAACCTAAGTCTCCTGCATTGGCAGGTGGATTTTTTTACCACTGAGCCACCTGAGAAGCCCATGTATGCATTAATATACAATATTTGTTTTTCTCTTTCTGACTTACTTCACTCTGTATAACAGGCTCTACGTTCATTCACCTTACAAGAACTAACTCAAATTCATTCCTTTTATGGCTACATAATATTCCACTGTATATATGTACCAAAACTTTTTGATCCACTCATCTATCAGTAGACATCTAGGTTGCTTTCATGTCCTGGCTATTATAAGTAGTGCTTCTATGAACACTGGGGATTATGTGTTTTTTTCAGTTATGGTTTTCTCTGGGTATATGCCCAGTAGTAGGGTTGCTGGGTCATATAGTAGTTTTATTCCTAGTTTTCTAAGGAATCTCTATACTCATCTCTATAGTGGCTGTATCAGTTTACATTCCTATCAACAGTGTAAGAGAGTTCCCTTTTAGGCACCTAGCATTTATTGTTTGTAGCTTTTTGATGATGGTCATTTTGACCAGTGTGAGGTGATAACGTCATTGAATTTTGATGTTTATTTCTCTAATAATAAGCAATGTTGAGCATTAGTGAGGCTTATTTCGATAATTTTTTAATACTGCTAAGCTAAGTTTCATTAGATCATATTGCATTTTTAATATACACTATTGGATTCATCCAGCTAATATTTAAGATTTTTATAGGTATTTTCATAAATGAAATTTGCTTGCATGTTTCTTGTGCTATCCTTGTTGGGATGCTCTATCAAGTTTTCCTTGCCTCATAAAAATAATTGATGTTCCCTCTTTTCTATGTTCTATTTTCTGATATTTTTATAAAATTCTATTCTTTGACACAGGCATTTGGAGATGGCAGAGAAGGGAAGTCACATGAAAGATTGGGAAGGGAAGTGTACAACTAATACCACAGAAGTTCAGAAAGTCATACAGAACAGTTACATGCTAAATTAGATGACCTATAGAAAAATGAACATTTCCAGGAACATAGAGCCAACCAAAGTTGAATCTAAAAGAAGCATAATTTGGACACACAAATCACTAGAAGTGAAATAGAATTTGTAATAATAATAATAAGAAACTCTTTGTAAACAAAAGTCCAGGACTTGACAACTTCACTGGGGAATTCTACCACACATACAAAGAAGAACTTATACCTGTATTTCTCAAACTATTCCAAAAAGTTGAAGAGGAGGAAAGACTTCCAAATTCATTTTTTGAAGCCACCATCACCCCTGATACCAAAACCAAGAAAAGACTCTAAAAAAAAAAAAAAAAAAAAGGAAATTCCAGGCCAGTATCTTTAATGAATATTCATGCAAAAACTCTCAACAAAATATTAGCAAATCAAACCCAATGATACACAAAAAGGATCATACACCATGATCTAGTTAGATTCATTCAAGAGTTTCTAGGATGGTTCAACATATACAAATCAATCAGTATGATATATCACATTAACAAAAAGAAAGACATAATCATCTCAGTAAATGTAGAAAAAGCATTTGACAAAATTCAACATCATTCACAATAAAAACTCTCACCAAAGTGGCTGTAGAGGAAACATATCTCAACATAATAAAAGGCATTTACAACAAACCTACAACCAACAGTGAAAAGCTGAAAGCTTTTCCACTAAATTCAGGAAAAAGACAAGGATGCCCACTCTTAGCACTTCATTCAACACAGTATTGTAAGTCCTCACCACAACAATCATACAAGAAAAAGAAATAAAAATTATCCAAATTGGAAAGTAAGAGGTGAAACTCACTGTTTGCAGATGACACAATACTCTATAAAGAGAACCCTAAAGTCTCCCCACAAAAACCATTACAACTAATAAATTAATTCAAGATAAATTAATGCAAGATACAAGAATAATACATAGAAATCGGTGGCATTTCTTTACACTAGCAATTAAATATAGACAGAAAACAAAAAACCTATTTCATTTAAAAAAATAGGAAGAAACTTAGTCAAGGTGGTGAAAGACCTACATACTAAAAACTATCAATGATAAGGGGGACTGAAGTTATTCAAAAGAAATGGAAAGATAGCCATGCTCATTGAATTGGATTGTTAAAATGGCCATACTTCCCAAAGCTATCTACAGATTTAATGTGATCTCTATCAAAATACCTATGACTTTTTTTTTTTCACAGAACTAGAACAAATATTCCTAAAATTTATATGGAACCACAAAAGACCCAGAATTGCCAAGGCAATCCTGAGGAAAAAGAACTAAGCTGGAGGCATAACTCTTCCATACTTAATACTACAAATCTGCAGAGTGAAAACAGTGTGGTATTGTCCCCAAAACAAGCATATAGATCAATGGAACAGGGTAGATAGCCCCAAAATAAAGCCACACACCTACAGTCAATCTACAACAAAGGAGGCAAGAGTATACAATGGTGAAAAGAATGTCTCTTCAGTGTTAGGAAAGCCGGACAGACACATGTAAATCTATAAAGTTAGATCACTCCCTCACACTATACACAAAAATAAACTCAAAGTGGCTTAAGAACTTAAATATAAGACATGATACCACTAAAACTAGTAGAAGAGAACATAGGCAATACATTCTCTGACATAAACCATAGCAATATTTTCTTATATCAATGTTCCAAGGCAAAAGAAATAAAAACAAAACTAAGCAAATGGGACCTAATCAAACTTAAAAGGAAATAATCTTTGAAAAAGGAATTTGGTAATGCCTTGGCAAAGGAAACAATCAACAAAACAAAGGCAGCCTATGGAATGGGAAAAGATATTTGCAAATGATGTAACAAACAGGGGGTTACTATCCAAAATATGCAAACTCATCCAACTAAATAAACAAACAACCCAAGTGAAATCTCATCTCCCACCTCCTCTTTGTCCTCCGGTCAGTAACTTTTATTGCCTGTTCACTTGATGCCAGCCCCTGTCATACTATATTACACATCTTTTAAGGTACTGTACTAACAGATTAAAAATGTTTTCTTTTTTAAGAAAAGATACAAAAATTGCTACTCTAGTGAACACATGAGTGATAAGAAAGCAGAACAGCCTTATTGGTGATCTGGGGAGTTTTAGAGGTCTGCATAGGTCAAACTAACTACAGCATTCTCTTATGCCAATCCAGAGCAAGACTCTGACTCTTTTCAAGAAAGAGGTGAAAAATCTGCAAAAGAAAAGGTTGAAGCTTATAGAGGTTGGTTGTTCATGTTTAAGGAGAGAAGCTGTCTCAATAACATAAAAGTGCAAGGTGAAGCAGCAAGTGCTCATGTAGAAATAGCAAGTCAGCCTGAAGATCTCATTAAGAAAATTAATGATGGTGGTTACACTAAACAACAGATTTTTCTATGTAAGTGAAACAGCCTTATATGAAAAGAAAATGTCATAGCATCTTCATAGCTAGAGAGGAGAAGTTAATACTTGACCTCAAAGCTTCAAAGAACAGTCTGACTCATTTGCTAGAGGCTAATGCTGTTGGTGACTTTAAGTTGATGCAAAAGCTCATTGATCATTTTAAAAATCCTCAGCCCCTCAAGAATTATGCTAAATCTACTCTGTCTGTGCTCTATAAGTGGAACAGCAAAGCCTGGATAACAGTACATCTGTTAACAATACAGTTTACTAAATATTTTAAGCCCAATCTTGAGAGCTACTACTCAGAAAAAAGATTCCTTTCAAACTTACTGCTCATTGGCAGTGCACCTGGTCACCCAAGAGCTCTAAACAGAGTTGTACAATGACACTCATATTATTTTTATGGCTACTAACTCAATGTCTTGCAATTCATGGATCAAGGCATCATTTTGACTTCAAATCTTATTATTTTAAAAGTACACTTCATAGGGCTATAGCTGCCATAGATAGTGATTCCTCTGATGGATCTTCACAAAATAAGTTGAAAATTTTCTGGAAAGGATTCACCGTTCAAGATGCCATTAAGAACAGTCATGACTCGTGGGAAGAAATCAAAATATCAACATTAACAGGAATTTGGAAGAAGTTGATTCCAACTCTCATGGTTGACTAAGGCTTCATTGAAGGAGCACCTGCAGATGTGGTGTAAATAACAAGAGGATTAGAATCTTAAGTAGAGCTTGATGATGTGACCGAATTGCTGCAAACTCATGATAAAATTGAATGGATGAGGAGCTGCTTTTTATGGATGAATAAAGAAAGGTTTCTTGAGATGGAAATTACTCCTGGTACAGATGCTGTGAAGATTGTTGAAATGACAACAAATAATTTAGAATATTGCATAAATTTAGCTGATAAAGCAGCAGCAGGGTTTGAGAGGACTCACTCCAACTTTGAAAGAAGTTCTACTGTGGTTAAAATATTTTCAAACAGCATTGTATTCTACAGAGAAATGGTTTGTGAAAAAAAGTCAATATACACAGCAAACTTTGTTGTTGTCTTATTTTAAGATATTGCCACAGGCATTCCAATTTTTAGCAACCATTTCTTTGATCAATCAGCAGCCATCAACATCAAGGCAAGACTCACTGCTGGGAAAAAGATTACAGCTCAGTGAAGGCTAAGATGATTGTAGGGATTTTTTAGCAATAACATATTTTTTAATTAAGGTAGGTATGAAAAGACAACTTAAAGAATTGGAGAAAATATCTGCAAGTGATACAACAGACAAGGGCTTAATCTCCAAAACATACAAACAGCTCATACATTTCAACGACAAAGAAACACAACCCAATTAAAAAAATGGACAGAAGACCTTAATAGACATTTCTCCAAAGAATACATAAGATGACCAGTAGGCACATGGAAAGATGCTCAACATCACTAATTATTAGAGAAATGCAAATCAAAACTGCAATGAGATATCAACTCACATCAATCAGAATGGCCATCATTAAAAAGTTGACAAATAACATATACTGAACAGTGTGGAAGAAAGGGAACCATCCTACATTGTTGGTAGGAATGTGAATTGGTGCAGTCATTATGGGAAACCATGTGGAGATTCCTTAGAAAACTAAAACTAGAATTACCTATGTTCCACCAATCCCACTCCTGGAAAAATACCTGGACAAAACTATAATTCAAAAAGATACATTCATCCCTATGTTCATAGCAGCACTATTCACAATAGTCAAATCATGGAAACAATCTAAATGTCCACAGATAGATGACTAGATAAAGAAAAAATGGTATACATATACAGTGGAATACTACTCACTGATGAAAAGGAATGGAATAACCCCATTTACAGCAACTGCGATGCAACTAGAGATTATCTCACTAAGTGAAGTAAGTCAGAAAGAGAAAGAAGGTCCTAAGATGGCGGAGGAATATGAGAGGGAGACCACTTTCTCTCCCACAAATTCATCAAAAAAAAACATTTGAATGCTGAACAAATTCTGCAAAACAACTTCTGAATGCTGCAGAAGACACCAGGCACCCAGAAAGGCAGCCCATTGTCTTCGAAAGGAGGTAGGAAAAAATATAAAAGATAAAAAGAGAGAGAAAAGAGGTAGGGATGGAGATCCATCCCAGGAAGGGAGTCTTGAAAAAGAGAGAAGTTTCCAAATGCCAGGAAACACTCTCACCGGCGAGTCTGTGGCAAGCCTTGGAAACTCAGAGGGCAACATAATCAGGAGGAAAAATAAATAAATAATTAAAACCCACAGATTATGTGCCTAAGGCACCTCCCAGCAGAGAAGCAGCACAGACCCTCGCATCTGCCACTAGCAAGCGGGGACTGGACAGGGAGGTGTGGGCTGCATTGCTTAGGATGAGAACCAGGCATGAATGCCCTGAAGGCAATCTGAGGGAACTAACTAGAGATAGAAACCCAGACTGTGGGAAAAGCCCTAACCTAAGACACCTCAAGGACCACTTACAGAACAAAGGACTGAGCAGAGCTAGCTGGCTGCGGACTGGCCCATCCCCCGCTGGAGACAGGCAGGTGAGGGCAGCCAGAGCCAGAAGGGGGCAATCACAGCCCCAGAGAGGCATCATCTTCCAAACTGCAAGAAGGCTTTGTTGCTAACCAAGACTTCTTGGGATTCTGGACGGTTGACATCCACCAGGAGGGTCACATACAGAGATCAGCTCCCCAGAAGAGACACATGGCACACCTGAGAAGGCGCACCAGTTGTACACCCAGAAAACTAAGTGGCAGGGATGGGGGAGGTGATAAGTTCCAGCCTCCAACTGGGGGTGACTGCACTCACCAAGCACCTGGTCACTTGAGCTGCTTGGACCTGGGAAGGACCCAAAATGCAAGCTCAACCAAGTCTGTGCCTTTGTGGAGTGCCCAATAACCTGAACCTGAGTGGCCTAGACTTGAGAAGTGCATGAAACCCAGGGCCTCCCTCAGACAGTTCCTGGCAGAGCAACCTAGAGCCTGAACAGTATAGACTGGGAAAGTACACATGCTGTGAGCGGGGGCAAACCCACTGTGGCTGAGAAACTGTGAGCACTCTCCACACAGCCCAGTGATATTTGTTTGCAATGTTCCTCCCTCCCTACAGCACGACTGAACAAGTAAGCCTAAAAAAGTGACCATCATTGCCTCCTTGTGTCAGGGCGGAAGTTAGACACTGAAGAGGCCAGAAAACAGAAGAAGCTAAAATAAACAGAGGGAACCACTTTGGAAGTGACAGATGCAACAGAGTAAAACCCTGCAGTTAGCACCGACTACATGGGAAGGGGCCTATAGATCTTGAGAAGTGTAAGCTGGATCAAGGGACTATCTGAAAATGAACTGACCTCACACTATCCACAACACCAGAGAAAGTCCTAGATATATTTTTACTATTATCATTTTTTAAATTAAAAAAAATTAAGTCCTCTATTACTCCTTTAATTTTCATTTTCATAACCTACTATTTGCAAAAAAAGACCCTATTTTAAAAGTAAATTTCACTTATATATATTTTATAATTTTTGTAACTTTGATTTTTTCTTTAATATTGTATTTTTGAGAATCTAACCTCTCTCTAGATTTTTAATCTTTGCTTTTTGGTATTTGTTATCAATTTTGTACCTTTAAGAACCCAATCTTCACTACCTATTTTNAGCTTCAAAGAACAGTCTGACTCATTTGCTAGAGGCTAATGCTGTTGGTGACTTTAAGTTGATGCAAAAGCTCATTGATCATTTTAAAAATCCTCAGCCCCTCAAGAATTATGCTAAATCTACTCTGTCTGTGCTCTATAAGTGGAACAGCAAAGCCTGGATAACAGTACATCTGTTAACAATACAGTTTACTAAATATTTTAAGCCCAATCTTGAGAGCTACTACTCAGAAAAAAGATTCCTTTCAAACTTACTGCTCATTGGCAGTGCACCTGGTCACCCAAGAGCTCTAAACAGAGTTGTACAATGACACTCATATTATTTTTATGGCTAATAACTCAATGTCTTGCAATTCATGGATCAAGGCATCATTTTGACTTCAAATCTTATTATTTTAAAAGTACACTTCATAGGGCTATAGCTGCCATAGATAGTGATTCCTCTGATGGATCTTCACAAAATAAGTTGAAAATTTTCTGGAAAGGATTCACCGTTCAAGATGCCATTAAGAACAGTCATGACTCGTGGGAAGAAATCAAAATATCAACATTAACAGGAATTTGGAAGAAGTTGATTCCAACTCTCATGGTTGACTAAGGCTTCATTGAAGGAGCACCTGCAGATGTGGTGTAAATAACAAGAGGATTAGAATCTTAAGTAGAGCTTGATGATGTGACCGAATTGCTGCAAACTCATGATAAAATTGAATGGATGAGGAGCTGCTTTTTATGGATGAATAAAGAAAGGTTTCTTGAGATGGAAATTACTCCTGGTACAGATGCTGTGAAGATTGTTGAAATGACAACAAATAATTTAGAATATTGCATAAATTTAGCTGATAAAGCAGCAGCAGGGTTTGAGAGGACTCACTCCAACTTTGAAAGAAGTTCTACTGTGGTTAAAATATTTTCAAACAGCATTGTATTCTACAGAGAAATGGTTTGTGAAAAAAAGTCAATATACACAGCAAACTTTGTTGTTGTCTTATTTTAAGATATTGCCACAGGCATTCCAATTTTTAGCAACCATTTCTTTGATCAATCAGCAGCCATCAACATCAAGGCAAGACTCACTGCTGGGAAAAAGATTACAGCTCAGTGAAGGCTAAGATGATTGTAGGGATTTTTTAGCAATAACATATTTTTTAATTAAGGTAGGTATGAAAAGACAACTTAAAGAATTGGAGAAAATATCTGCAAGTGATACAACAGACAAGGGCTTAATCTCCAAAACATACAAACAGCTCATACATTTCAACGACAAAGAAACACAACCCAATTAAAAAAATGGACAGAAGACCTTAATAGACATTTCTCCAAAGAATACATAAGATGACCAGTAGGCACATGGAAAGATGCTCAACATCACTAATTATTAGAGAAATGCAAATCAAAACTGCAATGAGATATCAACTCACATCAATCAGAATGGCCATCATTAAAAAGTTGACAAATAACATATACTGAACAGTGTGGAAGAAAGGGAACCATCCTACATTGTTGGTAGGAATGTGAATTGGTGCAGTCATTATGGGAAACCATGTGGAGATTCCTTAGAAAACTAAAACTAGAATTACCTATGTTCCACCAATCCCACTCCTGGAAAAATACCTGGACAAAACTATAATTCAAAAAGATACATTCATCCCTATGTTCATAGCAGCACTATTCACAATAGTCAAATCATGGAAACAATCTAAATGTCCACAGATAGATGACTAGATAAAGAAAAAATGGTATACATATACAGTGGAATACTACTCACTGATGAAAAGGAATGGAATAACCCCATTTACAGCAACTGCGATGCAACTAGAGATTATCTCACTAAGTGAAGTAAGTCAGAAAGAGAAAGAAGGTCCTAAGATGGCGGAGGAATATGAGAGGGAGACCACTTTCTCTCCCACAAATTCATCAAAAAAAAACATTTGAATGCTGAACAAATTCTGCAAAACAACTTCTGAATGCTGCAGAAGACACCAGGCACCCAGAAAGGCAGCCCATTGTCTTCGAAAGGAGGTAGGAAAAAATATAAAAGATAAAAAGAGAGAGAAAAGAGGTAGGGATGGAGATCCATCCCAGGAAGGGAGTCTTGAAAAAGAGAGAAGTTTCCAAATGCCAGGAAACACTCTCACCGGCGAGTCTGTGGCAAGCCTTGGAAACTCAGAGGGCAACATAATCAGGAGGAAAAATAAATAAATAATTAAAACCCACAGATTATGTGCCTAAGGCACCTCCCAGCAGAGAAGCAGCACAGACCCTCGCATCTGCCACTAGCAAGCGGGGACTGGACAGGGAGGTGTGGGCTGCATTGCTTAGGATGAGAACCAGGCATGAATGCCCTGAAGGCAATCTGAGGGAACTAACTAGAGATAGAAACCCAGACTGTGGGAAAAGCCCTAACCTAAGACACCTCAAGGACCACTTACAGAACAAAGGACTGAGCAGAGCTAGCTGGCTGCGGACTGGCCCATCCCCCGCTGGAGACAGGCAGGTGAGGGCAGCCAGAGCCAGAAGGGGGCAATCACAGCCCCAGAGAGGCATCATCTTCCAAACTGCAAGAAGGCTTTGTTGCTAACCAAGACTTCTTGGGATTCTGGACGGTTGACATCCACCAGGAGGGTCACATACAGAGATCAGCTCCCCAGAAGAGACACATGGCACACCTGAGAAGGCGCACCAGTTGTACACCCAGAAAACTAAGTGGCAGGGATGGGGGAGGTGATAAGTTCCAGCCTCCAACTGGGGGTGACTGCACTCACCAAGCACCTGGTCACTTGAGCTGCTTGGACCTGGGAAGGACCCAAAATGCAAGCTCAACCAAGTCTGTGCCTTTGTGGAGTGCCCAATAACCTGAACCTGAGTGGCCTAGACTTGAGAAGTGCATGAAACCCAGGGCCTCCCTCAGACAGTTCCTGGCAGAGCAACCTAGAGCCTGAACAGTATAGACTGGGAAAGTACACATGCTGTGAGCGGGGGCAAACCCACTGTGGCTGAGAAACTGTGAGCACTCTCCACACAGCCCAGTGATATTTGTTTGCAATGTTCCTCCCTCCCTACAGCACGACTGAACAAGTAAGCCTAAAAAAGTGACCATCATTGCCTCCTTGTGTCAGGGCGGAAGTTAGACACTGAAGAGGCCAGAAAACAGAAGAAGCTAAAATAAACAGAGGGAACCACTTTGGAAGTGACAGATGCAACAGAGTAAAACCCTGCAGTTAGCACCGACTACATGGGAAGGGGCCTATAGATCTTGAGAAGTGTAAGCTGGATCAAGGGACTATCTGAAAATGAACTGACCTCACACTATCCACAACACCAGAGAAAGTCCTAGATATATTTTTACTATTATCATTTTTTAAATTAAAAAAAATTAAGTCCTCTATTACTCCTTTAATTTTCATTTTCATAACCTACTATTTGCAAAAAAAAGACCCTATTTTAAAAGTAAATTTCACTTATATATATTTTATAATTTTTGTAACTTTGATTTTTTCTTTAATATTGTATTTTTGAGAATCTAACCTCTCTCTAGATTTTTAATCTTTGCTTTTTGGTATTTGTTATCAATTTTGTACCTTTAAGAACCCAATCTTCACTACCTATTTTTACTTGGGAGTGAGATTACTAGCTGGATTGCACTCTCCCCCTTTGGACTCTCTTTTTTCTCCACCAGGTCGCTTCTATCTCCTCCCTCCCTCTTCTTTTCTCTACCCAACTCTGTGACTCTCTTTGTGTGTTCCGAGCTGTGGAGAACACTTAGGGAACTGATTACTGGCTAGATCAGTCTCTCTCCTTTTGATTACCCCTTTTATCCTCCTGGCCACCTCTGTCTCCTTCCTCCCTCTTCTCTTCTCTGTGTAACTCTGTGAACATCTCAGAGGGATCCAGACTGTGGAGAGCATATAGGGAAGTGGTTACTGGCTAGCTTGCTCTCTCCCCTTTTGATTCCCCCTCCTCTCCTCCTAGTCACATCTATCTCCCTCCCCACCTCTTCTTTTCTCCATGTAACTCTGTGTAGCTCTCTGGGTGTCCCTCACTGTAGAGAAACTTCTCATAATTAACCTAGATGTTTTATCATTGATGATGTAGAGATGGAGAAGTCTTGAGACTACTGTAAGAATAAGACTGAAAACCAGAGGCAGGAGTCTTAAGTCCAAATCCTGAGAACATCGGAGAACTCCTGACTCCAGGGAACATTAATCGATAGGAACTCATCAAGTGCCTGCATACCGACACTGAAACCAAGCACCATCCAAGGGCCAACAAGTACCAGAGAAAGGCATACCACGCAAATTCTCAAGCAACACAGGAACATATCCCTGAGCTTCAATATACAGGCTGCCCAAAGTCATGCCAAACCCACTGACATCTCAAAACTCATTACTGGACACTTAATTGCACTCCAGAGAGAAGAAATCCAGCTCCACCCACCAGAACACTGACACAATCTTCCCTAACCAGGAAACCTTGACAAGCCACCTGTCCAACCCAACCCACAGCAAGGAACCTCCACAATAAAGAGGAACCACAAACTGCCAGAATATGGAAAGGCCACCCCAAACATAGCAATATGAATAAGATGAAAAGGCAGAGAAATACCCAGCAGGTAAAGGAACAGGATAAATGCTCACCAAACCAAACAAAAGAAGAAGAGACAAGGAATCTACCTGATAAAGAATTCCAAATAATGATAGTGAAAGTGATCCAAAATCTTGAAAACTAAGTGGAGTTATAGATAAATAGCCTGGAGACAAGGATCGAGAAGATGCAAGAAATGTTTAACAAGGACCTAGAAGAAATAAATATATAATGAATAATGCAATAAATGAGATCAAAAACACTCTGAGAGGGAACCAAAGTAGAATAACTGAGGCAGAAGATAGGATAAGTGAAGTGGAAGATAGAGTGGTAGAAATAAATGAAACAGAGAGGAAAAAAAAAAAAGAATTAAAAGAAATGAGGACAACCTCAGACCTCTGGGACAATGTTAAACACCCCAGTATTTGAATCATAGGAGTCCCAGAAGAAGAAGACAAAAAGAAGACCATGAGAAAATACTTGAGGAGAAAGAGAAAAAAAAAAAAAAAGAAAATACTTGAGGAGATAATAGTTGAAAACTTTCCTAAAATGGGGAAGGAAATAGCCACCCAAGTCCAAGAAACCCAGAGAGTCCCAAACAGGATAAACCCATGGAAAAACACTCCAAGACACATATTAATCGAATTAACAAAGATCAAACACAAAGAACAAATATTAAAAGCAGCAAGGGAAAAACAACAAATAACACACGAGGGGATTCCCATAAGGATAACAGCTGATCTTTCAATATAAACTCTTCAGGCCAGAAGGGAATGGCAAAACATACTTAAAGTGATGAAAGAAAAGAACCTACAGCCCAGATTACTGTATCCAGCAAGGATCCCATTCAAATGTGAAGGAGAAATCAAAAGCTTAACAGACAAGCAAAAGCTGAGAGAATTCAGCACGACCAAACTAGCTCTCCAACAAATGCTAAAAGATCTTCTCTAGACAGGAAACACAGAAAAGGTTTATAAATTCAAACCCAAAGCAACAAAGTAAGTGGCAATGGGATCATACTTATCAATAATTACCTTAAATGTAAATGGGTTGAATGCCCCATTCAACAAAAGACAAAGAGTGGCTGAATGTATACAAAAACAAGACCTTTATATATGTTGTCTACAAGAGACCCACCTCGAAACAAGGGACACATACAGACTGAAAGTGAAGGGCTGGAAAAAGATATTCCATACAAATAGAGACCAAAAGAAAGCAGGAGTAGCAATACTCATATTGGATAAAATAGACTTTAAAACAAAGGCTGTGAAGAGACAAAGAAGGAAATTACATAATGATCAAAGGATCAATCCAAGAAGAAGATATAACAGTTATAAATATATATGCACCCAACACAAGAGCACTGCAATATGTAAGACAAATGGTAACAAGTATGAAAGAGGAAATTAACAATAACACAATAATAGTGGGAGACTGTAATACCCTACTCACACCTATGGATAGATCAACTAAACAGAAAATTAACAAGAAAACACAAACTTTAAATGACACAATAGACCAGTTAGACCAATTGATATCTATGGGACACATTTCATGTCAAAACAATGAACTTCAACTTTTTCTCAGGTGCACATGGAACCTTCTCCAGGGTAGATCACATCCTGGGCCATAAATCTAGCCTTGGTAAGTTCAAAACAATTGGAATCATTCCAAGCATCTTTTCTGACCACAATACAGTAAGATTATATCTCAATTACAGGAGAAAAACTATTAAAAATGTCAACATGTGGAGGCTGACAAACACGCTGCTGAATAACCAACAAATCACAGAAGAAATCAAAACAAATCCAAATATGCATAGAAATGAATGAAAATGAAAACACAACAACCCAAAAACTATGGGACACTGTAAAGGCAGTGATAAAGGGAAGGTTCATAGCAATACAGGCTTACTTCAAGAAATAAGAAAAAAGTCAAATAAATGACCTAACTCTACACCTAAAGCAACTTGAAAAGGAAGAAATTAAGAACCCCAAGGTTAGTAGAAGGAAAGAAATCTTAAAAATTAGGGCAGAAACAAATGCAAAAGAAACAAAAGAGACCATAGCAAAAATCAACAAAGCAAAAAGCTGGTTCTTAGAGAAGATAAATAAAATTGACACACCATTAGCCAGACTCATCAAGAAACAAAGGGGGAAAAGTCAAATCAACAAAATTAGAAATGAAAATGGAAAGATCACAACAGACAACACAGAAATACAAAGGATCATAAGAGACTACTATCAGTAACTATATGCTAATAAAATGGACAACTTGGAAGAAATGGGCAAATTCTTAGAAAAATACAACTTTCCAAAACTGAACCAGGAAGAAGTGGAAAACCTTAACAGACCCATCACAAGCATGGAAATTGAAAGTGTAATCAGAAATCTACCAGCAAACAAAAGCCCAGGGCCAGATAGCTTCATAGCTGAATTCTACCAAAAATTTAGAGAAGAGCTAACATCTATCCTACTCAAACTCTTCCAGAAAATTGCAGAGGAAGGTAAACTTCCAAACTCATTCTATGAGGACACTATCACCCTAATACAAAAATCTGACAAAGATGCCACAAAAAAAGAAAACTATAGGTCAATATCACTGATGAACATAGATGCAAAAATCTTTAATGAAATTCTAGCAAACAGAATCCAACAACATATTTAAAAAGTCATACATTATGACCAAGTGGGCTTTATCCCAGGGATGCAAGGATTCTTCAATATCCACAAATCAAGCAACGTTATACACCACATTAACAAATTGAAAAATAAAAACCATATGATTATCTCAATAGATACAGAGAAATCCTTTGACAAAATTCAACATCCATTTATGATTAAAAAAAAAAAANTGGGATGACCCAGAGGGATGGGATGGGAAGGGAGGTGGGAGAAGGGTTCAGGATGGGGAACGCATGTTACACCTGTGGCGGATTCATGTCAAAGTATGGCAAAACCAATACAATATTGTAAAGTAATTAGCCTCCAATTAAAATAAATAAATTTATATTTTAAAAAAAAGAAAGAGAAAGAAAAATATCATATGATATCACTTATATGTTGAATCTAAACTATGACACAAATGAATCTTATCTATAAAATGCAAACAAACTCACAGACACATAGAATGGTTGTATGGTTGCCAAGGGGATGGGGGAGGGCAAGAGAGAGACTGGAAACTTGGAATTGGTAGATGCAAACTATTACATTTAGAATGGATGAAAAACAAGGTCCTGATGTGCAGTACAGGGAACTATATTCAATATATTATAATAAACCATTAAAAAGAGTGTGTGTGCGTATATATATATATATATATATGTATGTATGTATGTATACCTGAGTCACTTTGCTATACAGCAGAGACTGGTACAACATTGGAAATCAACTATACTTCAGTAAAAAATATTTTTAAAATACATACAAAAATTTCAAATGATAATAAAATTAATTAAGGTAGGTGCATTGTTGTTTTTGACATAACGTTATTACACACTTAAGCTACAGTATAGTATAGACATATAAACATAACTTTTATATGTAATGGGAAACAAAAAAATTTTGTGTGACTTGCTTTACTGCGATATTTGCCTTATGTGGTGGTCTGGAACTGAAACCACAGTATCACTTAAGTGTGACTGTACTTGATGAATCTTTTTTCTCTTGCTTCTTTAAAGATTTTCTCTCTAGCTTTTCAAACTTCTTGAAAATCTAAGTCAACATTTTTTCCTGTTAATCAAATTTGGGAAGCCAACCACTGTTTTTCAAATAATTGTTCTCCCCTTTCTTCTTTTGCTTTGCTCCGAAATAGCCATTCCATGTATGCTGGTATATTTGATACTGTTCCACAGGTTTCTGAGGTGCTGTTAATCTTTATTCAATGTTTTACTCTGTGTTCTTAAATTGTTAGTATTTCTATGGGTCTAGCCCAAGTTCACTAATTTTTTTAGCACTTAAATATTTTGTTGAGCAAATTGAAATTTTCATTTTTATTATATTGCTTTTCAATCCTCAAATCACCATTAGCTTCTTTTAAATAATTTCTGCTTATATTGATATTCACTATTTGTTTATTGTCATTTTCCTTTAATCTTTAAATGTGGGTCCCTTTAAAATAATTTCTACTTATATGAATATTCCCTATTCACTTATTGTGATTATATTTTCATTTAATCTTTAAATATGGGTCCCTTTAATTCTCTGAACTCATAACTGCTTTGAAATAATTTCACACTAAATGCAACATTATAACACACCTGCTGCTGCTGCTGCTAAGTTGTTTCAGTCATGTTTGACTCTGTGCGACCCCAGAGACGGCAGCCCACCAGGCTCCCCCAGCCGTGGGATTCTCCAGGCAACAACACTGGAGTGGGTTGCCATTTCCTTCTCCAATGTATGAAAGTGAAAAGTGAAAGTGAAGTCGCTCAGTCGTGTCCGACTCTTAGCGACCCTATGGACTGCAGCCCACCAGGCTCTTCCGTCCATGGGATTTTCCAGGCAAGAGTACTGGAGTGGGGTGCCATTGCCTTCTAACCACCCTAAGAATGAGTCATATTTTCCTGTCTGTATGAGAATGCAAGAATTCTACATTCTCCCTACTATTTAGCAGGTTTCCACAAATATTTCTTACTTATTAATTCTCTCTGATTTGTGAATATTTTATTTTTTAATTTTGTCCAGTTTTAAGTTGTTTTGTGGTAAAAGAATTTGTCAAACCTTTCATTCTGTTACAGCTGTAATTCTTTCCCTCTTAATACTCTATTTTTAACTCCACTAAGCAATTTTTTTTTGTTATTGTTGATATCAGGCAATTTTCATTTAAACTTCTCTACATGTTTATATATATTCACTATTTCTTTACACGCTGACACTCCTGCTGGGGTCATTTTTCCTATTTCTGAAATGAATCCTCTAGAAGACTTAGTTTAGGTTTCTTGGTAGATAACTCTCATAAGTTTTGCTATCTAAAAGTACGTTTTTTTAAAAGAATTATTCTTTTTTAAATTTTAATTTATTTTTTGCAATGCTGGATCTCCATTGCTGATCTCAGGCTTTCTCTAGTTGTGGTGAGCTGGGGCTACTCTCTAGTTGAGTTGTACAAACTTCTCATTGCGGTGACTTCTCTTGTTTCGAAGCACAGGCTCTAGGTGCACATACATCAATTGTTGCAGCGTGTGGGCTCAGTAGTTGCGGTATCTGGGCCTCGCTGCTCTGTAGCATATGGAATCTTCTTGGACCAGGAGTAGAATCTGTGTCCCCTGCATTGCGAGGTGGATTGTTAATGACTGGGCCACCAGGGAAGACCAAAAACCATTAATCTTGAAATAAAATTTTGCTATACAACTTTAGAAGGTTATTTTTTCTAAGCGCTTAGACCATATTATTCCATTTCTTCTCTTCCAGGACTGCTTCTGAGAAGTCTTTGCTCTGGCCCTATATATTATTCCTTTATAAGTGACCTGTCCTTTCTTTCTGGATACTTTTAAGATTTATCTGTTTTAAACCTATGGTGTATTTTCGAGTTTCTCAGGAACATATCTAGAAATGGATTTGGGGGGTTTTGTTTTTGCTTATCCTGTGTGGTACCTGTTGTGTTTCTTATAACTAGGTATTCATGTATTTTATTAATTATGGAAATTCCAAGCAATAATCTCTTTGAATATTATATTGCCTCCATTCTTCTTGAAATCTTCTTAGATATATGTTAGTTCTTAAATTTTTCCTACTTTATTTCTTACTCTTCTTGTGCCTCATTCTTGGGAATTGCCTCATATCCATCTTCCTTTCTACCTCATGCTTATTGTCCACATTTTTCTGTAGCTAGTCTGTTGTTTAATTAAACAACTAATGTTTAAAATTTTCTTTTATTTTTCATTTCTAGAAGTTTGACTTACTTTCAAATCTACCTGATCATTTTGTTTGTATCTTGTTTATTTTGACATTTTAAAATATCATATCAGAATTTACATATTTTATAATCTTTCTCTGATCTTGGAAGTCTAAATTTGTTACTATTTTGCTGACTGCTACTCATTGGATTTTTCTTTCTTTCTTTGATATTTTGAGTTCACATAGTTTATTGAATTCAATACATATGGAATCATGAAGGTCTAAATTAAAATTTCCAAGAGGAAAACATGTTATTTTGCTTGTTTCTAATAATAACTGGGGATGCTATGAGACCATTTTAGCCTGTTCATGAACTCTGATTAATTATTGCAGTCTCAAGTTCAGCTCCTTTACTTTGGAACAGGATCTATATTTTGCCTCCCTATATCAGTGTTGGCATTGGCATTTAAATCCAATGGAATCTTCTCTTAATAATTTACTAACCTCTCACAATTCAGGTTTCATATTGCTGTGTCTTTACTTTGGCTCTTGGAAATTTCTTTCACTATACTGAAAGCTCAGCAAAACTTAAAAAAAAAAAAAGTCTTATAGTTTATATAGAAGGCCTATATTTTACCCAGGATGCCATTATAATGTAATAGGAAAACCTTTTGAGTATATAGTCCAACATGTTGCTGGAAGAAGATTTTTTTTTTTTAGTTTGTTTTGCTTTATAACACTGTATTCGTTTTGCTATACATTGACATGAATCAGCCACAAGTGTATATGAGCTCCCAATCCCGACCCCTCCTCCCCCCTCCCACCCCACACCATCTC